>OY755208.1:12503480-12971317 GCA_963576765.1 Draba incana
CTCAAAACCAATTGGTAATGAGTAGAGAGGCCCAAGTCCCTTATATATTAGTTTCAAATTTATTCCCACTTCCGATGTGAGACAATATTCTTCACACCCCCCCCCCTCCCCCCCCCCCCCCCCCCCCCCCCCCTCTCTCGAGATAATGGCTCATCTCGCAAGACCATCATTCATCGGGTCGAGGGGCACGAGCCCTTTCTGGGCTGGATTACGAGAGTGTGTGGATCGGGCTCTGATACCATGTTAAGTTTCCTGGACATCCAACTCAAAACCAATTGGCAATGAGTGGAGAGGCCCAAGTCCCTTATATATTATTCAAGGTCCCTCCCAACTTCCGATGTGGGACTTATCTTACACACACTCTCTAGAGATTAAGGCTTCTTGACCCATTGACCTCTACAATATCCCAATAACTGATGCTTGATACCATATATAATAAATTCAACATTATTTGCTTCTTATGATTGTACTAAATAAGGTTAACATTTTAACAGGTTATTCGATAAAATTTATATTCTAACAACTATACATTGTTTGTTAAAAACAAACCAAAATTGTTTATTACAAAAATTGAGTTTAGAACATGGATATTCAGTTAACTCTTATAATTTGATAACAAATATTATTTAATTTGGCACCAAAAATGATGTTAAAGGATACATAGAATCAAAAATATTAATTAAATATCGTGATAATTATAGCACGGTGATAATTAAAAGACATGATGTTGATAAAATTTGATAGTGGTGTTATTCTATCAAACTCAAGCCTTCACCACTTTGTATAAGGGATTCTAGACACCTTATTTATGCGCAACAACAATTAGCTTAAACTTGAGTTTTTTTTTTCAATTGGAACCATTTGTTTTTTTAGTAAGTTTTTTATGGATCTTGCATGCTTTCTTGTTCTTGTTACACACAAACAAAACATGCGTTCGTAAGAAATAATAGTATCAAAATGATACTATATAATCTTAGCATAATTTATTCAAAATTGTAAAATTGGTTTGTATATAACACATTTTTATATTTAGAGATATACTAAATAAGAATATACCTTACTAAATAATTTCTTAGAGGATTGACAACGCTTAACAACAGTTGTCAAAACCAATGGTATGTTCAATCATGTTGACTTGAAATCAAGATTCAAAATGCTCGAAGCGTAAGTAATCATTAAGCAAAGTTGGTAATGAACTTATAAAACCATAGTGACATATCGGCGATAACCGGTTTAAAGAAAATGCAGAGACCATAAGTAAAGGATTCAAGTCATTGTGACCTTTCATTTCTC
Source organism: Draba incana (assembly GCA_963576765.1). Classification (NCBI taxonomy): domain Eukaryota; kingdom Viridiplantae; phylum Streptophyta; class Magnoliopsida; order Brassicales; family Brassicaceae; genus Draba; species Draba incana. The sequence goes on from OY755208.1 coordinate 12,504,774, forward strand.
AGCATGTAGCAATAAGATCTCCACATTACGTCACTTCATAGAAAAACTTGATCGTCCAATTATTTATTTTCTCGTTCTTATCTCTACATAAAATATTTGGAATAATTATTCGATTCACCCCTAGGGGTGAATCTTCTCATTCACCCTTTTTTTATTAGCTAATCAAAATTAAGTTGTGGGCCATCAATCTAATTAATTTAATTAAATCATTTACTACGTACCTACATTGAATTAATTATAAGGACCAAAATAAATAATTATAGAAGTTTACTACTAAATTATTCAAATCAAATATTTTAAAATTTAAAATTAAACCCTAAACCCCAACCCAAACCCTATCCCTAAACTATACCCTAATTTGGGAATAGTTAACTCAAACCCAAAAATTAAATGAAATTTCAGCATTCAAAATCAAACCATAAACCCAAACCCAAACCCTACCCCTAAAACTATACCCTAATTTGAAATTGTTAACCCAAACAAAAAAAAATTAAACTACAAATCTATTAGAAATTAATTTTTGTATTTTTAGTATTTTTTAAATAGATTGATGGCCCACAACTTAATTTTGATTGGATAAAAAAAAGAGGATAAATGAGAGGATTCACCGTAGGGGGTGAACCCAAGAATGTTTCAAATATTTAAAAGGCATGGGCTCATAATTGTTGAAATTTTCAACAACGAATTTTCTTAATATGATTTATCTTTTATTTTGGTAGAGTGTATGATAATATTTTTAGTTCAAAAATATTTTTCACCCTAAACCCTAAATCCCAAACCCAAACCCTACCCCCTAAAACTATACCCTAATTTGGAATTGTTAACCCAAACCAACCAATTATGAAGAATGGCTGGGTCACGCGAACGTTATAGACGATTGTTCATAACTAATGACAACTTCGTTTACAAATTGTGCTTATACGCCTCTTTGTCCTCTACATATTCTGTTAAGTTGAAAATATGCAATTGCGCGGGACATTCCTAATTAAATATGTTGTTACACTAATTGTTCACCAATAAGTAATATTTGTTAAAGCAATATATCTTACTTATATTATAGATTCCTATAGAGTTTTAGATCCATAGATATGTTAAATTTGTAGAGAGTTTTGTGTATTTGAAAAGTTTGGTTATTTGGAATTCTAAGAATCTAATGGTTTTATGAGGTATTTTCAAAATCTTGATTTATGAGTAAAATTGTACAAAATCCATCAACCAATAACACTAGATTCTAATAGATTTATAGAATCAATAAATACTAAATTTTTTGAATAACAATGGATTTTAAATGGAATGTAAAAATCATCAAACCAATAACAAGGGATTTCATTACGAATATCATAATCCATAAATCAATAACCATGGATTTTAAAAATTCTAAAAATCTATAAGAATCCATCAACCAATAACCCCCCCCCCCCTAAATTTTAAGTTTCTTTGTTTTATGCAAAATTTTAATTTCTCTGGTACCATAATATTTTAATGACAAATCATGCTTGCAAATCTTGCTTTTATGTTTCTTTATTCTTAAAATATTGTATTTGTATTTTCGTTTCTCTCTTCTTATTCTCCTTCATCACCCTCTTTGTTCTTCTTTTACAAAATCTCTCTTCGTTCTTCTTTTTCTTCTCATTCTCTTTACCTTAATAAGAGTCAGAAGGAATTTTATTTAGATTCCTATAAAATTTTATTGGTTGATAGATTCCTATAGAGTTTTAGATCCATAGATATGTTAAATTTGTAGAGAGTTTTGTGTATTTGAAAAGTTTGGTTATTTGGAATTCTAAGAATCTAATGGTTTTATGAGGTATTTTCAAAATCTTGATTTATGAGTAAAATTGTACAAAATCCATCAACCAATAACACTAGATTCTAATAGATTTATAGAATCAATAAATACTAAATTTTTTGAATAACAATGGATTTTAAATGGAATGTAAAAATCATCAAACCAATAACAAGGGATTTCATTACGAATATCATAATCCATAAATCAATAACCATGGATTTTAAAAATTCTAAAAATCTATAAGAATCCATCAACCAATAACCCCCCCCCCCCTAAATTTTAAGTTTCTTTGTTTTATGCAAAATTTTAATTTCTCTGGTACCATAATATTTTAATGACAAATCATGCTTGCAAATCTTGCTTTTATGTTTCTTTATTCTTAAAATATTGTATTTGTATTTTCGTTTCTCTCTTCTTATTCTCCTTCATCACCCTCTTTGTTCTTCTTTTACAAAATCTCTCTTCGTTCTTCTTTTTCTTCTCATTCTCTTTACCTTAATAAGAGTCAGAAGGAATTTTATTTAGATTCCTATAAAATTTTATTGGTTGATAGATTCCTATAAAGTTTTAGATCCATAGATATGTTAAATTTGTAGAGAGTTTTGTGTATTTGAAAAGTTTGGTTATTTGGAATTCTAAGAATCTAATGGTTTTATGAGGTATTTTCAAAATCTTGATTTATGAGTAAAATTGTACAAAATCCATCAACCAATAACACTAGATTCTAATAGATTTATAGAATCAATAAATACTAAATTTTTTGAATAACAATGGATTTTAAATGGAATGTAAAAATCATCAAACCAATAACAAGGGATTTCATTACGAATATCATAATCCATAAATCAATAACCATGGATTTTAAAAATTCTAAAAATCTATAAGAATCCATCAACCAATAAACCCCCCCCCCCCCCCCCCCCCCCCCCCCCTAAATTTTAAGTTTCTTTGTTTTATGCAAAATTTTAATTTCTCTGGTACCATAATATTTTAATGACAAATCATGCTTGCAAATCTTGCTTTTATGTTTCTTTATTCTTAAAATATTGTATTTGTATTTTCGTTTCTCTCTTCTTATTCTCCTTCATCACCCTCTTTGTTCTTCTTTTACAAAATCTCTCTTCGTTCTTCTTTTTCTTCTCATTCTCTTTACCTTAATAAGAGTCAGAAGGAATTTTATTTAGAAAATCAATATTGAACTTTTCAAAAAAAAACAGAATTAATATAAATTATCCATATAATAATAGACATATAATAATTATCAATTATATTGAACTTTTTTATTGTTATCAACACAATACAAGAATGTCCTATAATTTCTGGAATTAGTCTATATACTTGAACCTAATTTTTTCCATTACGAATTATATGCTTTGAGAATAAACAACATACCAGATACCATGATAAATCCAAAAAATAAAACAAAACGAACACAGAACAATAACAAATTATGATACATATTGAAACAACCAAGCTTTTGTTTTTTTTTCTTTTCTAATAACCCTACTGCAGAAATCCATAACTCTTTAAATCAGCAAACAACCAATTCCAGAATTCCAATAAGCAATTAACATTTCTAACAACCTAACGGTTCTACAAAAATGCAATAACCACAAACATCCTATCATCCTCCTCCTACTGCCATAATTCCGCGATCACACTTTGTTTTACCTGCCACACATGGAAATAAGAGTTGCGTGAGTATTATACCAAATACTCAGTGAAGCGGTCATCCCGTCTACCGGTTACATAATAAGGGAAAAGAATGTCAATTACTACGCAACAAACATCAATTAACCATGTTCAAATTTCTGAAATGAGAATAATTGACAAAATTCAGCAATGCAACAGATGGTGTCGATCGACACACCACCATAGTGTCGATCGACACTACAAAACGAAACACAGAAATCACTGTTGGGTGTCGATCGACACTCCACCCTGGTGTCGATCGACACTCCACCCTGGTGTCGATCGACACTCCCTTCACAAACTCAAAAATTGTGAAAACAAGTTGGTGTCGATCCACACTACCACTAGATGTCGATCGACACTCCTCGCAGAAACCTGAATCAAGTCAAATCCTCACACGACCCGATTCCGTTTCCTCCCACAAGAAAATTCACGATTTAATCACACACAAACATCACAGAAACAGCCATCAATTCATACAAAATCATCACATACCAAAACATACAAATTCAACACAATTCACAGAATCGATATCCTAACAATCTATTCCCATAACCATGATCACGCACTCACCTTGACAAAACCAAAGACAAGGATATGGACACAAAATCAGCGACCTCGCAGCCTCTGGTCTCACTCGAAACCACCGAGGAACACTTCCTCAAAACCTAGAACACAAAACTAGGATTTTCCCAAAACCCTAATTCAGATTTCCAGAAAACAGAACAATGTACTGGATTAAAACGATCACAGAGATCGGAGCTTACCTCCGAATTCAGATCGGAAATCCAATCTGAAAACTAGACCGACATGAATTTCTAACGGTACCTAGCTCGTCTTCTGATTCTCTATGAAAAGCCGGTAAAACACTTCTCAAGGAGACTGATTGAATCCCGAAACTGAACAAACCACTCACGGGAAAATAATCATAACTCTTAATCTACAAATCAAAACGATGATCCGATTTTTCCTATAGATAGTTAAGAGACAGAAGAACATACCTACGAAAAATCACACTGATCAGGCACGATATGATCGACCGTTCCTCGATTCTACCAAGACAGACGAACCTGTCTTCTCCTCCCTCCCAATCTCCTCTCACAAAACTCTTTCTCCCTCTCACAAAGTCACGAAAACCCTTTTTTCTTTTTGTCTCACGTGGCCACAAATCCCAAATGACTTATATACGCAAGACCTAGGGTTAAATCCCTTAACCCGAGCCAAAAACCGCGATTAAAACAAACCGGGAAAACAAACCAGAACTTGGTGTCGATCGACACCACCCCCTGGTGTCGATCGACACCCCTACCAAAATGCTAAATTTTGGTTTTGGGATGTTACACATATGCAAAGAGCTAATCAAACAATTCGAATCGGAAACCATTAAAATCCGTAGTTAAGAGGGAAAAAACTATGGTAAAACTGCATAATTAAACACGAAAATTGTGTAGAACGAAACTCGATGACATAAAAAATTCTAAACGTAATATATGAGGCATGAGAAATTATGAGAACATCAACCCTTAAAAATAAATTGTGATTTGCAATAGATTGAGGAACCATATAGATATATATACATAAAAAATTCTAGGGCTTCACTTGTTCGAGAATATTCCATATATACCAATTGTATATTAAATTAGGTTCATAATATGGGATCAATTATTTTTTGTTTGCTTTTTGTTTTGCTATAACTTGCATTTAGAAAATGGCGTAATAGAAAAGAAAATACAATTTTGAATATATATATATGATGAATAACAAAATTTATTTAATTAATAACTTTATTAAAAGATACCAATAACTAATTATTCCTTATAATAAAATCTATTGTTATCCAACATGGATAATAATTAAAATAGAAATATAAAACCAAAAAAAAAAAAAATTAAGAATGAGAACTAAGTTATGCCAATAGGTCACGTGCAAGAGATACGATCCTATCATACTCATGAGAATCGAGAAGTCTTTCTAGAGTGGCTAATAGACTACTTATTACGCCTTCGGATGATGAATACGAAACTTGAGCAATTGCATAGTCATACTCATCCGGATCTTCGATGACTCCGAATGCGATACATGCACACTTATACGTCGGATACACAATTCCGCGTACCGCACGGATGTCTTGGAAACACGTTGGCCCTTTAATATGGAGATAATAACACCCAAAATTTAGATTTAAGAAACATCAGAATATATAGTTTGCTTGTAACGTTTCTGAATTTCTTCTACTTTCAACCACAAATAGCTTTAATCAAATATGCAACTATTTTATCGAGGCAAACCACGTACCATACTTCTTACCTCGACATGTTCATTCTGCAAATACCAAGAAAAATCAAATTAGTCACAAATCCATTGCACTCATCTGATCTCATATTAAAACAACAAAAGCGCAAAATATTAAACGAATATAAAAAGCCAGAGGAATAGATTAAGAAATATGAAGAATTGGCATTATTTTTTTTTTCTCAAAAAAAAAATAGAAAAGAAAATATCCTCTCTCTCTCCTCTCCCCCTTCTTCTCTTTTCTTCCACCGTATGTTTTTTCCGATCTCCCTCTCCGGTGGTCGGTGTTTCTCACCTCCACCGTGAGAGGGACTGCCTCTCTCGGCTTTCCTTTAGTCTTCGGTTTGTATAGGGTTAAATAAGAGATGTTTCGAGTCTCGGGGGTTTGTGCGTTTGGGATCTCGGTGAGTTTTGTCTCAGTCTTGCTCGGGACGTGATTCGTGATGGAGAATCAGATGTGATTAAGGCTTGCAGTGGTGGCTTGAAGTAAAGGTGGGGCATATCCATTTCCACAGGATGTGCGGGCCTTTAATTCGCAAGAACAGCTCGGGTTTTCTAATCAAACTTTCTCTAGTTTATCATCAATCGCCTGAGCTTTTGATCTGTTTCATCATCGTTTGGATCTTTTGTCGCCGGTAGGCTCTCTTCTTTGGGTCTTTCCTTTTCAAGAATTGTGGTAGTGTGAGATATTTTGTTTGGTTGGTCCTTAAGACCGATTATGTGTTTGGATCGTTTGTGTGATAAGTGTTTCTTGTGTTAGTCGTTGGGTATTCCATTGGTGTTGATAAGTTGGTGGACTTCAAATATTGGCCAATGTTCTTGATGAACTTCCTCGAGTCGATTTGATATGTCCTCTTCGCCACTGTTTTGTGTTTGTAGAAGGTTTTATAAACTGGTTGAATTGCATCTTGGATCTGAGTCTGGCTCTGTTTCGGTGGGGTTTTTAGTGTGGGATGGAGAGTTGGAGTACATGGAATCGGTAACGCCCAATTACATTGGACTTCGGGGGCCTCTTGAGGGTGCGACATAGCTGCTTTTCGTTATGGTCGCGTGCTTGTTTTCAGCTCTAGTTCCAGTGGTATTTGCATCAATTTACCGTGAATATTGCTTGTGATGAAAGAGAACAATGGTTGGATGCAAGTAGTGGAACTCTCGCTACATCTAGTTTGTTTAATTTGATTTCTGTTTTTTATGTAAGTTGTAGTAATAGATTAGTCTTTTGATCCTATGTAATCCCAATATGAAATAAATAAAATCGAAGTTTATATGCCAAAAAAAAAAAAAAAATTGGCATCAAATGAGATCACATAGTATAAAAAAAAAGAAATTAGAGAACAAAAACCATTAGCCAACCATAAACAAAACATATCAAATAAAAGTATAATACAAAACAAAGATGCGAACAAAGAATCAAAGACTATTCAAACATAAATATTAAAAATAAATAAATGTGAGCAAATCTACAATATAGGCGATGAAGACGACAAAGTGACAAATTTTGTATATCAAAAAACCTCGATAACAAAGATGCGAGATATTTGGGTTTTTGTTGATGTACGTGGCAAAGATCCTCACAATAGCAAAGATGAAACCTGCGGCAAAAAGAAGTGAGAAAAATATATCAGAATCGATGGAAACAAAAAAAATAATAAATGAAAAAAGCACATATCGTGAATTTATACTAACACAAACGGAAAAAGAAAACACACAAATATATGTTCATAGGAGGTCTTCACTCCTTAACGAATATGACAGAAAATATATAACCATGACCTAATTTTAAAGAAAATACAAAAATTAGCATAAAACAATAAAATATAAATACAAACATACGGACATGTAACACACACAAAAAGAAAGATAATAATGAATGAAAATAAACCAACTGAAAGGTTAAATTAAACATACCAATCGACAAAAAAAAAAAAAAAAAATCGATAAGTAGGTCTTTCATAGCTAAACGAACATGAACTAAATATCAATAAAAAGAACGAACATGAACTATTTTAAAGAAATAAATTATTAGTTACCTTATTATATTGGCCATAAAACACGTACCCATGACGAATCTAGATGTAGTAAGCACAAAAAATACAATAGTATGAACAATATAGGATGCACATAGTAAATTGAACAAATAAAAGTAATATTACCTTTAATGGCCTTAGGCCATCACCATTGGAGACATTTTACCAATATCTCATAATATAAAAATATTAAAAACACATTCTCTTCTTTTTACTCAACTTTATACATTCTTTTTCATTTTTCTACTCAACTTTATACCTTCTCTTTCATCCTTTTACTCAACTTTTATTAATTTTATATTTAAACACACCCCAATTATCTCTCTCTTATGTCTTCCCCAAGACACAATCTCTCCAACTAAACCCACTATCTCCTCTCTTTACTCAACTTTTATTAATTTTATATTTCAATACACCACACTATTTCAACAAAAAACACTCTCTTTCTTCATTTTACTCAAATTTTAATAATTTTATATTATGAGACACACCCACATTGTCTCCAATGTACTTTCTCTAAAGCTACGAATCAATAAATAATTAAAAAAAAACATATATCAGCAACAATATAAGTCGAAAGAGCGAGCTTTGAAAAAATGATGCGAGACTGAAAATAGTACACCCATTCACACAAAAAAAGAGAGACTCAAACGTATAGAAGTATATATATAGTATAAAATATTAGGGTTTTGATAAAACGGAAAAATGTAAATAAGTTATAGATATTAGCAAATCTTAGATCCTAACCAATCTTAATGGAAATATAACATATATTTAAAACATACGTAGATAGTAAAGAATATATAAGGAATAAGGAATATTTGAATATTTGAATAATTTCAACAAAAAAAGAAGAAGGAATATTTGAATATACGACAAACATAAATTAGATATATAAAACAATTCTTGGGTTCACCCCCTAAAGGTAAACCTTCTCATTCACCCCCTTTTCACTAACCAATCAAAACAAAGATGTGGGGCCACTAAAACTAATTAATCAAATTAAAATAACTAATTTAACTAAAAAAATAACATTAATTCGTTTGAAAAAAATTGAAATAAATTCTAAACTCCAAACTTAAACCCTAAACCCCAAACTCCAAAGCTAGACCCTAATTTGGGAATAGTTAACTCAAAATAAATCTTCAACCCAAACTCAAACCCTAAACCTCAAAGCTATACCCTAATTGAGAATAGTTAACCCAAAATAAATCCTAAACCCCAAAACTATACCCTAATTTGAGAATAGTTAACCCAAACCTAAAAATTTAAAATACAAATCCGTTGAAAATTACTTTTTGTAGTTAAATTTTTTGGGTTTGGGTTAACTATTTCCAAACTAGGGTATAGTTTTAGGGTTTAGGGTTTGAGTTTGGAATTTAGGATTTATTTTGGATCAACTATTCTCAAATTAGTTATAGCTTTGGGGTTTAGGGTTTGAGTTTGGGTTAGGATTTATTTTGGGTTAACTATTCCCAAATTAGGGTATAGTTTTGGGGTTTAGGGTTTGAGTTTAGATAATTATTATTTATTTTAGTTAAATTTGTTTTTGTTTATGATCCCACATTTTATCCAATTTAACTTTTTTAAATAATTTAGTTAGATTAGTGGCCCCTCAACTAAAATGTGATTGATTAGTGAAGAGGGGGCGAATAAGAAGGGGTCAACCCAAGAATTGTTGGCTGTTACAAGAATTGATCGCATAACTAAAACGTAGTTATGGAAATAGAATTTGACGGTATGGGCTGTTACAATAAAATGGGCCTTAACAAATAACTAACAAAGTAAATTAACCAAATGGACTCTACCAAAATATAAGTCCACGATCAAATCTAATTTATATAGACGTTCGAGATTTAATCAGAGGAAATCAACGGTTTATAACACTGATGGCAGATGGTGTAAATATATTGATTTAGGCGAGGATAGAATTATAATTAACCACCTCAAATTGAATGTGAAGCCCGTCAACGTTTTTACTTCACATTTAATAAAATAGATTGTGAGTTTCTAACTGGAAGCTTCTTAATTATGTCGACTCCTTTGGGATTTCATCTTCTTGATTAAACCATCAAAGATAAATGGAATAGGACTTGGCCTCTCTTGGTTACATGGAAAACCCGGCTTAGTACTCATTCCATGAAATTTCAGTTTAAAGGACTGTAAAATCTATGGCGCTACGTACATAACTTGATAAGCAAGGGCATTTACTTCTTGAGGATGACAGACGTAACCTTTTTAATTGAAACTATACCATGTGAGACTTGTGAGTAAACAAGTATTTGTCAAAGAGAAAGTTCAACTTGCACCTAAAATGGGAAAAACCTACATGATGCCAGAATTGGCAAGTACATTGACATTTGATTCAATGCATCATTGCATTGTGAATTTAATGAACACGTATATGTTGGGTGATGCAGAGATACATTAAATATGGATATATATGACTTCTAAACTACCCAAACTTTTCTTTTCCATTTAATCATTTCACCATCCACTGAACCAATGCTCATCTTTGTAATAAGTTTTATTGTGCACTCACAGCGTGACATACATGGATCATTCGATTGTTCACAAATTAATTTTGATAAGAACAACTTGTTGATGTTTAATTTCTTCTCCTTTTTTTCCTGGCAAAGCTAGCTCGTATGTATATATTATGCGTAACTTTTTGATTCAATTAATAGATTCACGAAGATATCAGTGCTTCAAAGTTACACGATTCCAATACGTATCTAGAATTAATTAGTCATACAATTTATTCAATTTTTGTTTCATAAACTTCTTATAACGTGTAATTCATCGAATGGTGTACATTTTATGTTGAGATTTTTAATTGTTTGTTTCCCTCATATATATGATTATTCGTACTCAGAGTCAGGGACATCCTTATATTCGTACCAATAGTATATTTACATATGAATTTCTTGTTTAAAATATCACATTTAGTTATAACAATAATATTGTATCTGGTGGTCTTTAATTTATTTGGAGTTGGTGTGTAATCAATCTTGCATTTCTAGAGTTCAAATTAGCGCATAATGATAAAATTACAAAATTATATACGGTTAATATGAAGGAAAATTTGATTTTAGGTGTTTTGTAACCGTATCTATTTTGCAAATTCTCTTTTATCTTGGAACAATTTCAAAAATGCCACCGTTGATTTTTTTTTTGTTTTTCAATCATATGACATTATCACATGCCATTTACGAACATGCCACATTTCTAAAACAGATTATAAGGTTTTTTTTTAAAAAGTTGTATAAGGTTTTAAAATCCTTATCATCTGTTTTAAAACTTTGTAATCCCGTTTAAAAAAATTTATAATCCGTTTTAAAATCTTATAACCCTGTTTAAAAAATCTTATAATCTGTTTTAAAATCTTATAATCCGTATTTTTAAAAAACTGAAAATTTTAAATAAAAAATAAAGGTTTGTAAACAATGGCACGCTTGCAAACTTTTAAACCAGTAGAATGATTGTAAAGTGACATGCCAAAAGTGTGAGTAATCTTGAAAATTTTCTTTTATCTTACCAACATAACACACACACGACTATATCTTAATTGAAAACATAACACAACCCAAAAAAATATGGAAGAAAATAAATCAAACAGCGGCAAATATGTATCATCATATTCATTGCTTGAAAAGCGAAACAATTCATGCTCACCAATAGAGATTATGGTATCGAATCAACAACCAAAAGATTTAACTAACTAAAATAATAGTTTTGACATTATAAATAAGCAAGTTAACTTTAACAGCCCTTTTGGGTTAGGGTCATATATATATACTTAAATAGGCGGAAAATATTTTAAATGGGAAAAGGTCCATATAATACATGAGGTAAAAAAACTCATTTCTTATCTCTTGTTTTTTCTTTTTTCATATTCCTTCCTTTTTACTCCACTTTTCCACCAACCGTTAGTTTGAGGGAGGGAGGGGAGGGGTTAAAGAGTGTAAGGAAATTAGGTGGAATAACAAAAAAAACCTATAACTAAAATTTTAGCAATTTAACCTAAATTTAATAGTCATAATTGTGCCACATAGATTAATTTTTGCTAATTTACTAATTATATTTCAGTTTTTTTTTTTTTTACATTTAAATAGATTTTGAACACAAAATTCAACGCTACTCATCATCATGTGGACGCTGACAATAGAAATCAATGCTCACGTCAGCTAAACCAACATGGCTAAGGTTTTCAAAGAGTTTTAAGATGCTCCTCCTAGTACCAAATGTGAAAATACTACTAAATATCACGCTAGAATATTTTAAATTGATTACTCCATCCGATTATTTTTATATGATGTTTAAGGTTTCTACACTCTTATTCAAAAATCATTAAATATATCTTTTTTTGAAATAAAATAATATGTTTTTTTTTTTTCAAGTTTTATTTATCGAAGACGTTTTAACCATTAAAATATCAATATGCAGAATTTAAGAGTAAAAAATACTAAAAAATCAATTAATTATATATTGATAAGTGAAAACATCACTTATTTGTGAACAAAAAATAACTCCTAAAATATTACTTAAAAACAAACGGATGGAGTATCGGTAAGAATTTACGAGTTTGATTTGAAGTATCCATGCATGCATGCATATGATTGATTCATTATTGGCTTAACCTTGTATAAACACATATTCCTACAATGTATATTTGGAAATATGGACCAATATTTTAGCTAACTCTCCTTTGACCCATAGTCCAAACTAAGAACTTGTCGCCACAATCTTGGAAGCATTACAAACATAACTTGTGAGGTCCAACTTTTGTTAGTTGGTAAACTCTGTCCTCATTCAATACGCACCTCCGTTTTTCTATGAAGTCATCATTGTATTTCCAAAAATATATGTATTAACCAAATCTAGTACTTTGATAAGTTAAGAAACTAAAGAAGGTTTGTTTATTATATTTCATCAAGCTGATTTCATGGGCCATATGTAATCAATTATAGTTACAAAAAGCAAAATGCGTAAACTCCAACACTTTGAAAAAACATAATATCTCGAAACCTTCTCACTTCATGATTTCTCTTTTGTAAATACAAACCCCTATCGAGTCTTTCTTTTCACAAACCATAAAACAAAATAAGACTATAATCAAAAACCAAACTATGGAACTCTTACTTCCACACTCATCCAACTCAACACCCCTAACTGTCCTCGGATTCTTAGACCGAGCCGCCTCGGTTTACGGAGACTGTCCATCTATCCTCCACACCACAAACACTGTTCACACTTGGTCCGAAACCCATAACCGCTGTCTCCGCATCGCGTCCGCTCTCACATCCTCCTCACTAGGCATTAACCAAGGCCAAGTCGTCTCCGTCATAGGCCCCAACGTCCCGTCCGTCTACGAGCTTCAGTTCGCCGTCCCAATGTCCGGAGCCGTCTTAAACAATATCAACCCACGCTTAGACGCACACGCACTCTCTGTCCTCTTACGTCACAGCGAATCCAAGCTTGTTTTCGTTGACCATCACTCTATCTCCTTAGTCCTCGAAGCAGTCTCGTTCTTTGGAAAACACGAAAAACCTCACCTCGTCCTTCTCAACGATGACGAGGACGATTCTTCGTCAGCGTCGGATTTTCTTGACCCATACGAAGGGATCATGGAGAGAGGAGACTCGAGATTCAAGTGGATCCGTCCTCAAACCGAATGGCAACCAATGGTGCTCAACTACACTTCGGGAACGACGTCGTCTCCCAAAGGAGTAGTGCTTAGCCACAGAGCAATATTCATGCTAACCGTTAGCTCATTGCTTGACTGGTCTTTACCAAACCGGCCGGTTTACCTGTGGACTCTACCAATGTTTCATGCTAACGGTTGGGGCTACACGTGGGGCACCGCAGCGGTTGGGGCCACCAACGTTTGCATGCGGAGAGTCGACGCGCCTATTATCTACGACTTGATCGATAAGCATCACGTCACTCACATGTGTGCTGCACCCATGGTTCTCAACATGCTAACCAACTACCCGTCTCATAAACCGCTAAAGAACCCGGTAAAGGTATTAACAGTCAATACTAGTTCTTGGTTTAATGTCAGCTTTGTATACTTTAGTTTTCACAATCACTTGTAAAAGTTTGTATACAACTCTGTTTTTGGAATTATGTACTCTGTTTTGTATTTATGAAATTTAAATTATGAAATCAGGTTATGACGGCCGGAGCTCCACCTCCGGCAGCCATCATATCCCGAGCTGAGACCCTCGGTTTCGATGTGGGTCATGGGTATGGTTTAACGGAAACCGGAGGCCCGGTTGTATCATGTGCTTGGAAGCGTGAGTGGGATCATCTTGATCCATTGGAGAAAGCTAGATTGAAATCAAGACAAGGAGTAAGAACAATCGGATTAGCGGATGTCGATGTTAGGGACCGGATAACAGGAAAGAGTGTGGCACACGACGGAGTTTCTGTAGGAGAGATAGTGCTCAAAGGTGGATCGGTTATGCTCGGTTACTACAAAGACCCGGAAGGAACCGCTGCGTGTATGAGAGAGGACGGATGGTTCTATACCGGAGATGTTGGGGTTATACACAAAGATGGTTACTTGGAACTTAAAGACCGGTCAAAAGATGTGATCATATGCGGAGGAGAGAATATAAGTAGCGCCCAGGTTGAGACGGTTCTGTACACAAATCCGGTGGTTAAAGAAGCTGCGGTGGTGGCTAAACCGGATAAGATGTGGGGAGAAACACCGTGTGCTTTTGTGAGCTTGAAGTATGATAATAATGGCGATGGGTTAGTGACTGAGAGGGAAATAAGGGAGTTTTGTAAGACAAAGTTACCTAAGTACATGGTTCCGAGGAAAGTGATTTTTCAGAAAGAGCTTCCAAAGACTTCCACTGGAAAGATCCAAAGTTTCTTCTCAGACAAATGGCTAAGTCTCTGCCTTAAAGATCCCGTTTGAGTTATTGAGAATATGAAAACGAGTTTGATAAAAAAAGAAAAAAGAATATCAAAAGGAACTCCATGAAGTAAATAAAGACTATCTATCTTTGTGATGTATTCTATTCGAAATAATTAGTTTTTTTTCTATTCGTGTCTGAGGTAATTAATTTTTTACTATTTTCCTACTGTATTTATTTTATAAAATCTTGTTGGATTCTTTCTCATATTCTTATTTGAAATTTTCAATTTTATAACATGTTAAAAATCCAAATGACAAAAAGCGCAAAACTACTATAGAGAAGCCACATTATTATTAAGTTATTTTAACTCTTTTTATTGTATTAATTAGTTTTCAATTAATTTTGTCATATATTTTTGAATATTGAGTTCTTTTTTTTGTATTCCTAATTGAACTAAGATTATATTTTACTAGATTAAGGCATGCGTAAATACACGGATAATTACATTAAAAGTTATTAATATATACTCTATTGAATTATCATAACGTTTGAAAATATTATTTAAACACGGTCTAAAATAATCAAATATCAATTTATATTTTGATTATCATGTCCGAATTATATCATGTGAATCCAATATAAAGAGAATTCAAATAATATCTTATTATAGAAATAAATTAAACGTGACAAATCATATCTTATTATATATATCCTTTATACTTTTTTTATTGATACTTAGATCCTTTCTACTTTTTTTACGGTTTATACTTTCTTTATTTTTTAGCTTAATTTTTTTTATAATTCGTTTGGTCTATTCAAAATTTTGTTTTCCCCTAATTAGTTTAAATTATTAAAAAAATTCCTTTTTGACTATTAAAATTTTCTTTTTTCATTATTTGTTATTTTTCCATTTTTCATTATACTTTTTCTTAACTAAGTTTTAAGCTATAAACGTCATAATATAATCAATATTAGACACATATCAAGATATAGTAAGTTACAAATTTTCCTATGTGTTGCGCGACACATCCATTTTTGTATAATAATTTTTTTTTAAGTTATGAAAATATTTTTATTGGGACTTTTAGGTTCGAAAGACCATCAAAAAAAATTTCATTTTTCAAGCATCTAACAAAAAGCGCATGGTTCTCCTTTAAAAAAAAACTAGATTTAGACCCGTGTAACGCCCCGACCGCCCTATCCATGGGCTCCACGTCTACTTTCGGCATGTGGGCCCACACTTCCTGACGATCGGTGCATTAGTCCGGGAGGCTCATAAGTCATGTTTACTGACCCTGCAAATCACCACGCCATCTTTTCTCGTGTTTTTGACCTCACTCACACGATACTGAAAATCACTTCCCAGTAGGTCACCCATCCTGAAAACTACTCCAACTTAAGCACGCTTAACTCTGGAGTTCTCTCAAGACCTGTGACCGAAAAGATAAGTGCACTTTGGTGATATAAGTAGTCAAATCAATTCTTTTAAGCCTCTCCCCATATACCGCATATACCATATATGCTCTGAAACCGGAGTATCACAATCACCCCCACTAATAGATCGCAACGTCTTCGTTGCGCATACCAAGATCGTTACCCCGACAATCTGACTCTTCACAGATGTCAGAGTTCGCTCTGATACCACTTGTAACGCCCCGACCGCCCTATCCATGGGCTCCAAGTCCACTTTCGGCCCGTGGGCCCACACTTCCCGACGGTCGGTGCATTAGTCCGGGAGGCTCAGAAGTCATGTTTACTGACCCTGCAAATTACCACGCGATGTTTTCTCGTGTTTTTGACCTCACTCACACGATATTGAAAATCACTTCCTAGTAGGTCACCCATCCTGAAAACTACTCCAGCTTAAGCACGCTTAACTCTGGAGTTCTCTCAAGACACGTGACCGAAAAGATAAGTGCACTTTAGTGATATAGGTAGCCAAATCAATTCTTTAAGCCTCTCCGCATATACCGCATATTCCATATATGCTCTGAAACCGGGGTATCACAACCCGCGTCAAACGCGGGATTATAAATTTTATTATTTATTTATGTATGTTGATTTGCATAAAATATATAGGACCAACACATGAGTTGAGAAAATAATTTTATGAAATAATTTCAAAGTCTATAGTTAAATGGTAGATAAATATGATAATGCGATTTATTTAGTTTAAAATTAATTTGGTATTATAATTTGAGTGTAATGTTCAAAACATTTATATACACTCAAGTTAATAACATTTACATGTATTTTGATTAAAATATGAATAAATAATCAGTATTTAAATTTTATTTAAGTTCATTGAGTTGGTTCGCACAAACCAAACCGAGATTTTCATCTTTAAACGTATAATTACAAAATTGTCGTAGTACCAAAAAATGAAACAAATATAAAGTTGGAGATCATTATCTATTTCTATTTGATTGAAAAATCAATTTTTTTTAGGAAAGTTGTATAAATGTGGAATTAATTACCACAATATTCATTACATTCTATAGACAATTAGTGGATTCCGAGAATATATATATAAAATTTATTATTTTAGGAAAGTTATATAAATGTTTTTTCAAAATGTTGTAGGAAAGTGAATGCGAAATTTTAGGAATGTTTTTTTGTTGTTGCCGTAAATGTTTATAAGATTAAAAATGCTTTTTTTAATGTTTAAATAGAATGATAATTGTCCCTAAAACTCTCTTTGGATGACACCTATGATTTTTAAATTTTAATGTCTTCTAAATGCCTCTTTGAGTGACGCCTAAGATTTAGAACTTTTAGTGTCTCCTCAATTAATATATATAGGATATAATTGCATTTTATTTCCAGTGTTTATGTTGGTAATTAACATGTATCTTAAAAATTATAAATGCGTAAAAATAATATAACAAATAATATTAATTTGTTTTGAATTTTTTTTATAATATTATTTTCGCGTATAACGCGGGAGGACACATCCCTTATACATTATTTGGGAGGTGATTTGTGAGAAATTATGACATGGCTCAAAAGAATTGTGACATAGCTCAAAATAAATGTGACATGGCAAAACACTAATAATTTATTTCCAAATTTAATTTTCACGTATTTGCTTTTATGGTAACTTATACTAAATTTGAAATTTCAATATTTTCTTACATTAGCAAACATCATAAACAATCATAACATATATGATTAGTACTCTGATATTCCCCGAATTTTATTTGGGAAGTAGTAATAGTCTTCTTATTAAATCATTAATTTAAAATTATACAAGAAAATATCACTTCCGCAATGATTCACTTCCTCAATATATCATCAAACTATATATCATCAAACTAATGAGTTCAATTAAAAAAAGAAATATCTAATAAAACTTAATCATTAATTGAAATAATGATACAAGAAGAACTCATGTAAATCAATTTTTAAACAAAGAAGCTAGAACTAATTTACAAAAATGCTCATTTTTATTTGAAAGAAGGCAAAACGAATTTTGTTTTAGCATATTCTAAGAACTAAAACTCATCTTTTTTTTTTCTTTTTTTTTTTAGTTTTGTATTATTTTTTTTACAAGGTATTATGTATTTTATTTTTAAAAAGATATTCAAAAACAAGATTCAAATCAAATCCATATCTACATCAAACACTATTGATAATTTTAAACTATAATAAAATTAATTTATTTTATACTTTAAATTTAAAAATATTTAATCCACGTATTACGCGGGGAATCATCTAGTAATATATAAATTAAAATGGACATAAATGCTTTTGTAGAAAAAAACAAAAATAACACATATATAGAAAATGTCTACATTCGCCATTTGTAACCCAATGAGTTGGCAAATTGATTACATAGGAGAAAATGATTGATCTAGACCGAGCTGTTCGTGCTAAAATAGAAAAGGCCTATGATTTGTAATTATCTATCTTTGACACGATTGACACATAGAAAAAGGAATATATGGTCTAAAAATCTATTGTAAAAGCGACTCAACTTAGTTATGGTTCCACTTCCACACATGTACTTGATTTCAACAAGGTCACATGATCTCTTGTTTCTCCTTGTAAATGTGACTCAGACACTCTCAGTGCCTCTGTTAATAAGACTATATCTCTAAGTGAAAACAAATCAGAAGAGAAAAATCTCTTCTCCCTCTCTCTCCGATCCTGCCATAATTTTCATAATTTTGTTTCCTAATCTTCTTCGTTTTTCTCTTCGGATTTGCATCATCATCGGAATTTCCATCTTCCGATTCGTCGAAACTCTCCGTAGGTCTTTACTACGAGTCGCTATGTCCGTACTTTTCCGCCTTCAAAGTTAACCACCTCGTGAAGGTCTTCGAAAACGATCTCATATCAATCGTCGATCTGCATCTTTCTCTGTGGGGTAACACTAAGCTCCGACCCGATAACGTCACTGTCGTTAAAAGGCAAGTAGATCTTGTATTTTAAAATGGGTTTAAGCTGCAACCTGTAATCTGATAAGATCGTTGAAGTTTTTTAAATTTTGGATCTTATGAATATGTAATGAATGTGAAAAGGATTTCTGTGAAAATGCAGATTGTTCAATTGTTTTCTTGCTTAGATAAAATAAGCTACATTGAATGGGCTCTTGATTCAGAGTACATTCTTTTTGGTCTCTTGAATATAAGGTATGTATCGTTTTGGTCTTGATGTTGTATTTGAATCTCCAGAACTGAATAGTTTTTCACCTAATTATTGAAATTCTGTTATGTTTGGTTATGTGTGAATGAATCAATTTATTTTCATCTTTCTTGAAGTTTCAGGAAGTGGTCCTTGTGCGATGTTGTTTTGCAGGTTGCTTCAAGGAATGAAGACAATCTGTGTTTGAGATATCTATTCTTGATGATGTTCAAGAAATCACACATGTATTACTTCATTCTCCACTTGCTTGTTTGGTAGTTCCATCGTAGTTTAATAAAATTCTAAGCTGATGACTTTAAATTTTGTTTGGTTTTGTGATTGTCGATAGCATTGAAGTGTACTTTTTGCTTTGTTTTGTTGTACTGACTAGGAGAAGTGTTTCCAACCAACTTTCAATTTGTATTTAGTTTTAATTTTTAACAACCTCTAAAAGATTAACCAATGGAGGAAAACAAATTTGCAAAATAAAATTTGGATTCTTATCTTAATTTAATGTTACATTATAGCCTAAAAAATTGTTGGGAACCCCTAATAGTTTCAGACCAATGGAGATGGCCTAAGTTCCCTTCTCTTCTCTCTATATAAACGAACCCCAAATTTTGCATGGTTTCACAATTACATGAGCAACAAAACACACGCGCGCACACACATATATATATAGATCTACTGTATAGACTAATTAAAGATGAGTTCCAAGGGAGATGGTTCTAATTCAACGACAGAGAGGAATGTGAAGAAAGATACAGCGAGTGTGATTCCCGTTAAGCGAAAGCTGGTGAAGACTATGGCCGTGAAAGCCATTATCTATGCCTTCACTGTAAGTTTATCCTTATGATTACATACTTGTAATCCATCCCATAATCGCCACTAGAACAAATGAATCAACAATTTCATATTGATGGAGGTTTCGGTTATGAGAAGGAAGAATGCCTAACCTTGATTCATTGCATTGTTAGACATGATGATGATTCCTTGATGATTGTTTGATCTTCTCCTTCCCTTCTTTACTGCGATCTCCCCTTCGAAGGAGCCGGGGTTTTCCGATTCCGATCACAATCTTTAATCTCTCTTTTCTGTTTTTGTGTTCTCTCTTTTCTGTCTCAATTCTGAAACCAGGAACTAGTGTCTGCAATAACTTCCTCCTCTTCCTTTTATATCAAGGCCCACGTGATTTGAATATAGGAGGAGAAATTGTGTCTCTTAATGAGACATCCCTTCATTAAAACATAACACATAAACTATACTTTAATACATATACATTTATATAAGTTAATCCATTATATATAAATGTATATGAACCTTATATTAGATTCTTTATTGGGTGGAGTAAGAGGGTTGACATCAAACCCATTCCGGTATCTTTTTTTTGATTCGGTCCATCACCGTATCCCGTTACATACCAGAAACCTTAAGCCTTACATTAAACTTAAACAATAATAGTTGGACCGTTAATACTTCGGCCACACTAACGGAAATAGTCTTACATTTTCCCACTTGGCCGTGTATTAACTTAATGGTTTAACTTCCTTTAAAGCGCGCCTTTCATTAAGCTTAATTATTCTTTTAAGTGCCAAAAAATCAGAACTCATTGAATGAGGCGGTCCCCTATCTTTTACAGCGATAAGTTCCCTTCCATCATCACAAACCAATTCCAACTTTACTACTTCTAAAATATTTGAGAGGTTGCCTAATTCTCAAAATCCTTTATGTTGAGATATAACTTTATTCTCAACTCATATGCTATCCAAACACTACATGTACATATCATAATGATAACATATTAATTTGCAGAAAACATCTAAACTTTATTGAATTCATACTACTTGAGTTAGCATCTTTACAATAGCATAATATTAATACAGCAAGGTCTTATCAATTATTCCCATCCTCTCTACATGGCCAACGAATATACCGGGAGGGAGTCCTTTCGTTAACGGATCCACTACCATCATATCCGTTCTTATATGCTCAATTGCTACTCTGCGTTTCTGCACTTCTTCCTTTACAGACAAGTATTTTATCTCCATGTGCTTAGCACCTTTCGAATACTTGTCATTCTTTGAGAAGAAGACTGCTGCGGAATTATCACAATATATTCTCAGCGGCTTGGAAATACTGTCAATAAGTCCAAGTCCGGAGACAAAGTTCCGCAGCCACAATGCTTGAATTGTGGCCTCATAGTATGCCACAAATTCTGCTTCCATGGTGGAAGTAGCAATGACGGACTGCTTTCCACTCTTCCATGATATTGCTCCCCCAGCTAATAGGAACAGATAGCCAGACGTCGATTTTCGAGTATCTACGCACCCGGCATAGTCTGAATCAGAGTATCCGATTACTTCAAGATTATCGGATTTCCTGTACGTAAGCATAAACTCTTTGGTGCCTTGCAAGTACCTGAGAACTTTCTTTGCAGCCTTCCAGTGGTCCATTCTAGGATTACTTTGATATCGACCCAAGACACCAACCGCGAAACTGATGTCTGGTCGAGTACATGTTTGAATGTAATTCAAACTTCCTACCACTGATAGGTAAGGGATCATCTCCATTTCTTTCCTCTCTAGTTTATTCTTTGGACATTGACCTTTATTAAATTTGTCCCCTTTCTGAACTGGAGCTTTGCTTAACTTGCACTTTTCCATCCCATATCTCTTCAAGACTTTATCTATGTATCCTTTCTGAGACAAACTCAATAAACCTTGTGATCTATCCTGGATTATTTCAATCCTTATCACATAGTTTGCCTCACCCATATCCTTCATTTCAAAGTTCTTGGAGAGATATTTCTTTACATCACTCAACATGCTCATATCATTTGTAGCCAACAATATATCATCAACATACAATACTAGAATGACAAACTTGCTCCCACTGACTTTCATATAAATACATCGATCAACGATGACCTCTATGAAACCGTATGACAAAACGGTATCATTGAACTTTAAATACCATTGTCGGGAGGCCTGTTTCAATCCATATATTGACTTCCTCAACCTACACACAAGATTTTCTTTTCCTGCAGCCACATAACCTTCCGACTGGTCCATGTAAACTTCTTCCTCAAGTTCTCCATTAAGAAAGGCGGTTTTAACATCCATTTGGTGAAGCTCTAAATCATAATGAGCTACCAATCCCATGACAACTCTTAAGGAATCCTTCTTTGAAACTGGAGAGAAGGTATCCGTATAGTCAATGCCATCCTTTTGAGTGAACCCTTTAGCAACAAGGCGAGCCTTGTACCTTTCTATGTTACCTTTAGAGTTCTGTTTGGTCGTAAAGATCCATTTACACCCAACGGTTTTAAAACCAGTAGGTAACTCTACTAGGTCCCACACTCAGTTCACGTCCATATAAGACATTTCTTCATCTGAAGCATTCGACCACTTTTCAGAATTTTCACTTTTCATGGCTTTTCTTAATGTTTTCGGTTCTTCATCAAGACTAAGGTCACATTCATTCTCAACATCATAAACCACATAGTCATCTGTAATGGCGGATCTTCTTTCCCTTCCAGATCGCCTTAATTGTTCTTGTGGTACAACGTTTTGTTCTTGAATGACAACTTGTTTATTTTCTGTTTCCTGAACTAGTGGGTCCGTATGTTCTTCATTCTGTTGCTCTGTTTTGATATTAGGATATACACCGACGACAGGAACAACAACTTGGGTTGGAAATACGGGTGAAGAATCTTCTACCTGAATTTCTTTAATGTTCACTCCCCTAGATTCTGAACTCCCACTAGATTCACCATTTTCAATGAACCTAGCATTACCAGTCTCGACAATTCTCGTACTGTGGTTAGGACAGTAGAACACAAACCCCTTTGACTTTTCTAGATAGCCAATAAAAAATCCACTGACCGTCCTAGAGTCCAATTTCTTTTCATGCGGATTATATGGCTTTACTTCAGCTGGACATCCCCAGACACGTAAGTGTCTTAAACTGGGTTTCCTTCCCGTAAATAGTTCAAATGGAATCATTGGAACCCCCTTACTAGGAACCCGGTTTAAAATATATGTCGCAGTCTTTAATGAGTATGTCCACATTAACATTGGTAGTTTGCAATTACTTAACATGCTCCTAACCATTTCCATTAAAGTACGGTTACGCCTTTCAGCTACACTGTTCTGCTGAGGTGTTCCGGGCATTGTGTATTAAACACAAATGCCCTAACTTTCCAGAAATTTAGCAAATGGCCCTGGACATTGTCCCTTTTTCGGTGAATCGACCATAATATTCACCACCTCTATCAGATCTCACAACTTTTACTTTCTTTTCAAGTTGCCTTTCTACTTCATCAATGAACACTTTCAGTACGTCCACCAAGTGAGCCTTTTCATGCAACAAATAAGTATATCCATACCGTGAGTAATCATCAATAAAAGTGATGAAATACTTCTGACCACCCCATGACGGAGCATCTATAGGGCCACAAATATATGTGTGAATTAACTCTAAGAGTCCATTACTTCTTGTGGCTTGTTTCTTTGTGATGTGTTTGGTTTGCTTTCCTTTAATGCATTCTATACACACATCCAAGTCACTAAAATCCAATGGAGGTAATAATTCTTTCTTTATTAACCTCACCATCCGTTCTTTGGATATGTGACCTAATCTTTTATGCCACAAGAATGCTGAGTTTTCACTAGTTGCACTACGTTTAATTCCTTGATATAACTTTATTCTTGCCTCCTCCTGACGAGCATGGCCTTTAATTCCTGAAAGTTCCACTTATCTTTAATGGTGTTGTAATTCACCTGGAACTGACCATACTCTATAGGCAGAGAGTTCATAATGAACAGTACCAAGAGGGACTCATGCACTTCCATCCCCATGGACGTTAACTTTGATGCCAAGTTTGACATGTGAGTGACATGATCATGGATTGTCTGAGACCAATCGAACCTTTTCGTAGTCAACTCACTCATGAGACTACCTACAATCGATTTGTCAGCGACATCCGATTGGGATTGTTCTTTGATTTTCAAGATGAATTCCCTTGCTTTCTCTGTTTTAGGCATGGATGGCTTAACACTGTTCGCCATCGACATCCTAAGTAAATTCAGGCACAGCCGGTTAGAGCGCTCCCAAGTCTCATAACGAGACTTTTGCAATTTGGTGCTCGTTGCCGTAATGGCTGTCGGCTCCTCATCTGTAAGAATAGCCTGATCAAGGGACATTACACCCAAGGAGAACCTAATCTGTTCAGACCATTCCTCATAGTTGAGCCCGTTGAACTTCACGACAGAGTTTGCTGAAGCAAACGAAGCTGCAAAAAAATTATATATGCTTACCATTAGTTCTATGAGACTTTAATAGATTCATCGACAACAAATAATCTAAACACTTTCATTTGTATGTATTCAAGCAACCTTTGGGCAATAATTTAAACACATACACTTAATTGATGCTTGTTTAGATTTTCTTTAATAATTAATCAATTCATAGTTACAGTTGATAGCAATGCTACCATTGGGTATACACACCATCAACCGCAGTACGGGTGATTAATACTTTAGTTGTTATTTAATACAACCAATTATCCACCTTTGGGTGATCTCCTAGGATATACTAAGTAAACAATTGATCAATCAATCAACTTTTCATGTCATTTAGCACCCTTTAATCATGATCAATTATGAATCTTTACTTTACCGTCACATTAAACATAACCAGACCACTTTGGTGATTAACAAGTTATACGTAATATGAACTTCACATTTCAGAAAATAGCGGAAACGGTTTACGGTTATAAAAAATTTTATTTTTATTATTTTTTTCTTCGGGACGTGGACCGGCCGGTCCAACACATGGACCGACCGGTCCGGCACATGGACCGACCGGTCCTACACATGGACCGACTGGTCCATATTCCAGAGACCCTATGCTGCTCACGGACCGACCGGTTCGGAAACCAGAGCCCTTACCGCGGCTCATGGACCGACCGATCCGAGACATGGACCGACCAGTCCCGGTTCCAGAGCCCTTTCTGCGCCTTATGGACCGACCGGTCCAACACATGGACCGACCGGTCCGGTCTCCAGAATCGGTTACTGTTCATCGCGACTGTTCATCGCGAATTTTAGTTTCAAAACTTTAAAATTCCATAACTTTTGATTTACTTAATGGATTTTAATGAATTTTATACCGATGGATAGATAATTTCATCCTCTACACATTGATATAACTTTTAGACCATTTTCAGATTCAATGCGTTGATGAAATTCTTAGAGAGAAAAACGAGTTTTTCGGTTTTATCCATCAATATGATTTAAAGTGAAACAAATGATTCTAGGGTGGCTCTGATACCATATGTAAGTTTATCCTTATGATTACATACTTGTAATCCTTCCCATAATCGCCACTAGAACAAATGAATCAACAATTTCATATTAATGGAGGTTTCGGTTATGAGAAGGAAGAATGCATAACCTTGATCCATTGCATTGTTAGACATGATGATGATTCCTTGATGATTGTTTGATCTTCTCCTTCCCTTCTTTACTGCGATCTCCCCTTCGACGGAGCCGGGGTTTTCTGATTCCGATCACAATCTCTAATCTCTCTTTTCTGTTTTTGTGTTCTCTCTTTTCTGTCTCAATTCTGAAACCAGGAACTAGTGTCTGCAATAACTTCCTCCTCTTCCTTTTATATCAAGGCCCACGTGATTTGAATATAGGAGGAGGAATTGTGTCTCTTAATGAGACATCCTTTCATTAAAACATAACACATAAACTATACTTTAATACATATACATTTATATAAGTTAATCCATTATATATAAATGTATATGAACCTTATATTAGATTCTTTATTGGGTGGAGTAAGAGGGTTGACATCAAACCCATTCCGGTATCTTTTCTTTGATTCGGTCCATCACCGTATCCCGTTACATACCGGAAACCTTAAGCCTTACATTAAACTTAAACTATAATAGTTGGACCGTTAATACTTCGGCCACACTAACGGAAATAGACTTACATTCACTCCCTCCGGTTCTAGCCGGAGCACTGTGTCTGCCGGCGTCGGTGACTGTAACGGAGGGCGTGTGTACCCTACTCTTGGGAGTACTTGATAATATTGCATTATCGTGATCTTTAATGGGTTTGTTTCTTTCGTGTTGTTGTATTGTTCAGTTTCCGGTAGGGGTGTGATATGATGATCATATCCTCGTGTAATAAACCAAGTTGTAATAATGATGATGATACATTGTGATTATGGGTTTTTGCTATTTAAGCATTCCTATTTCTAACTAATGCTCAAATTCAATAAAGCTCTATGCTGAATAATATACTAAAGTTCTTACATGAAATCAAATTGGAAGCACTTTTTTTTGCTTCCAATTCCAATTTGACCATACTTGTTCTTTTATGTGTTGAATTATCGAAGCATGTGGCCATTTGTTGTAGGTTTTGTTTGTGTAGTACCGATATTGACTTAATTGTTGATTTCTAATAGATATATGTGCATGTAAATAATTTTTTTTTTTTTTTGAAATCTTTTGACGATTTTGATAATAAAGGGAATTTTTCACCAATGGATAACTTCGGTTATTGCCTAATCCTATGAGTATTTTGATTTGTTCTGTTTTCACTTTTCATATTATGATGTCGTCCACTAGCACCGCAAGCCCGACTATGAAATAAAATATATGAAATTTAAGATGTTCATACTTCACACACAATGATTTTTTAATATTTTACTTAGCATATATTTATATTGGCTTTATTTCTTTTATTTTTTGAGAATGGAATTATGTAAACTTAACATTTCTTAAATGTAAACATTATGTTAATGTTATGATTATATATTAAACACAACTCATCACAACGAAATGCTAGTATTTTTTTAGTTATCAAAATCAGTATTCCATATATAAAATGAATACTTTGCTTGTTCATATTGTTAACATCAAGCATCAAAATACGGGATTCAAAAGGTTAATAATACGATCATATTATATTTACATGATTTTCTATTTTCTTAACGTTTTTAGGTAACAAAACATGCTTTCACCGTCTTTTCATGTCACCCGAATAATACTAAGATATTTGATACAATCGAGGTGCATACCTAGATCTCCAAATCAACGACCACGGTTCAGTCCAGAGATTCAGGCCCACTCCTAGACTTTTAACTTTTAAGAAATCTCATTATGATTTTAAACAAAACAACGCACATGATATCATTTTATATATAAAAAATAAATTGTACGTTTTAATGGTTCCTAAACAAAAAGATGCGGTACAAAAATAGCAATAGTATCATTTACCTCTTAATTCTGTTTTCCCCCCACTATTTTCTTACAACTATCTCTTAACATTTTTAACGATTTCATTTTTCAGTTATTTATTTTTGATAGGGTTGACGGTGTTGGGAAAAATAAATTCATTATATGTGTACGCCTACTTGGTATTTAATGAATTTCACTTGACAAGTAATACTTGTTTGATATTGTCTTAGACAAGTAAAATGAGGTAATGACCTCTCATTATCCGAGTGCACGTCGTATATGTCACGTCCAGTGAGATGGTGACGTGCAAGTTGCTTGACGATACGTCGTT
Source organism: Draba incana (assembly GCA_963576765.1). NCBI lineage: Eukaryota > Viridiplantae > Streptophyta > Magnoliopsida > Brassicales > Brassicaceae > Draba > Draba incana. Next base: position 12,532,657 of record OY755208.1, read on the forward strand.
TACGTCAGGTATGAGGAGGTCTACAAAAGTAGAGACCTCTCACTGCTTGACCATGTATTGTCTACGTCATATAAGACATAAAAATGACCTGTCGCCAAGTAGTACGTGGCCACTACGTCGCAGGTTGTAAGCGCCGTTGCGACGTCTTTATCAGGTTAGTTAATTAATTTAAATATAAATTAATATGTGGCTTTGGAGATAGACTTGCAGAGATATCGCAATCTCAGGTATAACGAGGTTTGTCATTATCTAAACCTCGCAACATGAAAAAATAGGAGATTCAAGTATATCGAGAATCCCGATTGTTAAGGAGATGGACTTGCACGTCAAGTCTAATCCTCATCCAAAACGGATTTACTGGCGTCCAATAAATAGGGACGTCGAAGAGAGAAGTAGATCATCACGCAGCACATAGAAAACTTGAGAGCAACGTCCTCCTCGTATCCCTGAGATAGCATAGAGAGATCTAGCCCTTGTTTTCGCATCCACCCACGTTTTCATAACGCTTTAGACATCTATACGTTGTAATTCCATTCGGCTACAAGCCTACCTCGTTGATAGTAAAGATTTACTTCTCTCTCTGTTTCCGTAGATCTGTTTACTTGCGAACTTGGTTAAAATTTGCCCAAACAGTTTGGCGCTAGAAGGAGGGGCAGATTTTAACTACGTGAGATATGACATAGGGAGACGACGTTGAAGTCCACGACAACGTGGAGAACACTCCAGATCCCGCTACTCAACATACGGAGCTAACCAATCTGATGAAGCAAAACGAAGAACGTTTGAAGTTACTCGAAGCAGAGAACGCAACAATGCGAACCCAGAACGCTTCTCTCCTTGCTCAAGAGACGAACACTGAAGCCGAAGCTCGAAATCGGTTTCAGAGACGCGTTGATCCGATGCAATCTTTAGAGGGAACTACGCCAACGACAGGCGCTGGGACGACCATGCTACAACGACCTGGTGTTACAAACACTAATGCAGCTCGGGAGAACATCTCTCAAACCTTGCTTAACCCTAATGAAGCAACGATAACACCTTCGTCCGACAACATGGACGTTGTCTTGCAACGTATCGCGAAGATGGAGGCGATGCTTAAGTGACTTCCCGGCGTTGCCCCGCCAATATCTAAAAGCGCACCGAACTGCTACGCTGACACTCCGTTCACGGACGAGATTGCGCTTGTAGAGATGCCAAAGAAGTTCACGATTCCATCGATGATGATGTACGACGGAACGACGGATCCTGACAACCACATCGCTCAATACAAACAACGGATGTTCACAGCCGCAATTGCAAGGGAATACAGAGAAGCAAATATGTGCAAGGGATTTGGTGTTAGTCTTACAGGACCAGCTCTCCAGTGGTTCACGAACCTACCTAATGCTTCGATAAACTCTTTCGCGTCGCTGACCGATCGCTTTGTCGAGCAATTCGCAAGCAGTCGTAACTTAGAGAGGGTATCTGACAACTTGTACGAAGTGATCCAGAAGAAGGGAGAGCCACTACGCGACTATGTGGGACGATTCAACAAAGAAAAAGTGGCCATCCCAAACTGCGTCACAGCGACAGCTATTTCTGCCTTTAAACGAGGTCTACTTCCAGATGGTGACTTGTACAAGGAACTTACAAAGTACCAGTGCAGAACCATGGAAGATGTGCTCTCTAGGGCAAGGTCACAGATCAAGTGGGAAGAAGATCCTGCTTACAACAACTACCGATGTTCTCCACGGAGTGACTCGCAGGTGATAAGGAATGAAAGAGGCTCGAGGGATGATAAGCCCTACCAGCGACCTCGTAACGAAACTGCAAATAGCAAGAGTGAAAAGAACGACAGTAGAGACTGTCATCGCCCTTTCAACAGAGGCGAAAGTGAAAAGCGTCAATCTTTAATGTGGCCGAGCATTCATAACCTCTCAATTTCCAACGCAGAATTGATTGGCGTATTGAAGGAGATGGGAGGAATGGTAAGATGACCACAAAAAATGATGACATCACGCGATAAACGTGATACTTCAAAGTGGTGTGACTTCCACGATGATCACGGTCACCGAACAGAAGATTGCATCACGCTGAGAATGGAGGTGAGCGAACTGCTCAAGAAAGGTTACTTGAGGGAGTTTTTGTCTGGAAAAAGTAAAAGCAGACTCGACAAGAGGAACGATGACAAAAATTTGCCCAAACATGCTTGTGCTTCACCTCCAAGACACGAAAAAACCATCCTTGTTATCAGTGGAGGTTCAGAGATCAGCAGAGTGACATACTCAGCTGCTAAGAAAAACACAAGAATTGCTAGACGTAACCATGGAGATAGCAAAGTCAAGGATAAAGCTACAACTAACTGCGAGATAAGTTTTACATCAGAAGGGGGTGGAGGTGTAGTAGGACTCCATCATGACGCGCTAGTGATATCCTTGACCATTACTAATTGCTTAATGAAAAGGACGCTGATCGACAATGGGAGCTCAGCAAACATTCTTTACATGGAAGCTTATAAAGCAATGGGCCTAAACGAAGAAGAGTTGACTTGAAAGTCTACGTCATTGGTTGGATTCAGCGGCGAGGTAAAAAAACCATGGGAGAAGTAACGCTACCTGTACACGCAAGCGGAGTTAATCGCCAAACAAAATTCCTAGTGGTAGATTGTGCATCAGCTTACAACGCGATCATGTGACGTCCATGGATACACGACATGAAGCTGTACCATCGACTTTCCTCCAAGTCATTAAGTTTTCCACCCCATGGGGTATTCAAGAGATCAAGGGAGAGCAGGAGAACTTACGATCAAGCTATCAAACCACTTTGAAAGGCAAAACCAAGCCGTTATAGCAATTACAGCGCCCACCGTCGGTGTTGCATAGGGAAGAATCGGAGGTGGAACAACTTGATGAGGTCCTACTAGACGAAAATAATCCTGACAAGAAAATAAATGTCAGCTCAAAGCTACCCATGGACGTAAGAAAAAGGTTAATCGACTTCCTCAGGTCTAATGCTGATTGTTTTGCTTGGTCATACGCGGATATGCCTGGGATCGATCGCGAGATTATCACGCATAAGCTGCAGGTTGATAGTGAACATCAGCCAGTCAGGCAAAAACGAAGGAAATTTGCCCCTGAATGTGATTCGATCATCAACACAGAGGTCCAAAACCTACTGGAAGCGGGATTCATACGTGAAGTTCAATATCCAGAATGGTTAGCCAACGTGGTGGTAGTTCGTAAAAAGAATAGGAAGTGGAGAGTGTGCATCGATTTCACAGACCTCAACAAGGCTTGCCCTAACGATCCTTTTCCACTTCCTCATATCGACAAGTTGGTGGACGCGACAGCAGGTCACCAACTGATGAGCTTCATGGACGCCTTTAGCGGTTACAACCAGATCCTTATGCACCCAAACGACCAAGAAAAAACAGCTTTCATGGCCTCACGAGGTATATACTGTTACAAGGTGATGCCGTTTGGTTTGAAGAATGCTGGTTCTACTTACCAAAGACTTGTGAATACGATGTTCGCTGAACAAATCGGTCGAACTATGGAGGTCTACATAGATGACATGCTAGTGAAGTCTCTAGTGGCAGAAGATCATATCGTGCACCTTCACCAGGCGTTTGCTACTTTACGTAAGTACAACATGAAACTTAATCCTACCAAGTGCTCATTTGGTGTAAGTTCTGGAAAATATTTGGGCTACATTGTTACTCATCGAGGGATAGAAGCTAATCCAGATCAGATAAGGGCTATTCAAGTGATACCGCCTCCAAGAAACATGAAGGAAGTACAAAAGTTGACTGGTAGAAAAGCTGCTCTAAGCAGATTCATCTCGAGATTGTCTGATAAGTCTCACGCATTCTTTGTGGCTTTAAAGAAACCGAAAGAATTCGTATGGGATGATAAATGCGAGCAAGCACTGAAAGAGTTGAAGGAATACCTGACGTCACCTCCACTTTTAGCAAAACCAAAAGATGGAGAAGTACTACTGTTATACCTAGCAGTGTCAGAACATGCCGTGAGTGCAGTGTTAGTGCGAGAAGAGGAGAAGAAGCAACATCCTGTCTACTATGTCAGCAAGTCGCTCTTAGACGCAGAAACAAGGTACACTCACTTGGAAAAATTGATCTGGCATTGATAACAACAGCCAGAAAGTTACGTCCTTACTTCCAAGCGCATCCCATAGTGCTTGTAAGTTCATTTCCAATAAAATCAGTCCTACACAAGCCAGAAATATCTGGGAGGTTAGCTAAGTGGGTTGTCGAACTTGGAGAATACGACGTAATCTATCGACCGGCAACAGCCATCAAGTCGCAAGTATTAGCTGATTTTGTGGCAGAGTTTACTCCGAACCTAATTCCAAAGGTTCGCGAAGAAGTCCAGAACCTGCAAGAAGAACAACGCAAAGGAGTGTGGAAGTTATTCGTCGATGGGTCAAGTAACATACGTGGAGCAGGTCTAGGCATGGTCCTCACGTCTCCAGATGGTGAAGTAACGTCGACGGCAATTAGATGCAACTTTCGTGCTCTAAATGACGAAGCTGAATACGAGACTCTCATAGCAGGCCTCACAATGGCCCATGATTTAGGAGCTAAGGAGCTTGAAATCTACAGTGACTCACAACTCATAGTAAACCAGACTCAAGGGGATTACCAGGCACGAGACATGAAGATGACGCAGTGCGTCATCTTCACATAGTAAAGAAATTGCTAGAGAAATTTGACAGTTGTAAAATCACGCAAATCCCGAGAGACGAAAACATCCATGCAGATGCTTTAGCTAATCTTGGCTCCGCTCTTAAAGCTGAAGGTCCTATCAATGTTCCGCTATTAGTCCTCCAATGGCTGTCCACAAACAAGGACTTACCAAACGTGGAAGTCGCCGCAATGGAAGAAACATCAAGTTGGATGAGTCCTATAGTCAATTATCTACGAGATAACGTACTACCACCAGAACGTGCCGAATGTATAAAGATCAAACAGCAAGCAACACGTTACTGCCTTGTCGAGAATCAACTGTACCGGAGATCTTTCTCTGGTTCGTATCTGAGATGTGTTACTCCAGAGGAATCAAGACAAGTCTTGATGGAGCTACATGAAGGAGAATGTGGGTCTCACTCAGGAGGAAGAAGTCTTGTCTTGCGAGTTATGAGAGCTGGTTACTACTGGCCTACGATGTCCAACGACGCAACCCAATTTGCTCGTCATTGCGACTAATGTCAAAGGCATGCTCAAGTTTCAAAGCTACCACCTGAAAATTTGAAGTCCATATGCTCACCATGGCCATTCATGAAGTGGGGCATAGATATAGTAGGACCACTACCTAAGGCGCCTGCTCAAAAAACCTTCTTGTTGGTTGTAACCGATTACTTCACCAAGTGGGTTGAAGCAGAGGCATTGAGCAAGATAACAGATGCAGGGGTACGCAAATTTATATGGAAGAATGTTATTTGTAAATTCGGAGTCCCTCAAGAAATTGTCACGGACAACGGCCCCCAATTCTCAAGCCACAACTTCAAAACATTTTGCGCTGACTGGGGAATCAAGATCAACTTCGCGACACCAAGGAAGCCAACTTCCAACGGACAAGCAGAATCTTCCAATAAAACGCTCGTAGGGATGTTGAAGAAACGTCTAGAGACCGCCAAAGGAAAATGGGTTGAGGAACTACCTGGAGTGCTATGGGCATATCGAACCACAACTAAATCAGTAACTGGAGAAACACCATACTCGTTTGTTTATGGAATGGAAGCAGTTGTTCCTTCTGAAGTAGGAGTCAAAACGGTTCGGACAGAGCATGTTACCTTCCAAGAAAATGAGGAGTTGATGAACCTCGACCTCGACTTGCTAGACAAGAAGAGAGAAGCTGCTAAAATTCGGATTTGGTGTCACCAGCAAGACGTCGCAAGAAGTTACAACAAAAGAGTTCGGACCAGAACATTCCAACCAGGAGAATGGGTCCTTCGACGTGTGTTTCAAAACACGATGGAGCGCAACGCTGGCAAGTTAGGACACACCTGGGAAGGTCCTTACCAAATAGTAGAGGTGCGCGGATCTGGAGCGTATAGGCTGGAAGACAGAAAGGGTAAAGCCATTCCTAACACTTGGAATGCTCTCGACCTGAAGACCTACTACTTCAAGGCGTGCTTTATCCATGCTGCAAGAACTACGGGCGACTTGATCCCTCCCTGGGTACGTAGGCAGTTTCATGAAGACACAGTTGCAGCACAAAAAAAAAAAAAAAAAAACAAAAACAAAAATGGAACTACGTGTGACTTGATCCCTTCTTGGGTACGTAGGCAACCTTGTTCTCAAGGCACAGTTGCAAAAAAAAAAAAAAAGGGTCTTTATGAAACGCTCTGAACATGGAGGCTCTGAACATGGAGGCTCGCAAAATCTAGGTATTTTTCATTATAAGTTTGAACCTTACAAGATTTTAATTCTTACATTTTTAGCAATCTACAAGACGTCAACGCATTTTATCTATCACTTGTACTTCGCAACGTTTCTACGGACACATATTATAATAAACGTGTTTTGACAAATGAATCTTACGAGATCTTTGATACAAGCACTCAAGTAATAGTCACTTTTAAGCGTGTAAGGACATGATTTCTTGCAAGTTGAAAAGAATTACTTTAATTTGTACGCGGTCACAGTCGATTCAACCCTAACAGGGGGGCAATACTTCCCAAAATAGTGACAAGCACTAACCACAAAACTGTGTAGCTAACAAACTTGACTGCGATTATTGTCATCATCAACTTAAGAGGCATGACCTCAGTAGGTATTGTGGAAACATCCAGCAACTTAAGAGGTACGACCTCAAGGGGTTGTGACAAGTTCGATACATGACAAGTCAAGAAATACAACCTCAAAATCGTTTGACAATAGTCAACAAAATTGGAGGTACATCCTCATAGGGTCATGACGAGAGTTAATGCATGATAAAAACGTGAGGTAAAACCTTGCAGACAAAAATGATGGTTATAACTTCACAAGACGACGAGGGACGCCTCTAACTTGTGAACGGTATTATAGCAACATAAAACGTGAGGCACAACCTCCCGGAAATTGCTCAACGAAATTAATTCCAAACGAATGACGAGGTACAACCTCATAAATAACGGAATGTAGTCACATAGACGAGAAGATACCGACTCCTCAGGTTATGAAAACTTGCGTTACTACGTACAAACATGGGGCAAAACCACAAAAAACTCAGCGGCATGGAGTTTAAAGAACCGAATTGGGCGAAGTCCAAACATATGGCCACGTCCGATCCTTTTTTGCATATCAAACATGGTTTAAATAAAACATGATATATTAATGATATGCAAAATAAATAAAGAAAAGATCCTCTCCATAAAGTTCTTAACAACTACAAGTCCAAAAGGCTAGAGTACTAAAGATCAACGAAAATAAGTCTATAAGGTCAACTCTCAACACATAAACTTCAAACAAGTGAGTTGTTATCACAAAATCTGAACGATTCAAAGACTCGCCAATGAAACTAAGTGACTATCTCCTAGTCCGTAGAGGTAGAAGGAGCAGAACTATCATCTTCAAATACTGTGAATGTCTCTGGGAAAACAGGTGGGACTTGCCCATTGAGCTTGGCCCACTCGATCTCTACCTCTCTATATTGCTTCTCAATGAGTTGTGGTATCCAATTCTTAGCAAGACCTTTCTTGTATTCTTGCACCATCCCCCAGCGACATCGGATAGTTGAAGCAGGCCCGGATACAAGTAGCAGTTGCTTGTGGAAGTCGAAGTCCTGCTGCAATTGCTGGGTCTTGGTTGTTATTGAGCCAAGTTGGTTATTAAGGTCATCAACTTGCTTCCTCAAACTTTCATTCTCTGCTTCCCTGGCAGTGATGATGGAATTGCAACGAGAGGTCTCGGCTTCTTTGTCTCTCTTCAAGATGCGGTTAGCATCGTTAAGACGGGTAATTTCTTCATTCTGACCATCAAGCTCAGTCTTGACATGAGCGCAGACAGACATCACCTTCAAGCAAGGTGTAAACCACACAGTTTATAAACACAATTCCCAGTTCCATGTATACGATATAAGAATTATCGGTATAGAAGAGCACGTTACCTCCATGAGATGCATCTGTGACTTCTTAAGTATGGCAACATAACCTAGCTCATTGTAAACTTCCCGGTCACAAGGAAAAACTTGCTTGCCAAGGTCGCTTAACACGGCTGAGTAGTCACTCGCGGTTAGTAATCCACCGTTTAAAGAAGTAGTAGATTTCCTCTTTGTAGATCTGCTAGATTGGCGAGGCAAGGTAGGTGGTGCTACACGTTTCGGGACAGGCTGCGGGTTCAATTGTTCTGTCTGCAACACTGTAGCTTCGGCAATGGTAGTAGCAGTAGACATAGCTGCACGAAAAAGCGCTAAGGCATCATCTCCAATCAACCCCTCTCCTGCAGCAGAACCTGACATCGTTTTACCTACAAGGAACAAAGTCAATAATGTCAAAACAAGCGAATAATCTGATAAGAACAAGATACTTGATGTCTAATACTAACCCCAAATGGAACTCTTCTCCAAAGCAAAGCCACTAGTCAAGAAGAGAACTGAACGTTGTTCTTTAGAAAATCCGAAAACTCTTGAGACACCATCCACACCTCCAGAGAACTTGCCTGGCTCAATAGCTGCGTAAGAAAGAAAAAAATCATGAGATTAGTCGTGCAAGTGACAAGGAAGTCCACACAAGCAATTTATCTACCTCGAGGAAACCATGTGACCGGATAACCGGGATCATGACCCACTCGCATAAAGAGGTATTTCCTCGTCCATTGTCTGTCATATGACGTCCTATACCTCTCATTCCTTTCAAGATCATATACCAAGGGACTTGGAAAAGAGGTTCTCCTTTGGATCAAGACTCGACCATTAGTCAAATCGTAACACTTGAAAAAATAAGCAAAGAGGACCTCCTCCTCTCCCAAACTCACAGAGAACAACTCTACAAATACTTGGATTGCGACCAACACTCTCCAAGCGTGTGGGCTAAACTGACCAGGTGAAATACCTAATAAATTTGCTATCTTTGAAACTAAGGAAGGTATCGAATCACGTAAACCTATTGCAAAGAAAGCTTCATAAACTACTACTTCGTCGGGTTTGTTGCAATCATGTCCTTCGTTCTTTGATGGAATCCTCAGCTCTACTGACTCCGGTACATTATAAGTGTTTCTAATCCTGTTAACAATGTCTTTCTTCATGGGACGTGAACCGCAACGGTTAGATGGAGGTGGGAGGCAGAGCGTTGAAGTTTGGCTCAAAAAATCTAAGTCTTGGTTCATTGACCAGACCTCACCGAAGCTACCTCTATCATATGATTCAAACTCAAAAACAGGGTCATATTCCTCCTCACTCTCAATCTCATAAACACTTTCGGTGTCGCTTGAATCCGAATCGACATTAAGCGGGTTTATAATTTGACCCGAGTCACTAAACATAGCATCTACCTCAAGTAACAAGAAAGTGAAGACTTGGCAAGCTCACCTAAGGGAAGCTCAGTGTGAATCACGTCAAGTAAAGCACAGGTTAATGACCTCTCTCCTTGGTGATAGCGGCGTTGTACCTGCGAAATAAAAGCAGCGAGGGGTGAGCAACGGAGTTAACTCTTGAAACGTGAATCGATCTTCAATCGTGTAAGCCTCAGCGTGACATCAAGAGAAACATACATGAGAGAAGAACGAGGTCCTAAGAGCTTAAGAATCAGCAATTTCGAATTTTTTCTCAAGAAGAGGAGAAATGAAAGTGAGCACACACCAATTCTCAAAACGCAACAAGGTATTAAAATTAATCATCCACTAGGAAAGAAAGAATGACGAAGACTTGATAAACTAAAAGGTTGAGAAATATCAACCTATTTCGAAGCAAATTGCGAAATAAAATGATGGTGAAGACCCTAGCCGTAAGAAAGGATGAGTTTTCACTCGTTTTATCAAAAAGCTGTAACGAAGAAGAAGGTGACTAGGTCAAATGCATTTGGGCTGAGTTTATAAATTGGCCCATTAACAAGCCTACAAGAAACCTATGGTGTAGTATAAGAAATAAAATGTCACGTGCAATTCTTATGACGACAAAGCCAAGTTCTCCATAAAGCAAAAGCTATTAATAATAGCACACTTGAGCCTGTTGGCACTCATAACAACATGGCCTAGGAGCGGTCCCACGCAGGAGGTGTTGTAATAAAAATTAAAAGTATGTCACGTGCAACTCTAAAGATTTTCACGTCTCCATAAAGAATTCTTCAAGTCGCGAGATTGTGTGTTTGGTTTATTGTTAAACCTGGACACTTGGGAAAACGTGATTTTGTTTTCTAAGGCAACGTGGCCATGTGTACACTACAAATAGTGAGGACCATGTTACATGCCCATGTATGTGCAAGTCTACGTGCATAAGGGTAAGAGCGACGTGTACACGTACACAACACACAAGTTAAGTTCAACAGGTCTATGTGACACGTTGCAAGATGAATATTACTGAAACAAGCTTTAAATTAACTACTCTTCAAATTCTAAATAAGAAATTGAAGAGTGGAGGCAAGCTGTTGGGAAAAATAAATTCATTATATGTGTACGCCTACTTGGTCTTTAATGAATTTCACTTGACAAGTAATACTTGCTGGATATTGTCTTAGACAAGTAAAATGAGGTAATGACCTCTCATTATCCGAGTGCACGCCGTATATGTCACGTCCAGTGAGATGGTGACGTGCAAGTTGCTTGACGATACGTCGTTTACGTCAGGTATGAGGAGGTCTACAAAAGTAGAGACCTGTCACTGCTTGACCATGTATTATCTACGTCATATAAGACATAAAAATGACCTGTCGCCAAGTAGTACGTGGCCACTACGTCGCAGGTTGTAAGCGCCGTTGCGACGTCTTTATCAGGTTAGTTAATTAATTTAAATATAAATTAATATGTGGCTTTGGAGATAGACTTGCAGAGATATCGCAATCTCAGGTATAACGAGGTTTGTCATTATCTAAACCTCGCAACATGAAAAAATAGGAGATTCAAGTATATCGAGAATCCCGATTGTTAAGGAGATGGACTTGCACGTCAAGTCTAATCCTCATCCAAAACGGATTTACTGGCGTCCAATAAATAGGGACGTCGAAGAGAGAAGTAGATCATCACGCAGCACATAGAAAACTTGAGAGCAACGTCCTCCTCGCATCCCTGAGATAGCATAGAGAGATCTAGCCCTTGTTTTCGCATCCACCCACGTTTTCATAACGCTTTAGACATCTATACGTTGTAATTCCATTCGGCTACAAGCCTACCTCGTTGATAATAAAGATTTACTTCTCTCTCTGTTTCCGAAGATCTGTTTACTTGCGAACTTGGTTAAAATTTGCCCAAACAGACGGTTTTGTGTTACCAATCAGATTTTGATTAGTTTCTACAAATTGGGTTATACTTTCAAAGTTCTAATTAATTTGAAGAATTATGTTGGATTTATATAAGGTTCTCAAGACATGGTCAAAATGAAAATAATTAAGGATTAGTCAATAGGTTGTAAATAAATCATTCCAGTAAAATTCCCAGTTACTCAAAGTTGTCACTAGTATCTACAAATTGGGTTATACTTTCAAAGATCTAATTAATCATATTATAAAATTGAATAAATTAATTTGAAGAATTATGTTGGATTAATATTTTTTTTTTTTTGACGTATGTTGGATTAATATAAGGTTCTCAAGACATGATCAAAATGAAAATAATTAAGGATTAGTCAATGGGTTATAAATAAATCATTCCAGTAAAACTCCCAGTTTCTCAAAGTTGTCACTAGCGAGCTTATTATTTGTACCTAACTAACTATTACCAATTTTTCGTATCAACCCGTATCTATTAATTTGAGCTCGTGTTTAATGTGACAATATAGTTTAGAGAATATTAATTAATACTCCTTCCGTTCTCAAAAGATTGATGTTGTAGAATTTTCACAACTATTAAGAAAACACATTAATTCTTAGTTATAAATGTCTTATTTTTTGTACAAAACAATTTTCTATAACTCTAAACCAATAGTAATTCAATAAAACCAATTAATGTGTCTTGGAATTTACAATTCATCATTACTTTTTTATTAAAAATGTATTGAGAATGTAAAAAATCAATCTTTTAGAAATATTTGTTTTTCCTACAACATCAATCTTTTGAGAACGGAGGGAGTATGTTACTATTTGGTTACATAAATTATCATATTTATAGCGGCCGAAAATTTTTAAGTAGGGAAAAAAGAGATACCCATCTAAGGTTTCTTTAGTCACTAGTAATAAGTATCCCAACTAATTAATTAGCTAATTGCAGCATAATTGGTTCTTAAAGGAAGCTTAACATACAAGGCCAGGGCCACGTGGGGGAAACAACAAAATTAAAATAGTAGAAATATTTTATTAGTTTAACAAAAAAAAAAGTAATATTTTAACATGTTTTGCTTGTAGGGTAAGTCTCATCAACTGATAAATAGAGGCAAATCGAAGAGCTTTAAGTTGTCCGTAAGAAGACAAGAGAGTAACCAAGATCCAAATGAGCTCACTAAAGAAAGCGGTGGATGCGGCGGTAGCGGTAGAGGACAGAGAGTGGCGGCCACGACGGTTAGGGCCGAAACAAGGGAGTGTGTTCCCAAAAGAGAAGAAGTTGGTGAAGACTATGATTTTGGAGACTCTGTTCCAATCTCATCAATCTCCTTTTAAGTCCAAGCAGATCATCGAGCCGACGATTAGCAAGCGCGTGCAGCCCACGCTCCGGTAACCTTCAAGTGATCTCCTAGCGTGTTCTTGGGGAAGAGTTTATGTCTAAGATGAATTGTGTTCTTTATGCTTTTAAGAGGAATCGCTGTGTTTTAATTTAACTAGCTTCTTTGTGTATATATTTCTCGTGTGTTTTTGTGTTCATATATGATTAAATAATTTACTACTAATAATGAATGTTTAATACTTTAAATGCATTGATTTTATGTTTTTTTCATTTTTAAATAAAGTTTTAGAAAGAGATTGAGAAGCTTCAAACGCTTGTGAAGCTAAAACTATTAATTTTCTTAGTTTTTGAGTAAATTAATGAATAATTTTGACAAAAATAAATAAACTCAAAATGAACTGAAGGCTACTGTCGTGCGGGTCGCATCCGAAGATGATAAGAACGGATCGTGTGGGGTTATTATACACATCACTGTCTCTAAATGGTTCACAAGAAAGTTTTAATATAGATTATTAATTAAGAAAACTATAATAAATTAAAGGTTATGCACTTATGCATGCTTTAACGACCATTGCTTGCTTAAAGGATTATAGTCTGATTCAGAGTTCACCGATGATCTGACAATATTCATCATGCTTTCACAGGTTTCCAAAATTTTTAGTTGACAGCTCCATTTATTTTATGAAGATACATGTCTTAATTCATAAAAAAAGATGAATGTTTACAATTTTCTTAGTAAAAGTATTGTCTGTTTTTTTTAATTTGTTCATCTTAAAAGATGAATTATACTTGATATTACCCATAGTTTCTTTTTTTTTTTTTGGACCAAACCCATAGTTTCTTAAAGTGTGAAAATCCCAACACAAAAATTTTTAAATAATGGAAGGAGTACATATATAATTATAGCGTAATTTCTTAGTAGCTTCATGGGACTAATTTTGAGTGAATAAAATCAAGAAGGTACAAAATAAAAGAATAGTAAAATAACACATATGAAACTGGCTAAATTTTTTGATGTGTGTTTTTATTATTATTATTATTTTATCAACGAGCTTTTTTAATGTGGTTTTTTTTTTTTGCCGGCCAAGAGACTAATATTATTACTGAGCATGGACTGTTTTACAAGAGACTCCATCTAATATTACAATTTACATACTGATCTCTTGCTAACTTAGCTAACTTATCAACTTCTTGAAGCAAATTCCTTTGAACCTTGATGAACTCAACCGGCTGACAATGCTTTGATATGTTAATAATATCTCGAGCCAAGATTGTCAACTCAGGTGCACATGATCCGTTGCTTCTCTTGCTTCTCAAATCTTTTATACCATCAACCAGGTATTTGTTATCTCCCACAAATGAAACTGATTTATATCCCAACTTGGAAGTCTCTTTTACCGTCATTAGCATTGCCAATGCTTCAGCTTCTAATGGGGTAGAGGGTGATTCAATAGAAGCTTGTCCACGAAGAACATGTGTACCATCCCTCTTGTACAGAGACCAAGCAACTCCTGCATTACCATTGTTACTTTTCCATGATCCATCAACAAGACAAGTATATACCTTACCTTCCATAACCTCTTGTAAACTGTTACGGGAACCAGTACAAGATTTAGCACCTATCCTGGGTTTTTGCTCTATCCTTCCATCTTTAGAATCTTCCCATTCCTTATGATCCTGGATGGCTTTTTGAATAACTTTTGGGATAAAAGACCTCTTATTAGCAAATACGAGATCATTCCTCATTTTCCATATTCTCCACCCAATAAAAGCAAACAAATTCTCCTTCTTTTTATGACCTGCACTATCAAACAACCAGTCATAAACATTTTGAAATAAGGAATGATGTTTCATATTTCCCCTAGATGAATGTATCGGTGCCATATCCCAAATCTCCTGCAATACCCTACACTGAAACAGAAGATGATTAAGCTTTTCGTCATGCTCACCACATCTTAAGCAAACTGGATCTACATTACAACCCCTTTTATTCAAAGAGACAGCAACATGAAGGCTATCATGAATCACTCTTCACCAGAATGTCTTTATTTTGGGAGGGCCATCTATACTCCATACTGCTTCCCAAAACTTTTTTCCATGAACATCAGCCGATCTATAATCCTGATTATGTTGGTTTCCTTGATAACCAAGATCCTTATGATGCGCATGAATCAACCATATATTTATTGACTTATGTTGCACATGATAACCTGACTTTACAGTATATTCCCTATCTCTTGAATAAATCCAGATTAGCTTATCTTTAACCTTAGTTCGACTTGGTTTCAACTTGAGGATTAATTCAACATACCTCTCATTGACTAATCTCCTTAACTTATCCCTATCCAAACCTAAGCCAGTATTGTCCAATAATTGTGAGACTGTGAGATTAGGGTGAGAGATTTTACCCGGACCAGACGCTGGTTTAGGAGGATTTGAAGGAATCCATGAGTCTCTCCAGACTTGAATCCTCTTTTTATTCCCAACAACCCATCTTAAACCTTGCCTTAACAACTCTTGAGTCTGAATAATGCTTTTCCAGGCATAGCTCGAGTTGGCATGACGTACTTTGGACTTCTAAAAAAGTAGTCTTCTGAAAGTACTTGGCCTTATAAACTTGAGCTAACAATGTTTGGGGATACTTCATGATTCTCCATCCTTGCTTAGCCAACAATGCTATATTAAAGTCCTTGAAATCTCTAAATCCAATCCCTCCATTGAGCTTCCTTTCTGTGATCTTGTTCCATGAGACCCAAGGGATTTTCCTATGATTAATATTGGAAGACCACCAGTAATTCCGCACAGCTGATGTCATTTTATTTATTATCTTCTGAGGGAGCATAAAGCAGGACATAATATAAGATGGTATAGCCTGAGCAACTGCCTTAATTAGGACTTCTTTTCCAGCTTGTGAAAGCAATTTAGAGTACCAATTACCAATCTTATTTTGAAGCCTCTGCTCAATGTATGAAAAAGCGTCATATCTCTTTCTCCCTATGTTCTCTGGAACTCCCAAAACCTCCTGTTTTATTAATCCCAATGATATTCTTTATATCATCTTGTTGATCCAGAGGCATTCCTTTTGCAAAACTAATTGTTGATTTACTGTAGTTTATCTCCTGGCCAGAAGCCATTTGATAGATATGCAGCACTTCCATCATGTTGTTTATCTCCTCTTTTGTAGCTGCACAAAAAATCATTGAATCATCAGCGAATAACAAATGTGATATTGCAGGGCCACTTCGAGAAGCCTTAAATCCATGCAACTTTCCTCTCTTTTGATACACCTGCAGAAGCTTGGACAGTCCTTCAGTATATATCAAATATAAATAGGGAGAAATTGAGTCTCCTTGACGGATACCTCTTGTAGGTTTAAACCTCTGTGTTGGAAACCCATTTATTAACACTGAATATGATACTGAAGAAACACAAGTCATGATCCACTTCCTCCATTTAAGACTGAACCCCATTTTCTGCATAATGATATCAATGAAGCTCCATTCCACCTTATCAAAAGCTTTGGAGATGTCTAATTTTATAGCTAGAGAGGGATGAGCTGATTGCCTTGTATGAAGTGAATGCATAAGCTCATGAGCCAACAAAACATTATCAATGATCTGCCTACCTGGTATGAAGGCAGATTGATGCTCTGAAATGATCAAATGTAGCCATGGCTTCAGTCTTTCTGCTAATATCTTGGAGATTATCTTGTAGGAGATGTTGCTCAAGCTAATTGGTCTGTAATCCTTCGGTGTACTGGGTGTTTCAGTCTTTGGTATCAAGCAAATATGGGTGTGGTTCATCTCTTCTTCTAGATACCCTTCATCAAAAAACAAAGATACATATTGAACAACATGATGCTTAATGTCCTCCCAATGATACTTGAAAAAGCCAGCATTCATGCCATCATGTCGTGGAGCTTTATCTGGATTCATCATATTGATTGTATCCCATATCTCCTGCTCAGTTACTGGCTTAGTAAGCATCTGGTTTATTTCAGGGGTAATATTGCATTGAACTCCCTCCTACAACTCAGGAGAAACCTTGGCACCATTTGATTGAAACAGCCTTTGAAAGTATCTCTCAAATTCTGATCTAATTTCTTTTTCTTCAATCCTTCCTTCCTCATTCTAAACAGAGACTATTCTATTAAAGCTTCTCCTTTTCTTGGCCTTGGCCTTGGCATGGAAAAATCTTATGTTCCTATCTCCTGCTTGCATCCATAACACCCTGCTCTTAGATCTCCAGTACTCCTCTTCCAAGTGGTATGCATTAGCTAGCCTATCTTTTATGCTTTTAATGACTTGGTAATCTGGATCCTTTGCTTCATGAAGATCTTTTTTAAGCTCATAAATATGCTTAGAAGTATTTTGATTATTCTCTCTTTTCCATCTTGATAGAGCAGCTCTACACCATACTAAAGCTTGAGTGAAGTTAGTAGATGGAAGAGCCAAACACTCTCCCCTCCAAACTTCTTGAATGACCTTCTTCACTTCAGCATTATTCCTCCATCGGTTATCATACCTGAATGTTCCGTAAAACTTCTTTTTATCCGAATAAGTATGAATGATTAAAGCTCTATGATCTGAAGCTCCCCATGGTAGTAACTGAACATACGCATTAGGATAGGCATCCAACCATTCACTATTTGCAACAGCTCTATCTATTCTTTTTTTCACATTGTGGGTATGCCTATTCCCAACCCAAGTATATATTCCCCCTATAACTTTCAGCTCGTGAAGTCCATTCTCAAATAACATTCTTCTAAACAAGGAGGTCCGTAAATATAAGATAACACAAACCAATCCTTATTTCTTGTTATATACATATCAGTGCGATTGAGAGTAGGGGAACTTACAAAATCCACTTTGACTTCCTTGTCCCAGAAAATTGCCAGACCTCCCTTATTTCCTTCCGCCGGCAATATATAACTGTTTGGGTAATCAAGATCCATACCCAATTTTTGAAACACCTGAAACCCGTTCATCGTTTCTATAAGAAACATTAGCTCTGGTTTAAAACACTTCATGTTCTCCATTAGTTGTGGTATAGTCAATTCACTCCCCAACCCCTCACAATTCCAGTGTAATATTCTCATCCTCCTTTGATTCCTTGAAAACTCCTACAAACGCTTTTCCCTGCAACTTTTGAAAGAAACCCAACCTCCTTTACAACTTTCCTTGCTAATAGATCTGATCACAATTAGCTTCCGCAACTCAACTCAGACGAGCTTCCGAACTCCTTTTGATAACTAAAGACTAACAACTCAGCCCCAGAACTTGATTGAAAAGATCTCGATCAAGTCAAAGATTCTAAACACTCAATTTGTCCCCAATTTTGATTCGAACAAGTCAAAAATTGAAATCGCCAGAGTCTTCCAACAGAGAGAAAGACACAGCGAAAGAAAAATCCAGATTAACTGGAAGCTTAAATCGATCAGAAGATCGAAAATTTTTGGACACCCAAATCTTCTTAGCTTTTTTAATGTGGTTAATAATTCTAGATCACTATTAACTCCTTTATTTTGTCTAAAGAAATTAATTATGTAACAAACTTATAAGAATAATGTAAAAAATTAACACATTGTAGCCTAGAATTACTAAGTCCGCAAATCACTTACATAGAGATCCTTGGCTAGTGGAAGTGGCAACATTCTAAACCATAAATGATCCCATCCAACAAAATATATATGTATGACTCAAATTATGTTTATGAGATTTGATCCTTACCATATGTGACCCTATGCAGCCACGGAAACGATCAATTAGAAAAGAAATATATTACTAAAACAATCAAATTAAATTTGAAGTATTCATTTGCTAAATATATAGTAGACATAACATGCTTAAATGTCTGAAATCAAATTGGAGAGTATGTTATAATTGAAGACAATTTGATCATTGGTCGTTTAATTGAACCAAAGGAATAAGATTGTACGGGTATAGCCTGTCATGCCAAAAAAAAAAATTTAGATGATTTAATACTAATTAAATATGTTTATAACAATAATCACTTCTGAGTTGACAATTAGTTAATGGAGTAGTATATTTGTTCGCCCTCCTCTTCAACTTTTGTTGTTTAATTGCAGCGGAAATCCAACCTTAATTTCGAAGTTGGTGCCCCCCTCGCACAAAATGGCACACCACCTCATTTATTCTTCTAAAAAGTCAATATTTAAGAAACATGAAGTCTAAGGTAACAAATAAACAAATTGTATTTTCTATTGAATCAATAAATTGGAAATAAAATGATGTTCATGCATGTATGTTGTATCATCTTAATTTTAAATGACTTTACATTATCTTGGCAAATAAGTTCAATTCCACCGTGATCCTTTGCCAGTTCATTTGTTTATTCTCGAAGCCTAATATATATATACATATACATTGTTAAATATTCCCTAAACTAATAGATAGATCGTGATATCTTTAACAAAAAAAGAGTGTGATATAAACTTATAATTTTATACACAACACAAACATTGTCTCGGTCCGTTTTATCAACATAATCATGATTTAGAAGGAAACAAACTTATAAATAAATAGTTTACCAAAAAAAAAAACTTATAAATCATTGGATAACCACTTGATTACTGTAATGCTCACGTGTGGTTACAAAATATATTATTTAAGTAAAAAATAGAATAATAGATTGAAGAAAACCTTTTATTTTAGAGAGAAGAATAGAGCAATGGTTTGGAGATGGTCTTAGTACGTACTTTACAACTGTTTCACACGGTAATATTAATATGAATCTTCCAAATTGCATTTGGGTTTTTATTTTTTATTTTATTTTATTTGGAAAAGGCATTGCATAAAATTTTGTTTTCCCCATTCCAATCTCCGTCACGTTTCTTTCATTTTTCCACACAAATCTCTGACAATAAAGTCTTTGGATTATGCGTAAATTTTCAGAAATTAAAATGGGCCCTTGACTGATCTTTGTGCCGTTCCTAACGACCAAGCAGAGATGGTGTGCCAGACATTAAGCAAAACACAATGATCGGAAAAGTAACCAAACAAATATACAAAATGGGAAATGACACGATTACATAAAAAGGGATATTATCTAGATCCATTGTACCAAAGTGAATCTACATAGATAGTTATGTTTCTACATAATTAGGTTTTGAATAAGGATGTGCCGGTTGGACAATATAAGAGGGAAAAACCGCCTTATTTTCAAACAGATTTCTTTTAAATTATTATTTATAGTGAGTCTCTGTTTATAAAAACTTATGACCAACTTACATGTAAAATATGTAGTGTGGTAATTTGTGTTAGTATTATTATTAAATGATTTCAAATCTACACGCATTCTGTCTCTTATATATTATTTGGGAGGTGATTTCTCCCAAAGAGTTTATGTATTCTAATATTTACTCTCACAAAACTAACATGACATGGCAAGCCATAAAATGTGACATGGCAAAATGTGGGCTAAATAACAAAAATTTATAAGCCAATTAATGGGCTAATGACATTTTCTTAAAACTTATTTGGTTATATTCAAAATATGATTGTATTCAGATGATAATAAAATTTCCTACCAAAACTTTTATAATTTATATTTACTTTTGTAAGAAAATTGATTAGGAATCAACTAAACCCATATATTCCCTAAATAATACTTACCAAATTATGTGGTTGAATAAATATTCACCACCTCTTAATTAACCAATCAAAATTATGTTTTTAGGAGGTGTTAATAGATAAGTGATTATAATGTATTTGAGTTTAGTTGTGTCCTAATGGATTTTTATGAATTCACTACTTTTAACGTGGGGTTTGTTGGAATACCTCAAAATACCAATTAAAAGCCTTGTATTTGTTTTACTCTTCTTTTAGTTAAAGAAACACATTATAATCCATCGTAATCCAGATCTAACAAAATCAAATGCATATTGAATAACACGTGTTTTTAATAGATATCTGAATACACTAAGAAATGCTTAATCCAATAACACTCAATTTTACTGTATTCCCTCAAATACACAATTGAATAACACGGATTTTACTCAGATTTTAAAATACATTAAAATCTCCCATCAAATAACCCCTCCTATATGTAATTTTTACCACTTAAATTTTTTTTAATTTATTTGATGGGACGTGGATGGTTTTTAATATAATGCCTTAAAATATTAGTCTTATAATATTTTTGCATTACCCATTTCAAGTATAAATTTTATTGGTAAAATGTATTAACTAATCGAATTAATTCAAAATCTACAAAAAAAAAAAATAAGCTTGAATTTTTTTGACCATTATATATCTTTCTTAACAAAAACTGATATGGCACTTTTGGAAAAAAATCCAAACAGGTTATAAAAAAAATAAAAAGTTGAAGAGGATAAAAAAGTTAAAAACGTAGAAAAATGATGAAGAAATAATGAAATATATATATCAAATAATATTTTTTGAATTCTAAAACAAATAGTATGCTATTTTATTATTAAAATTTTATTTACCATTAAGTATGGCATGAATAAAAAATTTTAGTACTACTTTTGTATTATTGTAGGTGATATTTAAGAATGTTGCATACATGTTAAGAAAAACATAAATAATACTT
The DNA here is from genome assembly GCA_963576765.1 of Draba incana. NCBI lineage: Eukaryota > Viridiplantae > Streptophyta > Magnoliopsida > Brassicales > Brassicaceae > Draba > Draba incana. The sequence continues at coordinate 12,553,955 of OY755208.1, forward strand.
TTTATGTACTATGATATGACAACATGTATCTTAAAAATTTATTGATGTGTAAAAAAATTTAGCGCGCATAATACTCTCTGCTAATAAATATTAGATGTTTTAGTAGTTTTTTTTTTTCATAAATATAGGATGTTCTCACTTTTCTATGTACAATTAATTAATTTCTAATGGTTTTTACTTTTTGAATTTTGCAGATTGGTTTACTATTTGTTGAAATGTCTTGAATAAAAAAAAAATTAGGTTTGATTTCAAAAAACATTACAAATTTAATTATTTATTAATTAGAGTGTAAAAACCTGAATATCATATAATTATAAACATAAAAAGTATTAATTTGTTTTGAATTTGTTTTTAATATTATTTCCGCGTATTTCGCGAAAAATCACCTATGTTTGTTAAAAAGATCACTAAATGATTAAAGGAAAAATCTTTCTCTCTCTTCCTCTTCCTTCTCTCTAGATCCAAATCGTCTGAATCTTTTCATCTCAAATCTGAATCTCTTGTTTGGCCGGTGATCGGTGGTTTCACTGACGCCGAGCCTGTAAATACGGTTCCCAGTGTTTTCTGGATCTTTTGTTTGTAATATAATCTCTCCGATTTCGATCGGATCTCGGTTTCGCTTTAGGCGATTAATCTTCCGCTTGGCGGATCTATCTTTTCCGGCTTTGTTCGGATCCGGTTGCCGACTAGATCGGCTTTTGTTGTGCTTCATCTCCTTCGTTGATTCGGGTTTCCTTCAATTTTGAGGTTGAAACCATGAATCTTAGTTGTGGATTTGTTTTTCTCTTCCCTATTCTAGGTTTCATCCTTCCCGGCTGGGAGTTCTACCTCCCCAGGATCCCATCTTCGAAGCCTAAAGTTATGGCAGTGGGAGTTTGGTCGTGTGATAGTGGTGAACGGTGGAGATTTCATGGAGAGGAGTATCAACAAGTCGCAGCACAAGGAGCTAATCAGAGCTATTTTGGAGGTCTTCAAGCTGGTGGCTTGGCGGTGGAGATCGACGGTGCCGGCAGTGTTCTTCCGGTTTCGATTTCTCCGATACATTCCTAGTTAGACACGTGTAGATTGTTATTATTAACTATCTGCTTGTGGGTTTTACTGTGGTTTGTATGGATCTGAAAAATTGCTCTGTAATGGCCATTTGGGCTTTTTAATAAAATGCTTGTGACGACAAAAAAAAAAAAGATCACTAAATGATTAAGTGGACGAATTATAGTTTTATTTATTGTCCTTTAGATATACCCCTAGAAGGGAGTAATGAATAAACAAATATATTAAAAAATGTGTCCAATGTTGTCTTCCCGGTTCCTTGTACTAATAATTAATTCCAAAATATAAAAACGGCAGTACATGGAAATTTCATACTTAAATAATAATGTTACATGTAATTTATTTCATTTCTTGTTTATGTATCCATATATATTCCAGAAATGTCCAAATGTTACGAAATTATATGTAAGTTTCGCATAATTTCATTTTTTTTCCTTTCGAAGCTTAAATCATAAGTAGAAGATGTTAATCAAAATTAAATTTCTTCTTTACAGCAAATAAGTTGCTGACACGTGGTGTGGAGATGGAGCGACTTAGAGCCGAAGGTTTTTGTTTTTGGAATTAACTTAAATCAAAAGTTTGATTGTTAACATTACGCACTTAAGGGACTCTCTTCTCTATATAAACCAACCCACATTTTGCATAGCTTCACAATTACAACCCAAACAAGCACACACACATATATACCTATACAAACATAGACAAAAACATAGATAGACCAAATATGAGTACCAAAGGAGATAGTTCTAGTTCTAGTTCTAGTTCTAAGGTGAATCGGGAGGTGAAGAAAGATACAGCGAGTGTGATTCCCGTCAAGAGGAAGCGTGATAGAACCCTAGCCAGCTTGGAATATGGAGCTAAGGAACCGGACGAGCTGCATGAACCCGAAGAGCAACTTGAACCCGTGGAGGTTCTCATGGAAGCTAAGGACTTGCAAATCTCGAGTGAACCAATGACAAGGTCGAGGACAAGACAACTCAACCAAGCCATCTCTATGCTTGTGTTGAGAACAACCGGTCAACTTCCTTTGGTTGCTCATCAAACCACATCGGTTTTGATTCGAGCCGAAGAAGGATGATAATGAGAGGTATGTGGGCTCGTACTCTTTTTCCCTATCTTCGGTTTTGTCCCAATGGGTTTTCCGAAGTAGTTTTTTAATGAGGCAAACACACATACTCTACAAATCCTCATTATCATACTTAGGCTAATTTTGGACTTCTTGAAGCCCATGAAGTTATGAGATCCGGCGGCCCATCTATTATTATCCTTTATTTATATTTTTATTTTATGTTTTATTAGGATAAGTGTGAGTGTGTTCACACTTAGGAAAACTTTCAAACTTCTCATTAATGTCTTTAATTTTCCGTGTATTGAGAAGAGGAATGGGGTTTGTCCTTCCATCTTCTCCTCTTATATATATGGCCGATCCTCTCATAATAAAAATGATCAAACTTTTTATTCTTAAACTTTCTCTTAACTTGTTTGATCAAAATATTTGTGTGTAATATCAAATACTCCTTTTTCTTTTCTTTCCTTTGTGCAGGTTTGGAAAAGCTTTGTAGTCCTAGAGATCGTTCAAATCTCTCGGAAGTACGCATCGTTCCATTGTTTCGTTCATCGTTCCCATTCAAACCGTTCATTTTCCATCAAGAAATTCATCTATCTTCATCATTCCGCATCTTTAAGCCTTTCGAAGTGATCATCGGACATAGATCCTTACGAGGAGTCTATCAAAGCAGGTGAAGACTATGGCCGCGAAAGCCATAATCTCTGCCCTTACTCCATCCGGTTGTGGCCGGAGCTCTGAGTCTACCGGCGACAGTAACGGAGGGCGCATGTACCCCACTCGTCCTTGATCAGTCTTTTCTTGGGGACACACATATATAAAATCCAGTATATATATACACGATGATGAAGCTGCGTGATTAATTATGGTACTAGTATTCAAAACATACTATGATTATGTATGATTATGTATGATTATGTTTTCACTTATTAAAAAATTACTATATTATTGTTATAAATTATAATCATATGATATTTGAATATAATAAATATGCAAACGTGCTGTCTCGAGATTCGGATTTATGCGATAATGTTATTATTATAAGAAAGAAAAAAGAAGAAATCTTGTTTTAGGAAAAAAGAATTCCAAAAAGAAAAACCGGAGAAAGAAGAAAGTAGCACTGTACCTGTACGGACACCATTAACATTCCTTATCCAATCAATATGTATCAATAAAAGTAATTAGGTAAATATAAAAAAGTTAATTGGTACATCTGGGATTAATATGAAACTACGCATAAGATGGTGATTACAAAAAAAGTATGCAGAAGATATGCTTAGGACCAATATTTGTCTTATATGTGGAATTTGTGGATGTTTGTTGGCTTTATGTTTTTAGTATTTTTAAAGAGTTTTAATGTTCAATTGACATTGGACAGTGTCCAAAACTAAAAACAAGTTATATATTTTTGCATAAGATAACACAGATATGTATATAAAATATACTGTAGTTTTGGCATTCATATTATATCAAAGTCACACCAATCTATATTTTTTTTCTTACGTTGTTTGACCTACATAAACAAAGAAAAACATACATCTCGAAAAAAGATTTATCTTCATTCCATTTGAACTTAAAAATTACAAAGAACTTAAATATATAAAGATATTCCAACCCAGAGTTTAGTGGCCATATTGAACAAGCAATACATTCTAGTAAACCGACCCAGACTTGGACCAAAATATAGCTATACCATATAAGTTGATGCAATATTTCAGATTACTGGAAAAAGTTAGTAAGTGGTTAAGGATGTTTTTCACATTGAAAAGAAAGTCCTGTCTTCAACTTTATGTATAAAAAGAAAGTCATGTCTTTGACTCTACACTTTACAGCTGTTTATAAAATATTTTTACTAGTACTAATCTTCCAAAATTAATTATGGCTTTAATGATCAAAATCCCCTACTAGTTAGTAGTATAACTTATAACTGTACTTGTCTAATAATCTTCCCGTTCACATTTCTACTCGCACAGGGCACAGCATACGAATCTCTTTATGATACATATATATGCATGCTTTAGACTAAGCGTAAAAAACCAAGCCAATATAGCAAAAACCAACAAAAACAAATTATTACGGAAAACGGAAGAAAAAAAAAACATACACAAATGTAGCAAAATCCTATATGATATAAAAGGACATGCTTGTTTTTAACAATCCTGACATGATGGGTACAATAGATGATATTTGTTTTCTTTTTCAACATCATATTCTAAAGATGACATTGTTTAGCTTCATTAGACAATAATAGCGAATGATCTATTTACAGTTATGTTATTGCACACTTGAAAAAAAAAAAAAAAAAAAAAACTCTGTTGTTTCTCTCTCTGCTTCGAGAAGAATCTGGCGAGTTCACTTTCGACTTGTTCGATCTCAAATCTTCACCAAACTTTCTCAAAATCAAAGATAATTTCAGCTTAAATCGATATTTAGATTCAGATATGAATCCTCCGAAAGAGATTATGCGTTCCCAGAAGGAGATCTGGGAGGCGATGCAAGGGCTAAGAATCGGAGCTGATGAAGAATGAAACAACCACCTTTTTTTTTTTAAACTAAACATTTCTGCTGCGGAACAGAAACATTTAAACCAATAAAATACTCTAATAAATCCATAAAATAAATAAATCCTTTAACCAATTAAATCAGATAACAATATTCAGGAATGATCCAATAAATAAACTAGCAACCTAAAACGTTTGGTTCGCTAGACTAAAACAGCAACAACAACCCTATCATCCTCTTCCAACGACCTCGATTCCACGATCACACTTTTCCTTTACCTGCAACTCAAAAAGAAACCGGGAGTTGCGTGAGTATTATCATAAATACTCAGTGGAGCGGTCATCCCGCCAACAGGTTACACATAGAATCACAATTAACATAATATATAAAAATAAACAGTTTTTGCCACAATTATCCATCAATTATCGGGTACGTAATAAAACGCAAGATTTTCCAAGTTCAGAAACTGGTGTCGACTGACACCCCACCTTGGTGTCGATCGACACTCACTAACCACGAATATCAATTTTAATGTGGTGTCGATCGACACAGCCTCTAGGTGTCGATCGACACCTCGATACAGAATCCAGAGTCGAGTCTTTCCTCTCGCGACACGACTCAGAATCCATTCAATTCACAACCGCAATTACAACACACAAAGACATCAGCAATAATCATCAAATCAACCACGAACCAACAGCCAAACACAAGAATCACACAAGCAACAAGAATCAATCGCTAATCTAATGGGAAATCCGCGATCACGCACTCACCTTCGCGATTTAGGATCGGAACGGTGAAGAACACGAACTCTACGAGACTAGAACGACACTGATTCGAACAGGAACTCCCACGAACACGCCACGAATAATCACCGAGAACAAACGGCGAAGAACTCTCGAGAACACGAACTAGAACGATCAAACACTAATTCCCTCGAAATCTCTACTCTTTTCTGCGTTTTTTCCTTCTCCCCCGCGGCCATAAACCCAGACACGAATATATACAGAAGCCCTAGGTTTATTCCATCAAACCGGACCAAACCGCGATCAAAACTTTAATTAACCCGAATTCTGCAGACATGGTGTCGATCGACACTACCCATGGGTGTCGATCGACACCCTAACAAAATTGCCTCTACTTGGTTTCGGGATGTAACAATTCTCCCCCACTAACAATGGATTCGTTCTCGAATTCGACAAAACCGTCTATCAAGACCCAAAACTGGTCAATTAATGCCACCAAACTCAAAACCTGACCCGAACCGGTCAAACTAACCGAGATCATAACGTTCGATCTCCCAGGCTCTCGTTCAGTCTCATGTTTATACGCCCATTTTCAGACATCTATTACTCTTAACTCATTCCACACCCCTCCCACTCGCAGGACGCATCCCTTGAGCTATCGGTGTCACACCACTCCCACTCGCAGGACGCATCCTTTGAGCTATCGGTGTCTCGTGTCCCTTCCACTCTCAGGACGCATCCTTTGAGCTCCGGGTACACCATGCCCCTTCCACTCTCAGGACGCATCCTTTGAGCTCCAGGTACACAAGGAAGACTAATCATCCCCTCGAGAGAACGCATCCTCTCAAAAACAAAATGAATGAGTTGCTCGGGACCGCAGCCCCTAGAGTAATAAATTCTAAACGTCTATAAACATCTATTGACTAAACTACCTCTCGTGGTCAAACTCGATACTCCCTAACCCGGAATATTACCACAAAACACATATAAGAGTAACCATCTTATAAAACAGATAAATAAGAAACGACCCCATCTTATAAATCTCCAAAAAGTATAATCGTTACAACAAAAACGAAAATCCAAAATAAGCAAACAACAAAGCATCACGCTCCTACAACCGAACTGGAACCACAAGGATAATGAATCTCAAATTGCGACCCGCTTGCCGAACTACCTCCTGAACTTAACTTCATCCTTACCTCCGGTTCCCAAATCTCCACCTCTACACATCATAAACCCGCAAAGCTTTTAACAATGCACCTTCCTCTGACGCAGCACCTTAATTCTCCTCTCGAGAATCCTCAAAGGCCTCGCCGACACAAACAAACTGATCGAAGATCATGAAAAACTTAGCCACTAACTTCTCTGAAGTACACATGCACTTCCTTAACATTGATACCTTGAGATACTCATGATCTCCTGCCTCAAACTCCACTTTGATCTCTTCTTACTAGCATAACTCCTCTGCCGATTGAGCCTCCTTCTTGGTCAACTTAAAACACGGATCCTTTCCATCGTTTTCTCGCACTAACCTGCACCCACAATGCTTCTCTCCCCTACTTGGGTTCAGCATATAGGTGACTTCACACTGCCTCCCGTACAAAGCCTTGTAGGGGGTCCTCTCGATATTCACCGGAATAGTTGTTATTCGTAACAACTAGGCCAAACACGAGTGATCCATCCGATGGTCACCTCATTCTCAAACATCCTGCTTAGCAACATCTCCAATAAAAGAAGGGTCCTCAATGCTCTCGACGCAAATTAAAATCCATGATTGAACCATGCGACTGAGACTCTATGTCGCCCTGTCGTCTCTTCTACATACCTTCATCGGTCTCCTTAATGGCCAGAAACTGCCGACTTAATCGGATGACCCGCCATAACCCGATAACATCCAACCTCTGCGAGTTAGGCAATTAAACATCGAAATCCATAATCCGCTCCCACTAGCCATCACTTATCGCATGCTGTGATCCACTAACCGGTATTACCAGATTTACACACCCGAACCCTGAGGTTCATGTTTCGTCTCATACTTATGCCACGCTCGGACTTTGATTACTTATACTTTTATCGACATCATCACACTCTTAGGATGTCTTCTTCGAGGTAACGACTCCGATGCCACTCCACTCTCAGGACGTCTCCCTCAAGCTCTTGTTATATATAGGAAAAACACTTCCTATGGGGTAATCAAATCTTACATGCACACGCATCTAAAGACTAGAACCACCTACCGGTAATAACCCGCTAAACAAACTCCAGCACATCATTGCTGTTCCTACTAAGTACTTGGCCAAAACAACAATCTTCCTCAAGATCCATTCATGACATTCAAAGCACCTTACTAATCCTAGGTTTATTCGGCCGTATCTGACATCTATTGCTCTCAACTCAATCGATACACTGACACTCGCTGGACGCATCCTGGAGCTATCAGATCAAGACCCTGATACTCACATGCGCATCCTGGAGCTGTCAGATCCACACCCTGGTACTCATAGGACGCATCATGTGGCCATCAGGAAAACATACCGTTCGCACTCTCAGGACGCATCCTTCGAGTCAACGGTATCTGGGAAACTCACATCTCCTTAAAACACATGAGTTATTCGGGACCGCAGTCCCTAGAGCAATAAATATCGAGCACTAAATCTCGAAAATTAGACTGTCCGACAAGGGCCCAAATCCAATCCTGACGCTCAGCATAACCATCCATCGACCGATACACTTGCCTATAACCTGCATCGAAGAGATCTGAAAACTGAACCGACTGCCTCAAAATCACTCACGACTCGGATTTCTCTCTTGAGCCACACAAATATTCTATGTACTCCTGAACACGTGACGATACGCAACCTACTCCAATCCTCGATAGATCCCAACTTAGACCGATCCTCTGAAACTTCCTTTGCAATAATATACGGCCGGGAAAATACCACTTCACCCTGCCACAACTTACTCTTGCTCGAACAACCAGACGCTTTTGTTCCAGAAATTTTCCAAAACTAACCTTCGTCGCTTTGCCTGATCCTCGGGACTTCTTGAATACACTTAGAACATTGTCAATGACCGGAATCACTGAGACATCCGAGTACTCTTGAAATATGCACTTCCTCAATCTCGTGAACTCCGCTTCCTTTTTATAACCCTGACAACCTCCCAATAAACTGAAATGCTCCTTGCTCGTTCTGCACACTATCCTCCGAATATTTGCTCCTCATGATTCCTCGAATAGTCCAAGAGATAAACGCAGAGTATGAACGAACACTTCTTAAAATTCCTTGATCACGCCGTAATAATCTCGTGCATACCACAGGCGTACTTGTCAAGCCGAAAAGCATAACCACAACTCGAAATGCCCATTACTTGCCTAGATCTGCCCGGAACCTTCTATGCAACATTTTTAATCCAGCTAGGCCTGGCGATCGATCGTACAACAATCAAACAAGAACATATACAACCATCCATCAGTCCCGATTTGGATTTCACAAATGCTACCTCTGTTACCAAAACTCCATCCAAGGCCAAGCCTGACCAGTGATACTCCAGCTCACAACTCGAGCCTCCCAAACCGTCTATCACAGACCATACACTTGACCTATCCAGCCAACACTAATCAAGATCCTCACCCTTACCTCATAACCCGTCCAACAAGAACTAAAATCCTGACCTGACTTGGCCAATACCACACGAGATCCTTCCCTGATCTCAGAGGCTCCGTCTAATCCACACAGGAAAACATACCGCTCGTACTCTCGGGACGCATCCCTCGAGCCAACGGTGTCTGGGGAACTCACATCCCCGCAAGAGATCTCACATCCCTCGCTACTTATTCTGGGAACTCACTTCCCAATAAGTATACAGGAGAACACACCTCTCCTCTGATTAGAGCCGCCTCCCGTGGTATAGTCTCGATATTCCCAGCCTGGAATATCCTCAAAGAAACGACCCACACTGGTCTACGCATAAAAAAACAAAGGTCTTGATCTTTAATTTCTTTCTTAGGGGTTTGATGTTCATTGGGCAAGACTTATTCGAACCGTGTAAGACACCGCAACTTTCCAGCAAGTATACTCTCTCCTCCCTAACTTTTGAATCATTTAACTTTCAAATCCTCCCCTATAAAAAAATGATAATATATAGGGGAGAAAATCAAAGCAACATGCCCAAGTGACCCAAGGGATGATGCGTAAACCCGTATCTCTTTTGGGACCCGCGGAAAGCATGTTGTAAGGGAAACTACAAGAATCGAAGTGAACCAGGGGATGATGCGTAAACCCGTATCTCCTTTGTGACCTCATCAGATTCGTCCCATAAAAAAAAAACTTCAAAGCAACATACCCAAGTAGCCAAGGGATGATGCGTAAACCCGTGTCTCTTTTGTGACCTCACGAAAAGCATGTTGTAAGGGAAACTAAAAGAATCGAAGTGAACCAGGGGATGATGCGTAAACTCGTATCTCCTTTGTGACCTCATTAGATTCGTCCCATAAAAAAAATATATAAAAAAATAATAATAATAACAATAAAAAAAAAAAAAAAAAATTACAAAAAATAAAGGTTGAGAAAGAGAGTATACGGAAAAGGGTCTTGGTTAGAAGAAGTCGGCACCCCTTGAAACGATCCTCCTTGGTAAGATCACTATACTTTCATTTTCATTAATTGATTGAGAGATGATATTGAGGATTCCAAAGTTTTGCTGAGTTGTGAGTGAATAAGGTTAGGTTGAGGTACATGTTCTAGGCCAAGTGATGAAAGTATGAAGTCTGTAGATTTTTCCAACAAGCGAGTGATTTCCATGTGATCTTAAGACACTCTTCTGTCTTTGATCTTATTTTGTTTGAGGACAAACAAAGGTCTAAGTCTGGGGGAGTTGATATATTAGGATTTTAGCCTAATCTACTCAATGTTTTATGTTGCTTTTCGAGTCTTTCTGGTTCTTTTTGGTATATTTGCAGGTTCTAGGATGCTTTGGAGCATGATTTGGAGCTGCTGGAGCTCTTTGGGGGAAAGGAGAAGAATTGGAGCAAAAAGAAGACTTTTCACCCAACTGAGCACCTGCTCGGTCTGTGCGAGCACCTGCTCGTTCAGTGGCTCCAGACTCCAACCTAATAAAGTTGAGGCCGACATTTACTAGGATGGCCCACAAGATTCCCTGTCAAATGAGTCAAAGAAACTCCCCTTCTAATTGGGAGTTGATCACTCTTTCCCATTTATGAAGATTTTATTTTATTTCCTTTTTAGAAAGATTTGAGAAATTGACTTTTATGGCACTTTGTGGTATTAGAGGATTCCTTCTTCCTCCTGAATTTTTTATCACTTTTCTTACGAACAAAAAAATCAGAGAGAATTCTTCTCTCATTTACGTTTTCAATAAAATATTTTGTTCTTCATTGTTCTTGGGAAATTTTGGAATCAACTTGTTGCATTTGGCCATTTCCGAATCATCACCTCCACCGTTGGGCTCACTTGTTCAATCCGGATCAATCACTAACCTCAATTGAGAAGAACCTCTAAACCTTATCTTCTTTGATAATTTTATTATGAGTTTCATTCCATTGATTGTTGTGTTTGATTTCATTATGTCCGAGTAGTCCTCTAGCTAGGTTAAGGTGGTTTCAATGGTGATTTAGGATCTTAGATGGTTGAGCCAAATAGGGTAATCTTATGTCTTCATCTCTAGGAAGTCTTAACGCTTAGGCTAAATTGATCACTTAGTCTATGATCTCTAGGTTTAATCTATTCACCGAAAATGATGTAGGTTGCTAGAATTACCATTGATGAGCATTCGGTGGTAACCAAAACGCCATTGATCGTTGCCATCGAGTGTGAACATATCGAACCATTGCATTAAGGCTTGTTTACTTCATTACTAAATCCACTCGGAAGTTTAGGTATTTAGGTTGTAGACAAAGATATTGATACGCCGCCGAAAGCGGGGCAAAATTACATTCATGTTTGAGTTCTAGACCGTGTTCAATTAAACCCTGAATAGATGCTCAACCTTAGATTCCGAAATCACCGGAGAATTACCTTGATCTAGTGCTTGTTTTATTGATTTTATTACCGTTTAGACGATTGAGCACCTGCTCACTGCTTGTTTCAGAAAAACCACCATTTTAATTTATCTTAGCTTTAAGTAAAATCTCGTATTTTCAAAGTGTAACCTTGGTCTCTGTGGATTCGATACCTCTTATACTACTGCTCTTGTCTGTACACTTGCAGTTTATTTTGGGTTAAAACTCGAGACATCAAGTTTTTGGCGCCGTTGCCGGGGACCAATTGCGTTACCTTTGATTTTTGATTTTATTTATAGTCTAAGAATTTTGCTAATTTTATTTTTTGTTATTTGTTTTTGCTATGTTTCAGGTGCATGACCAGCGAGCACCTGCTCAGACAGACCGAGCACCTGCTCCGGACCTTATGGTTAATCTCGTGATTTTGAGTTGGGATAAAGTTGGTGTTCTCAGAGACCAATATGGTCATTTTTGCAACGAGCAAGGGTATATACTGAATGAGGATGGACGTTACTCTTTCACGAAGAACTACGATGCCGGTCGCTATCAGAATCCCCCTCAAGTCTCTTTTTACCAATCACCTCCTGCACCGACGAGCGAGTTAGAAAGTATGATGAAACAGATGCTGAAAGAACAACAGAGGGACTCTGAGTACTGGAGAGGGAAATTCGAAGCACCAAGCTCTCATGACAAGGAGCTAGACATTCAGGTTGCGCAGAGTGCTAGTGGGACATTTGCATCGATCGATGCAACTTCGTCACAAGAGAGATTGAGCATGGAAAACCCAAAACCAATTCTGGAGCGAGTCCACATGCCTAAGGTATCACACCCTCGACCACCTAAACATCTCATGGACCCCATATCTCCGAAGCAGCTGCTTGGATTTCAGAAGATGGTACGAAGGATTCCACATGCACTGACCTTTGAAGAAGCTATAGAGTACCGCCCTCTGCTGAGTCACTTCCGAGATTGCAGAGAGAGTATAGAAGAGATCGAAATACTGTTTCTTAAAGCAAGACATACACCACCACTGAAGAAATTGGACACGCAAGTGGCCCAAACCGCCAAGGCTATCAAGAGACCAGCTGAGTCTCTTCCAGGACGTGGTGAGGCTAATCCTAGGAAGGAGTATGACGTGCATGCTGTTGAGTTGAGGAGTAGAAGGAAGCTGGTACCGCCTATGGTTACAAGCTCTCAAGTGAAAGCTAAGGAGAAGTTATCCGAGCACCAGGCTCATGAGGATGGTTTATCAGAAGAAGATAGGCTTAAAGAGGTTGGATCAAGCTTAGGGACACCTCTGGTTTCTGTCCAGAGTCGATGCTGCGAAAAAAATTTTCGAGCACCTGCTCCCTACTGCCGAGCACCTGCTCACTCAGGATGATCCCACGAAAATTCCAGAAACTTTGCCTGAGCGAGTTTATGTACCTAGAGTGCCTTACCTAGTACCTCCCAAGAAATCTAGGAAAGATTTGGAGGATGCTAAGTGTAAGGAGATGTTGAAAGACTTGACGGTGAAGCTTCCTTTGGTTGATACCATGCAAATGATACCATCACTCAAGAGGTACATGAAGGAATTGGTCGCTGGTAAGGTTGTGCAAGAGGAAAGAGTGATGATGGTTTCTAAGGAGTGTAGCGCCATACTTCAGAGTAAGGTTTTGACAAAGACAGGTGATCCGGGAAGGTCTACAAAGCTTCCTGTAGGCATTATCGAGGATTTGCACGTCCCTGATCCCCCTGATCCTGATCCTGACCCCAAGCCTCCTGAACACAATGAGACAGAAGTAGTTGAGATGTCAACTAAGGAAGCAGCTACACCTGGTAGTTGCCACAAGCGAAAATTTCATGACATAACACTTCATCCACCTCTCAAGCGGATTAGAGACGACTCAGGAGCTGCTGTCATCCCCATCGCTACATACGTGATTGATCCTGGAGATACTTATGGGGTGTACTCCAGAAGACCGCGACCACCACCTGAGCAATGGTATGTTCTTTTCGAACTCCCTTCTTCTCCTACCGGTACACAATCTTACCCAACCAGCGCCCACCCTGATGTTCCTTACATGCCTGATCCGGAGAAGCTGGATCCCGTGTACCACATGGGACCGCGGCCGCCATAATATTCACCTTGCCGCAAGAGTCAAGCTAACGACTTAAAACAAGCGCTTGGTGGGAGGCAACCCACCGAAACCGAGCAAGCTCCTCCTCCACTCGTTCAAAACCGTAAGCCCTAATCTCCCATCTGACAACCGCCGCAACGATGACGACGAGGCTCCTAATCGGTGATCTCTTTCCTAACCCTACTATCTATTTTTATTCTTATTTTCCTTGAGTCGCCAATCTCTTGAACTTTTTCACACCAGAGACGGTGTGATTTAAGTCCGGGGGAGCGGTCTGGTTGTTGTGTCTGCTTTTGAGTTTACTTTTGATTTTAGTTTTTCTTGAGTCTCCTTTTGAGTTTATTGAGTCAATAAGAGGTTGTTTGGAAATGGAATTTTGAACTTGATCTATTGGATTTATGTTAGGACTAGGGATTACTTGTATGATTCACAACTTGGCCAAAGTTCTGTTTTGAGCACCCCACATCTCTGCCGAGCACCTGCTCGTGCAGGGTGCTCCCACATATGGTTGATTTTAAAATTACCCCAAAGCTCACACTTATCAGAAATTAGGCTGATCTAATGTCATCTCAAATTCCTATTTGGTATTTAATCTTGATCTTTAATTTCTTTCTTAGGGGTTTGATGTTCATTGGGCAAGACTTATTCGAACCGTGTAAGACACCGCAACTTTCCAGCAAGTATACTCTCTCCTCCCTAACTTTTGAATCATTTAACTTTCAAATCCTCCCCTATAAAAAAAATGATAATATATAGGGGAGAAAATCAAAGCAACATGCCCAAGTGACCCAAGGGATGATGCGTAAACCCGTATCTCTTTTGGGACCCGCGGAAAGCATGTTGTAAGGGAAACTACAAGAATCGAAGTGAACCAGGGGATGATGCGTAAACCCGTATCTCCTTTGTGACCTCATCAGATTCGTCCCATAAAAAAAAAACTTCAAAGCAACATACCCAAGTAGCCAAGGGATGATGCGTAAACCCGTGTCTCTTTTGTGACCTCACGAAAAGCATGTTGTAAGGGAAACTAAAAGAATCGAAGTGAACCAGGGGATGATGCGTAAACTCGTATCTCCTTTGTGACCTCATTAGATTCGTCCCATAAAAAAAATATAAAATAATAATAATAATAATAACAATAAAAAAAAAAAAAAAAATTATAAAAAATAAAGGTTGAGAAAGAGAGTATACGGAAAAGGGTCTTGGTTAGAAGAAGTCGGCACCCCTTGAAACGATCCTCCTTGGTAAGATCACTATACTTTCATTTTCATTAATTGATTAAGAGATGATATTGAGGATTCCAAAGTTTTGCTGAGTTGTGAGTGAATAAGGTTAGGTTGAGGTACATGTTCTAGGCCAAGTGATGAAAGTATGAAGTCTGTAGATTTTTCCAACAAGCGAGTGATTTCCATGTGATCTTAAGACACTCTTCTGTCTTTGATCTTATTTTGTTTGAGGACAAACAAAGGTCTAAGTCTGGGGGAGTTGATATATTAGGATTTTAGCCTAATCTACTCAATGTTTTATGTTGCTTTTCGAGTCTTTCTGGTTCTTTTTGGTATATTTGCAGATTCTAGGATGCTTTGGAGCATGATTTGGAGCTGTTGGAGCTCTTTGGGGGAAAGGAGAAGAATTGGAGCAAAAAGAAGACTTTTCACCCAACTGAGCACCTGCTCGTTCAGTGGCTCCAGACTCCAACCTAATAAAGCTGAGGCCGACATTTACTAGGATGGCCCACAAGATTCCCTGTCAAATGAGTCAAAGAAACTCCCCTTCTAATTGGGAGTTGATCACTCTTTCCCATTTATGAAGATTTTATTTTATTTCCTTTTTAGAAAGATTTGAGAAATTGACTTTTATGGCACTTTGTGGTATTAGAGGATTCCTTCTTCCTCCTGAATTTTTTATCACTTTTCTTACGAACAAAAAAATCAGAGAGAATTCTTCTCTCATTTACGTTTTCAATAAAATATTTTGTTCTTCATTGTTCTTGGGAAATTTTGGAATCAACTTGTTGCATTTGGCCATTTCCGAATCATCACCTCCACCGTTGGGCTCACTTGTTCAATCCGGATCAGTCACTAACCTCAATTGAGAAGAACCTCTAAACCTTATCTTCTTTGATAATTTTATTATGAGTTTCATTCCATTGATTGTTGTGTTTGATTTCATTATGTCCGAGTAGTCCTCTAGCTAGGTTAAGGTGGTTTCAATGGTGATTTAGGATCTTAGATGGTTGAGCCAAATAGGGTAATCTTATGTCTTCATCTCTAGGAAGTCTTAACGCTTAGGCTAAATTGATCACTTAGTCTATGATCTCTAGGTTTAATCTATTCACCGAAAATGATGTAGGTTGCTAGAATTACCATTGATGAGCATTCGGTGGTAACCAAAACGCCATTGATCGTTGCCATCGAGTGTGAACATATCGAACCATTGCATTAAGGCTTGTTTACTTCATTACTAAATCCACTCGGAAGTTTAGGTATTTAGGTTGTAGACAAAGATATTGATACGCCGCCGAAAGCGGGGCAATATTACATTCATGTTTGAGTTCTAGACCGTGTTCAATTAAACCCTGAATAGATGCTCAACCTTAGATTCCGAAATCACCGGAGAATTACCTTGATCTAGTGCTTGTTTTATTGATTTTATTACCGTTTAGACGATTGAGCACCTGCTCACTGCTTGTTTCAGAAAAACCACCATTTTAATTTATCTTAGCTTTAAGTAAAATCTCGTATTTTCAAAGTGTAACCTTGGTCTATGTGGATTCGATACCTCTTATACTACTGCTCTTGTCTGTACACTTGCAGTTTATTTTGGGTTAAAACTCGAGACATCAGAGCATCATATGTTAAATGTACTAGATCAAGCTCCTTACACCTATAGAGGTTGGATGGTAGCAGTAGATAAGTGGAGCAATAGGAATGACCCTTCCTTTCATAAGTTCATACCTCTTAAATTTCGTATTGAGAATCTCCCTCAAGATTATAAAAGAGAAGATTATGCAGAGAACATTGGCTCAATGTTTGGTCAAGTTATAGATGTGGAGCGAACCCGAATAAGGAGAAGATAGCAGAGGTCTGGGTTCAGGTTAAGTTTGATGTCAAAAGAGAGATTTCATTAGCTAGAAAGGTGAAAATTAGTAACAAGAAGGAGTCGGTTGAGTTGGATATCAAGTACAAAGTTCTTATGAAATTTTGTACTACTTGTGGGAAGTGAGTTGTACGCTGCAGCTCAGGAGAAACAGGTAGCTCTAATCGGGATTAATACAAGACAGGATGTGGGGGAAACCTCAACTACTCCTCCCCCTCTGCTACATGTTCCAGCCCAAATGTCATCAAACTTTGTGGATAAAACAGTGTTAGGGGGTCATGAAAATAAAGAGTATCAACTGTTGGAATCAAGTGATATTATTATGGCTACTGTGGAGAAAGGAACAAAAAGAAAGGGATCAGAGATTGAGTTGGACATTAATCAAGGTATGAAAAAGAAGCAGGAGATAAATGTGGAGAAGCAGGACCAAGTTGGGACGAGTGGGCAGGAAGACATGACAGGCACTGAAGCTATAGGAAAGGGCTTGGTAGTTGCCATAAAACCACCAGTGGAGCCATGAGGATATTGCATTGGAATTTTCAGGGGTTGGGGAGCCCTCTGACAATTCCAACTCTAATGGATATCAGGAGGAAAGTTAAACTTGATATCATGCTCCTAGTGGAAACAAAGAATGGAGTAGATGTTGTAGATAAGTTGTGTAATGACTAGGGGTATGTTAATTCGGAGGTAATTAATCATGTTGGTACATGTGGGGGTATGGTTGTTTTCTGGGATGCTCATGTTAATATAGAATTTTTGGGTGTTCCTTCTTTGTATTCTACGGATATGGCTGTAAAAGATGGTGTAAATACCTATGTTTTGACGTATATATATGGCCATCCTGTTTATAAGTATCGGAAAGAGATGTGGAATAAGATTATATCTTTGGGTGTTGCAGGGTTGTATCAAGACAATGTAAGGCTGTTGATGGGAGATTTCAATGAAATTAAAGATAATTCTGAGAAAATGGGGGGTCCTTTAAGGTCTGAGACTACTTTTGCTTTATTTAGATCCATGTTAGCTAATTGTGGGCTTAATGATTTAAAGATGATAGGAAGTCAATTTACCTGGACAGGAAATAGAAAATCTTATACTATAAAGTCCAGGATTGATAGAGCATTAGCTAACAGTAGTTGGACTGCTTTGTATCCTGATGCTTATATCCAAGCATTTCCGTGGAATAGCTCTGACCATAGACCTATATTGGTGTGCACGGAGAAGCTTTCTAAAAAAGGTCTTAAATTGTTTAAATATAATAATAGATGGAGATATGAGGAGGAAGTTAAGCAGTTAGTTGCTCAAGCTTGGAATAAAGAGTTGATATCGATCTCTCCACATAACATTAGTAGAGTAATAAACAGATGAAGAGGTGCATTAGCTCATTGGAACAGTTTGAAGAAGCATAATTCTCAAAAGAATATAGAAGATTTGAAGCAACAAATTCATAGAGCTTATGAGGCATCAACAGTGGATTATCCTTACCTAAATGAGGTAAAAATGATGCTGCAAAAGGAATACCAATTAGAGGAAGAATATTGGAGAACAAGGAGCAGAGTGTTGTGGCTTCAACTGGGGGATAGAAATACTAGATTTTTCTTTGAGAAAACAAATTCAAGTCCTTCAGGATGAAAATGGTAATACTCTTACTAATTCTGATGAGATCCAGAAGGAAATGGAGAGGTACTTTAGTAAGTTGTATGAGTCAAATGTGGGTGATATCCCTGTAGAAATTCTAAGTGGTATTCCAAAAGTGGTCACAGAAGCAATGAATGAGTCTTTAACTTGTCTGCCTATAGAGGAGGAGATCAGAAGAGTAGTGTTTTCAATAAACTCAGACAACTCTCCAGGCCCAGATGGAATGAATGCAGGGTTTTATAAGCAGCATTGGGAGGCAATTAAAACAGGTGTGTGTTCTTATATTACTCTCTTCTTTGAAGAGAATTATTTAGATCCTGAAATTTGCCACACACAGATATGTTTAATTCCAAAGGTGGAGAACCCTGTATACGTCAAAGATTATAGGCCTATCAGTCTTAGTAATGTGGCATATAAGATTATTACTAAGATCTTATCTGATAGACTAAAGAAGTGCTTAAACTATATCATATCAGATAATCAGTCTACTTTCATTCCTGGTAGACTGATTACTGATAATGTCCTCATTGCTCATGAATTGTTCATTCTCTGCACACTAAAAAACTTTAAGGAGGATTACATGGCGATGAAATTGGATATTTCTAAAGCATTTGATAGGGTTGAGTGGCAGTTTGTGGACCAGGTCATGTTAAGGATGGGATTCAATGCTAAATGGAGAGATTGGATAAGAAATCGCTTGAGCTCTACCTCTTATTCAATTCTAATCAATGGAAGTCCTTCTAGAAAAATTATTCCATATAGGGGTATTAGGCAAGGGGATCCCATCTCCCCCTACCTATATTTAATTTGTACGGAAGGGCTATCCCAATTGATTAAGAGCAAGATTCAAATGCAGAGCATCCATGGATACATGGCATCTAGAACAGGTCCAAGCATCTCTCATTTGTTGTTTACTGATGACTCCTTGTTATTCTGGAGGACAAATATGGAGGAATGTCGAAATCTTCTGAGTGTATTACAAATATATCAAAGAGGATCAGGCCTGGAGATTAATTATGCTAAATCAGCAATCACTTTCTGAAACAACCAGGCCTTTTTTTTTTTTTTTAAACCTAACAATTCTAATGCGGAAATTAATAACTCAATTATATCATTTAAATCCATCAAAATAATTTAATTCAAATAACCAAATAACTCAATTCAGGATTCAACAATTTAAACTCATAAATCTAGCAACCTAACACTCCAGTTTACCGAACTAAACATCAACCTAAACTTCCTATCATCCTCCTCCTACTGCCATGATTCCGCGATCACACTTTCCCTTTACCTGCAACACATGGGAAAAAGAGTTGCGTAAGTATTTCATAAATACTTAGTCAGCCTGTCATACCATCTACTGGCGTAACAAGCAACCTCATGCAATAATACATTCAACAACATATATAACACAATTCCATAAATACACAACATTGAATTTACACACATTTCGGAACCACAACAGGTCGTGTCGAGCAACACTACGAGAGTGCCGATAAAAACGCTACAAGCACTCATGTCGAGCAACACCCTCCTGATGTCGATCGACACGCCTCTGTAATGACCATAATCGAGTTTCTCCTCTCACAACTCGATTCCGGCGATACGAGTCGCGAACCTGCGAATGATCAATATCAAAACAAGCCATAATCACACAACAACGATCACAACTCAATTCACACAAGTATCCATCACAAATCATCACGAAAACATCAACACATATCAAAGAAACCGTCATTGCCTAGAAACCTATGGTCGCGAACTCACCTCGAGGAGATGAAAGACCAAGCTAAGAGCACAAAACCAGTGACTCGAGATCCTCGCAGCCTCTGATCTCACACAAAACACCAAAGAACGCCTCCTCTAACACCTAGGTCTCACAATTAGGGTTTCCCCTAAACCCAAATCAGATTTCCACAAAACAGAACGACACTCTGACTTAAAACGACCATAGAGATTAGAGCTTACCTCTGAATATGAATCGGAAACCTAATCTGAAAACTAGACTGGAAGGGCTTTCCAACGGCATCTAGATCTTCCTCTAGTTCCCTCTGAAACGCCGGGAAAACACTCCCCAAGGAGACTGATCAAATCCCGGAAACTGCACAGAGCACTTACGGGAAAACAATCATAACTCAATATCTACAAATCGAAACGACGATCCGATTTTTCCTATAGACATCTAAGAGACAGAAGAACATACTTACCAAAAATCACACTGATAAGGCAAGATATGGTCGACCGTTCCTCCTCTCTACCGAGATAGATGAATCTGTCTTCTCCTCCCTCTCAAATTCCTCACACAAAACTCTTTCTCTCTCTTTCTCTTCTCTCAAACTCTTTTCTTTCTCCAGAAAAACAGCTCAAGATTGCAGCACTATTTAAATAGGATGACCTAGGGTTGCGCACCCATAACCGAGCCAAACCGAGCGAAATTAAAATCAAACCGAAACCGTCTCATAACTTGGTGTCGATCGACACCAAAACCTGGTGTTGATCGACACCCCTTTCCAAAATCAACACTTTGGTTTCAAGATGTTACACTTTCAGTAAAGGTACTCCTTCAATTGTTCAAAATCAAATCATTCAAATGACAGGAATCAAGAAAATAGGAGGTTTTGGAAAATATCTTGGATTGCCTGAGCGTATAGGGAGGAAAAGAAAGGAGGTCTTTCAGTTTATTAAGCAGAGAGTTACTAATAAGATGGATGCATGGTACAATAGGTTTCTCTCTCAAGCTGGAAAAGAAATCCTTCTAAAGTCAGTTATAACAGCTCTCCCTACTTACACTATGTCTTGTTTTATGCTACCAAAAGGATTGATTCAAGATATCACTTTATCAATGAGGAGATTTTGGTGGTCTTCGGTAAAAGACATGAACAAAATTCCCTGGGTAGCTTGGAATAAGATTACAGAGACAAAGAATGAAGGAGGTATTGGCATAAAAGATCTCCATCTCTTCAACTTGGCTTTAGTAGCAAAGCAGGCCTGGAGAATTATGAGTAAGCCTTCGTCATTATTGGCAAGGGTGTTCAAAGCAAAGTACTTCTGGAACACTAATTTTTTGCATGCTAGAACCTATAATACTTCTAGCTATGCATGGAGAAGTATCATTCAAGCTCAAGATCTCCTAAAAAAGAAACAAGATGGTTGGTTGGTAACGGTGGAGATATTAAGGTTTTGGAGGATAATTGGATTCCTACTGATCCATCTAAATCTGCTACAGGTACTGGATCTGCTATCAGGCCTGATATGAGGGTTAGAGAGCTTCTTACTCACATGGGAATTGGTTGGGATGAATATAAGCTTGCTGAGTTGGTTGACTATTCAGATGCTCATATCATTAAAAACATCAGGCCAAGTGTCACAGGAGGTAGAGACATTCTTGTATGGATCAATACTAAGGATGGTGAATATTCAGTTAAGTCAGGATACAAACTTATGAAGCAGATCATGAAGGAGCAAGGAGCAAGGAGCAGAAGAGGTCCAGCCGGATGTGATTGATTCTGATGTAAAGGAGATAGCAAGGGAGGTTTGGAATTTTAATGTCCCACCTAAAATTAATGTATTTTGGTGGAGAGTGGTACATAATGGAATCTCTGTTGCGGATAACTTGTTCAGGAGGAATATGAAGGTAGATCCACAATGCCAATTGTGTGGAGAACATATTGAAACCGCAAATCATATGTTGTTTCAATGTAGAGTTGCAAGGGAGATTTGGGAGTTGGCGCCTAGAATCACCTTCTCAAAACAAGAAGCATATGATAATACTCTGTTGCAAAATATAAGAATGAGTTTTGGTCATACTGATAAAACTGATGCATTTTCTCTATTTTTAGGTTGGAGAATTTGGAAGATGAGAAATGCATTGTTGTTTAATAATAAGAGAGAACACATATCTCATGTGATTCAGATGGCATTGGTGGATTTAAGGAGATGGAAGGAGGCTGAAGCTCAGATGGATCTTCGAGAGGATCAGAATCAGTTGCAGAAGAGGAATAAGACGCAAATCTCGGAATTGCAACAAGCTATTCATCCAGATTCAGAGTATTATTGTTTGGTGGATGCATCCTGGAGTGCTCCTGATCAGAAAGCAGGTATTGGATGGTCCTTATACAGAAAAGAAGGCATCCAATTGCTTAAAGGGAGTGTTGTGGTGTACTCAGTTTTAAATGCTCTCCAAGCGGAGGCTATTGTTTTGCTTCAAGCGGTGCAATCTCTGCGAAATCTGGGATACTCTAATATCACTTTCCTAGGTGATAATGCGGAGCTATACGAGACACTCAAGACACGAAAGAGTGCTTCTATAGCTATACAAGTTCATGATATTAGAACTCTAGCTGCGAATAATAGATATCAGTTTGTTTGGGTTAAAAGAAATGTTCTGATGGAAGCTGATATCTTAGCTAGGAATGCTATATTATATGATAAGCCATATGTAATATCTTGGACGTTGAAGAGTTATTTTGAAATAATATACAGAGTTGACAAAAAAAAAATATATATATATATATATATATATATATATCATTTTTCACAAGGTCTCTCATCTATTGATCGAGATTCTCCTTATAAATTTTACCTTAGTGCAAATCTGTTTATAATAGTTGTAGTCAACGGTCAACAGTCAACGTCAAAAGCATTTGAATTTTTCGTTATAAAGGTAGTCAAGAATTCGTGATTTTTAAAATTACATTGATTTGTCATGAATAAGACATTTTGGATTGATGCTCATTATTTATTTATAACAATTAGGGTAGATCGTGAATCCATAAACCTAGGTTAATCTCTTAGATTTGTAAATAGATTTGTTGTAAAAAAGCGATATGGTTTTCATTCAAAATATGTACAATCGTTTAATGAATGATCAACAATGGAAATTGGTAATTAA
Organism: Draba incana; assembly: GCA_963576765.1. Lineage (NCBI taxonomy): Eukaryota > Viridiplantae > Streptophyta > Magnoliopsida > Brassicales > Brassicaceae > Draba > Draba incana. The sequence continues at coordinate 12,577,083 of OY755208.1, forward strand.
CGAGACTCGAATCCTGTATAGTATTTTTTACTATTCTAACTCAGCCCCAATGGTTATGTTGGGTTGATTACAAATGACAAAAAAAAAAAAAAATCGAGAACACTTAAAGCTAGTATGAGCTTAAAAGACAAAGTTCAGTCACATTGGGGCATTTCAATGTACTTTATTTGTTCTTCAGTAAGCAATTAAATTTCTTGTTGTTCTTGAACTTCACTTATTGTTGATTAAGTAATTAATCAAAAGCGTCGTTAACAAAAATATTGTCATCCTAATTCATTGCACCGATGGTAGAGTGAAACTTGGTTCCCAAGTTTGTGTCTTTCACTAATTAAACCTGTAAAACACAAAAATAAAAGATATCTAGACTTATCAAGTCGGGAATGCATGGAAATTTCCTATTAAGTTATTTAGAGTGGAGAGGGTGATTTATGTACATTTTACAAATATCCATTATTTTAACAAAAATAGATAGAAGCTTCATTTTATTTGGAAATCTTAAACAACAAGTAGAAGTTGTTAACAAAAATTATTATTTACAACAAATGAGTGGCTAACACGTGTGGTGTGAACACATGAGAAATTCCCTAAAATACCACAAAAAAAAGTTTCATTATGAGAAATTTCCTTAAATACCACAAAAAAAAATGTCTGTGCAATGAGAGTGCTCTTAGAGGACAAGTTTAATTAATCCTCGATCAATAGTACTCTCAGTTGATGTAAAATCTCTTTCTCTCTATAAATAACACATACATTTTGCATCTCTAAAAAATTACAAAGCAACAAACACCGATAAATACACACAAATTAGACATACATTCATACATATATCTTAACGATTGAAGAAAGATGAGCTCCGAGCAAGAAACGAAGCCGTTCAAGAAGAAGGAAGGGAGTGTGATTCCCAAAAAGAGAGAGTTGGTGAAGACTAAAGTCGCCAAAACCGCTTACTCTTTCCTCTTTAACACCGTTTGCAAACAGAGTTCTGAGCCATCCCGTGACGGCGACCGCGACGGGAAGCGCGTGTACCCCACTCGTTCCTGATCTGTCGTTTTTCTCGCGGTGGTGGTGGTGAAGATCGATATTTAGCCGTCGTTATGAACTTATGATCATCTTTTTATGGGTTTTGCTCCTTTGATTTTTTATGTTGTTTATATATTGAAGTAAGTGGAAGCTTAGTTAAGTTAAAGATTCTCTGTTTTTTTTTTTTTTTGAGTTCTTTTTTTAGTGTTCGAGAATAAGCGATAGTAACATATTTGATGATCTTGCTTTGTAAAACCCAGTATAGATATATGATCATGAGGCGTTGATTATAATTACTCTTCAAAATATACTTTGCTTTGTTTTATTAAAACAAGAAAAGAACAGTGGATGCTCTGTTCTTTATGGAGATTATATATTACTGTTATGATCATATGATGTCGTTTCGAATATAATATGCAAACGTGCTGTCTCGAGGTGTGGTAATGATATAACAAAGAAAAAATGGAGAAGGAAGAAAGTGGAAACTTGAAAGAAAGATGGACGTAAATTTCTATTTTTTACTCTAATGTACAGGTATACTAGGAGCATTGGGGACCCACCAACTTAGTATGGTTGTCGTCACTCATTACCTTGATTTTTATTCGACATGATGAATATTCAAAAATAATACTATAATTTTACCCATGGTTAGAAATGAGAAGAATTGACAAAAAAAAAGAAATGAGAAGAATTATTTTTCTTACGAGTATTTAGTTGAAAAGGTTTGAAGAGATTCGAATTGGAGATTAGACAGAAAGTTATGAGTTTATTAAACACTGTTCTTAAACTTAAAACACTAATATAAAACCAATCAGCTTTCGCTGCAGAGATTATCTATGTCTAAACTTTAGAATCTCAAACTTCTTTGCAAATCCTATCAATTCAAACAAGCATTAACAGACAATTAATCACACTTTTGTGTTTACCAATTAACTTAAGATCATATTCTAGGTCGCGAAGCTAGAAAAAGCAATCAACACAAATCTAGATGAAGAATGATTTTATCCTAACAACTAAATTCAACCTAGTAATTCCAAAAGAAAATTCAAGAAGTTCGAGAATGGGAATCAACCCAGAACACATCGCTATCTATCTAATTGGAGCAGGTACCACATCTATCAAATAACTTCCTCACTGCTCTCACCGACGCAACATAGAAGGACGATCGAAGAATTGAAGGTATGGGATGGATCATATGCCACCCCGACGGTTCACTCTTGGCCTAGGTGTGACACCCCGGTTTCAGGGCATATATGGTATATGCGATATATGCGGAGAGGCTTAAAAGAATTGATTTGGATACCTATATTACCAAAGTGCACTTATCTTTTCGGTCATAGGTCTTGAGAGAACTCCAGAGTTAAGCGTGTTTGAGCTAGAGTAGTTTCAGGATGGGTGACCTACTGGGAAGTCATTTCTAGTACCGTGTGAGTGAGGTCAAAACACGGGAAAATATCGTGTGGTTATTTGCAGGGTCAGTAAACATGACTTTCGAGCCTCCTGGACTAACGCACCGACCGTCGGACTTGGTGGGCCCACGGGCCTGAGAATGGACGGGGGGCCAATGGGATGGGCGGTCGGGGCGTTATAAGTGGTATCAGAGCGAACCCTGACATCTGTGAAGATTCAGATTGTCGGGGTAACGATCTTGGTATGCGCAACGAGGACGTTGCGATCTATTAGTGAGGGTGATTGTGATACCCCGGTTTCAGGGCATATATGGTATATGCGGTATATGCAGAGAGACTTAAAAGAATTGATTTGGCTACCTATATCACCAAAGTGCACTTATCTTTTCGGTCACAGGTCTTGAGAGAACTCTAAAGTTAAGCGTGTTTGAGCTAGAGTAATCGGAGTATGTCTCGAGGGCGAAGTTGGTAGAGATGGTTGCAGGCATTGAGGAGGACATGAGTGTCAGTCAGCTACAGTAGCTCTAGCAGCAGTTGCTCCTGCTATTCAGCCGAGGAGACAAGTGCAGAAGAGTGGCTATGGTTCTGGTTCTGGTTCTAGCAAGGGCGGGTAAGCTTGCGTAGGGACAGAAGCGGAAGTGGGATGATGATTCGAGATCAAGTCATGGTGGTCGCGGATGGTACAGGTGTGGGAGCATGCACCACAAGCTGGAGAGCTGTCCTAAGAAGGATGAAGCTCGGGATTTGCAAGTGTGTTATCATTGCAGGGAGTCGGGGCATATCAGGTAGATGTGTCCCAAGTGGCAGCAGATGACAGTGGCGGTGCTCGAGTCGGTGGCAGAGCAACCGGGGACAGCGCAAGCATTAGTGCAGACTGCATCAGAGCAGAGAGCGCGGAGGACCTGAGGGAGCAGGTCGAGGATTGACCTGGTTTTCTTTTATTTTTCTAGTTTCAGAGATTTAGCTTTTACTATGTTGTTTTGGATTGTGTATTTTTTCGTTAAGCGTGTTTGAGCTAGAGTAGTTTCAGGATGGGTGACCTACTGGGAAGTCATTTCTAGTACCGTGTGAGTGAGGTCAAAACACGGGAAAATATCGTGTGGTTATTTGCAGGGTCAGTAAACATGACTTTTGAGCCTCCTGGACTAACGCACCGACCGTCGGACTTGGTAGGCCCACGGGCCTGAGAATGGACAGGGGGCCCATGGGATGGGTGGTCGGGGCGTTATAAGTGGTATCAGAGTGAACCCTGACATCTGTGAAGATTCAGATTGTCGGGGTAACGATCTTGGTATGCGCAACGAGGACGTTGCGATCTATTAGTGAGGGTGATTGTGATACCCCGGTTTCAGGGCATATATGGTATATTCGGTATATGCAGAGAGACTTAATGCACCGGCCTAATGCACCGGCCGTCAGACTTGGTGGGCCCACGGGCCTGAGAGTGGACGGGGGCCCATGGGATGGGTGGTCGGGGCGTTACACTAGGTATCGAAGACAATACCAAATACACAAAGCCCTCTCTTGGCCGAAGCACTTGCAATTCAGGAAGTCCTGCTTCAAATCGCGGATCGGAATCTTCATAACAAAATCATTGTCTCTGATCCAGGAATCTTATCGCCCTCATAAACACGGAAAAATCCTAGCAGAAATCTATGGTGTCTTACAAGATATATATTTTCTTGCTTTGAATCAAAAAGTCTTGTCTTTTGTGTTTGTTTCACGAGACAAGAACATTTTAGCCGATAACCTCGCTAAAACCGTTTTGTATTCCGGTTCAGCTTCTACCGGGTTGATTTCAACCCCACATAATGTATTAATTAGAATTTTGACCCAAAAAAAAAATTATTATAATACTAAATACACAAATACTTAATAAGCTAGAAACGATTGCATATTTTACCATGTTAAGTTAAAAATCTACGCAACGTGTGTTCAGTCTCTAGTAACATATATGAAAGTAGCTTAATTTTTCAATGTGTTTTTTTTTGTCAACATAGGGCCACAACCGGCCAGCCCATTAGCCTAATCCCTACATTCGCAGTGAGTGGGACTCGATCGTGGGTGTGATGGTGCATGTACGCAGTGAATTTACCTCCTGCCACAAGACGAAGGTCACTTCACAATGTTTTTCTTTTGTATTTTTATTACTAGGTGTGTACCCACGCTACGCGCCAGTTTTGTTTTGAAAATTTGGATAACAATTATGTTGAATGTTTTTGTTGTTAGTTTTGATCAATTTTTCTATTAAATTGCTAATATATTGTATTATTTTCTGTTTTTTTTTAATCCTTTAAGTTAGCTGTTAAATAAATTTGTGAACCTATATTTGTGGTTTACATATTTTTCATAAAATTGTACAATGTTTATAATTTAAATGATTCTCATTTGCTTATTTTGTAAAGTTAAATCTATACTACAAACTACATATCGTTTTCTTGTGACCGTTTGTTGTGGTTTGATTTGAGTAAAACTATAATTTTTTTTTTAATCATCAAATGTTAGCCAAAGTAATTTTGGTTTGATTTGGTCATTTGGTATGATTCAGTTAAGTTGAGTTCATCACTTGCAATAAAAAACCTCGTAGTTTCGTGATATAAAACTTTACATGGTAATGTACAATTACAATATGGAGCTAATGTAATAGAATTACTTCCTAATTTTAAAATAGTCATGAGTTGTGAGTGAGTGATTTTTATTACATCATCATATTATATGAACATTTCTTTTTCCTTTATCTTTTTTTGTCTCTTCATTTTTAATAAGTACATTGTTCATCATTTCCTTGTCTTTTACTCTCACAATTCAAAAGATAGGGATTTTAAGTGTTTTTTGCTGTTTTCCACTCTAACTTTGAAATCGTAAGTGAATTCTACCATATTATTGTCAATTTGTAGGTTTAATCGGTTTATCATTTATAGAGAACCAACTAACATGTGTTTAATGATATTATTATCAATAATGCAAACTAATAAGTAGATCTTGAAGACTTATGTTATATGAGTAAAATCATTAATTACGGTTAGAACAGTGTTGATCTTCTGAAAACCATAAACAACTTGGATCATGAGACATATTCATCTCTTTCTTATATAGTCCTTGAAGGGAGATATTTGTAGTGTAATACTAACAGAATTTTTGGGTTTTCCGTCAACTTGGATCTTTGTATTACATGAATTTTTGTTTTTCAATATTTGTGTCTTAGTAATGAAGATATATTTAGTAATTTAGTATGGCAAAAAATAAATTGTTTTTTTTATTTATATTGAATGAAATATGAAAAAATTGCCTTCTTATAATTACATTTTAATTTCTTCTCTGTTGAAACTAAACATATTCTTATTATTTCAATAACTGTATTAATATAAATTTTATGATTTAAATCTGAGAAATATTTTTTCAAATTCCTCATAAAATTTAATATGTTAATCAAAGGTATAATCAATGCGTTTATAAAACTTTTAATTAAATAGAAAATAATAAATTGTGAATACAAATATGATGTGGCAATGAGGTGGAAGATGATGTGTCTTCATGAGAAGAGGGAAAAAGTTTCTTTATATATATAGATTTTGCCAATGTGCTTTTAATGAGTTTTTATGTTGATGATATTTAATCCTTTCCCTGAGACCCTATACAGCCAGCATCGGAAATGATCATTTAAAAAAAAAATGCTATATTACTAACACAATCAAAGTAAATTTGAAGTATTCATTTGCTAAAAATGTAGTAGACATACCATGCTTAATGTCTGAAATCAAATGGAAGATATTATATAATTGAAGACAATTTGGTCATTGGTCGTAATTGAACCAATGGAATAAGATTGTACGATTATAGTCTGTCATGAAGAAATAAAAAAATTTGATGACTTAATACTAATAATACTATGTCATTCACCATGCTACGCGTGATTTTGCGATGAATGTTTAAAGTATTATATTTGTTTCTAGTTGTATTCTTACATGACTGATATTTTTTTTTGGTAATTCACTAATTTATTATATTTTGTTGTATAATAATTTGTTGCATTGTATTTTTATAAATAACTTAATATATTTTTGATTTTATGTGTGGTTTGTTAATAGATCATCGTATAACACTTTCTTGCAATTTATTTATTAATATTATTCATTTTCTCTATTTTGAAGGTGTTCTCTATGTTTTCATGAATCACTCCCTTACTCGTATAATATAAAAGTCTGTTAATTTTGAAGAGTTCGCAATAAAAATGTTTTATATGGATTTTCGCTGCTCTTTTTGTTTTCTTTGAAAACTTTAGTAAATGTTTTAAATCTATTGTACTGCAGATTGCATTTGGTTTGGAAAAAAAAAAAAATATATATATATATATATAAACATGTATTTTTAACAAAACTATAGTCTTATTTAGTGCAAGAAATACATTTTAGAAAGGACAGCGAAATTCCAACTTAAAGTCACTAAATTTCATACATTTAAATTGTTGTAATATTTGGGATTCATGATAATAAACTAAGTTGAGAGAATATAATAAAAATCAACTTAGGGCCATGAGTTTAATACACTACTAAAAAATATGCATATAACATCATTTATTTAACATCACATATTTAATTGATACGAAACAAAAGGAAGAAATAAATATTCAGAATCATTTTACTAAAATGATGTTAAAACATTTAAGTTTGCATTAATTATATATAAGTGACGGTAAATGATAAAATATCTTGGATCATTTTATTTTATTTGATGCTAATCATATTATTTAACGTCATTTATTTTACCATTGACGCATAACAATGAAAAATCAAAGCGTATCTTATATTAACATCCTAAATCCATTATGACTCCCTCATGAACCCTAAAACTCCACCCTTCAATTATATATGCTAGATTCCGGCTAAATGGAACAGTCGTCGATATTTCGCTGTTTAAATCTTCAGTAGAGAGCTCTATCCTCCCACAGATTTCCTCGCCTTATCTACTGATCGATGAGAGTGGCTCGCGTCACCACAATCTTCCGGTCCGGCGAAACTTTTGATACTAAAAGTAATGATAGCATCAGTTAAATAAGTGATATTAAGTTAGAATTATAAAGTCACTTTGAAAAGTGATGCTAAATATTTTTAGCTTCACTGAATTTAACATCATTTTAAAAAAAATGACTATAATTCTAGCATCACTTTTTAAGGGACACTAACTATTAAAGAAGAATGATGCTAGACTTTATCCTTTTTCGTATTATGAGTTTCCCTCTTGAGGAACTTTAATTCACTAAAAACCTCACATAAAAATCCACGAAGGACCATCAATATTTAACCTTTGCCGGTGTTATTATGGTACTCCATAAGAACGTGGTAAACGTGAAAGAGTAAGCATTTGATTAGTTCGGTACTATAAGCATACTATCTCTCAAAAAAAAAAAAAAACACCGCTAGCATAATTTTAAGCTATAAGAATTAAGAAACAAACACCAAAATAGAGATTAGAATTAACTTCAATGTTTTTTGAACTAAACAAAAAATATTACAATACATACATTGAGAGAATACTTTTTCAGTCATTCGGACTTTTACTTACTTTGATCTGAGCTTTTACCTTGATGATAATGTGCTTTGGCTTACCCATCACGTAATTCATCTCTGCACCTTAATGTGTCATGTTTTTTTTTGCAGGCATCACACTGCTAAAGAGAAAAATGTACAGAATTTAACAAAAATTACTGGCAATCATGTTCTTAGACACTATATTGGTCTCATTAATTTACAGAGACATGAAAATTCAGTTTTTAGATAAAATTGCAATTATGTATAGAATGATTTTTTGTCACTTCCTTATTCACTTTTAGTATTTTGATACTTATCATATTCAAACAAATAGTGAAATTCAAAGTGACTCCTTTGTTAATCATATGAGTATCAAAGAAGTATGCAAAGAGAATGAACAAATGAAAACCCAAAGATCTTAACGTGGGATTTTGATATAGAGTAAGTTAACTCCCTGAGTTCTGACTAATCCCATAGTGGTTGACCCATGATTTATTTCATCATTGGAATATATTGTGCGATCATATTCCTCTATGAAATTTGCGTTACAAAACACATCAACATCAACAGCCGGTAATTGATATAAGAGAGTCATCATCAAACCATAGATCACGTCACGTCATTCCTTCTGGATTATTCCAAAATCTGGAAAATTGCCGTTCAATCCCACTTTAGAAAGTATTTTCGCTTATTTTTCTCAATTGGTTGATTGGAAATTGAACATAACTACAAACAAAATTATATGTACAATAAAGAAATGGCGAAACATCATAAACCGAAACCTGAGAAGCATGGATACATAGAGTAATGTCGAGATCAAAGTCCTTGTGAGTTTTGGTTTCAAAAATTGTGTTTCCAAGTTTGAATTTCCAAACGGGAGCTGCATATATGTACATAAAAAGCATGGTTGTTGAACACAATTGCATTGAAAAACGGGGAAAAAATTACCAAATTTTGTGATAGCAGGTTGTTGGCGTCGGTAGACATCTCCAAGAGACGGAAATCATATGCATTGATGCATCTTGTCTGCTTCTAAATTGAAAGGATGCGATGGAATTTGTTTCGATGTTGAAACCTAAGAGAAACAAAAACCTAAGAGGAAGAAAATGATGAGCACAAAATGGGAACGATTTATAACCGTATATAGGTTTTTCCCCCTTTTTGAGAAGAGGAATCGATGGAAGATTTGAGTTTATTAAAAAATATGGATCGTCGCCGAAGGTGAAGGGGTGAGAAGATGAAGCGATGAAAGTTTTTGTATTCGACAATTGTATTTCTGATTAATTAAAAGAGAATTAGAAGATGACATGGCTCTAATCTATGATTTTATTGGTTGATTAAATCTGATTATTTTTGCTTAGGTGGATGGCCTTAAAGGCTTAGAATTCTTCTCCTTTTATATAAAGAAGATATGTTTATAACAATAATCACTTCTGAGTTGACAATTAGTTAATAGTAATACTATATTTGTTGGCCCTCCTCGTTTTGTTGTTTAATTGCAGCGGAAATCCAACCTTAATTTCGAAGTTGCTGGCTCCCTCACAATATGACACACCACCTCAGGATATGAGAAATATGAAGCCCTAAGGTAACAATTAAACAGATATATTCTATTGTATTACTAAATAGGAAAAATAAATGAGAAATAAAAAAATGCTTGTTGGGTGAAATAAATTCACATACATGTCATCACTATAACCTAGTTCATGGGTTAAGGATTAGACAGGTTCATGACCTGGATCGTCTGTCGCTACTAATTATATGCTTCATAGAGGTTTTGGAAGTGCCTACGTTAGGCAGGTTAATGACCTGCTCAATAGGACCCTGCTCATTCTCTGCTATAAGAAGAATTAGGCAGTCTCTGGGATTGACTATGAAGTCGTAGGTCATGGCATTGACCATATCACAGTTCATGGTACTGACCATGTCACTGTAGTCATGAATGTCACAAATGTTGACACTTCCCAACAGTATACCAACGTCGAGGTCCGATTTATTGACTAACCGATGACCTTAACATCGGTTCATTAACAAACACTGGTTTAGCAAGGTCACCGACCTGCCTGGTTCTTGTTCTTAAGGGAAACGCGTAAAAGACCGACATGACGTCCCTCTCCTAAAATAACTAGGACCAGCGATAAGCCCAGTCCACGAAAGATTAGGGTTTACGAAGTCTATATATTGGAAGTCCCAAGGCAAGGACGAAGGATCACAACATACACGCAAAAACCCTAGACATAAAAACTCTTGCCGCTTCCCTACGACGAGGAATGAACGATCTTCCCTTTACGACAAGCGACAAGCTCTGTCCCTTCAACAACACCTACGAAGCTCTCATTCATGCTAATCAGACCTTCAAAAACACCTATGAACTACGAGCAATTTGATCCCTCCTTGGGTACGTAGGCAGCCTTATAAAGGCGCAATTGCAAATACATAAAAGAGACAAGTACCGTCTTTGCCTACAACGAGGGACAAACAATCGACATGATCTTCCCTTTACGACGAGCTATAAGCTCCGTCTCTGCAACGATGAGCGACAAGCTCTGAATGCCTACGACGAGCTATAAGCTCTGTCTCTGCAACGAAGAGCGACAAGTTTTGTCTCTGCCTACTACAAGGAACGAATGATCGACATGATCTTCCCTTTACGACTTCCCTATTGATTCTTTGTAATTCATATCAAAACTCATTGATCAATAAAGCTAATCTCTTCTCGTCATTCCGTAGAACTGTTTCCTTTCAATTCGGTTAAATTTTGCACAAACAATGCTCATGCATGTATGTTATGTCATCTTAATTATAAATGACTTAATTAACATTATCTTGCTTGACAAAGAAGTTCAATTGCACATTTGTTAACTAAATAGTAAATACTGATTTAGATGGAAGCAACCTTATAAATTATTGGACAATCACCTGATAATCACCGTAAAATAATACATACTGAAACAACTAACTCTTTTTTTTTTAATTAATTAATAGCTCGAGTTAATATTTCCATAAATACTAACTCTCTATGGCTACTCAAACAATTGCCAAAATTCTCATAAAATAATTAAAACAATTATCCAAAACAATTCAATTCCATAATCAAACATTCCAAAAAACACTAGCAACCTAAACACCAGGTTCACTAGACTTAGACGAATAAACTAACACCCTAATCATCCTCTTCATTGGCCCTGATTCCACGATCACACATTTCTTTTACCTGCATCACATTGGAAAAAGAGATGCGTAAGTAGCGAGACGGTCCTCCCGTCAACAGGCTAAGTACGAATAAGCCAAAAATCAAACTATAAACAATTTAAAAATGCACACGTAGAATCAACTTGGTGTCGATCGACACTACCACTAGGTGTCGATCAACACTTAAACAACATTGGCGTCGATCGATATAACCACTACGTGTCGATCGACGCTTGATCAACCTTGGTGTCGATCGACACCATGTTCTAACCACGAAGAAGATATTAACACACGATCACCAACACGATCCAATAATACGAAATCATCATCAAAACACACGAAAATCACGCAAACACATAACCAACGACCAGTTCTACCACCAAGAACAATCATAACCACTTATCATTCGATTTCTAACCTATCCGAGCCTATGGTCGCACACCTCAATTTCGCGATTCAAAAGGAAGGAACGGCTAAGAAACGGACCACGACAACGATTCCCTTCGCTGGAAATCACAGAGACAACACAGCAGTCCCATACAAACGACCTCACAAGTCCTTCAAACGAAGAACGATGAAGAAAGGATCACAAATCCTCTCAATTCTCACTCAAACACTCAAAACACGATTTTCTTCTCTAGATTCTCTGAAAAACTCGTGCTAACTGCTGCTGAGAATTTATATAACCCGACCTAGGGTTGCCCATCCAAACCGCGCAACAAACCGGATAATTTAATGCAAACCAAAATTGGTTTGAAACAATGGTGTCGATCGACACCATGTTCTAACTACAAAGAACAGATTAACACACGATCACCACCACGATCCAATAACACAAAATCATCATCAAAACACACGAAAATCACGCAAACACATAACCAACGACCAGTTCTACCACCAAGAACACTCATAACCACTTATCATTCGATTTCTAACCTATTCGAGCCTATGGTCGCACACCCGATGAAGAAAGGATACACAAATCCTCTCAATTCTTACTCAAACACTCAAAACACGATTTTCTTCTCTAGATTCTCTGAAAAACTCGTGCTAACTGCGGCTGAGACTTTATATAACCCGACCTAGGGTTGCGCTTCCAAACCGCGCAACAAACCGGATAATTTAATGCAAACCAAAATTGGTTTGAAACAATGGTGTCGATCGACACCCCCCCCCCCCCCCCCCCCCCACTGGTGTCGATCGACACCCCTCCCAAATTACGATAATTTGGTTACGAGATGTTACAATTCTCAACCACTAATCTGGATCCGACCTCGAATCCCATAAAACACGTCTACCAAAAGACCGAAAACTTGACCCCACTTGGTCAAAAATCATTAGAGATCCTCACCCGATCCCTCAACTCACGTCTAATCCTATGTTTATACACACGTTTACCTAGATATTCACTACTCCTAACTCATTAACTCATTAACTTGCTCTCTGGACGAATCCTTTAGCAACCAACGTACCATCCACTCATGGCATGCAGGGAACCACTTTTTCCTCTAGACTTATACTAAGACCCACCCATCTCAATTAAGTCTTCGGAGACAACTCTCTCTAAAGAAAAGCAGGGGAAACACATTCCCCTCAAGAGACCAACCCATCTCTTGGTACTCATACTGAGATCCACCCATCACAGATAAGTAAGCATCCCACCATACTACCCTGAGACCCACCCATCATAGGTAGAACCGTCGGAGATCCACTTACCTCTCCACAACTGTAATGAGTTATTCGGGAAGGCTACTAACCTTAGAGTAATAAATTCTAAAACGTTTATAAACATCTAGGACTAACCTGGCTAAACTCGATATTCCCCATCCGGAATAACATCTAAAACACGCCCCCACTGGTTAACATACCACAATACTTAAGAACCACTCATCTTATAACAACACATGTGAATAAATAAGGAACTCCATCTTATAAATTTTCAAAAATATATATCATTACAACGAAACGAAAAATACATGAAACAAAACGACAAACGCCAACATGCTAATACAAAATATGGAACCACAAAGATAAAAATAAGTTCAAGCTACGACCTGCTTGCCGAACCACTTCCTGAACTTCAACTTCATATTTGTCTCTGGCTCCCAAGTCTCATTCTCTGTACCGCTACAGTCCCACAAGGCTCATAGCAACGGTATCTTCTTTCAGCGCAGAACCTTCTATTTCCTCTCGAGAAACCTCACAGGAACCACTGGAACTGTCAAATCAGGCCTCAGATCATCTGGGATCTTAGCCACCAACTCCTCCGACTCATGCAGGTACTTCCTCAACATCGACACATAGAAAACCTAACCGGTATGCCACCGGTCCAACGCGTTCCACTACCAAAAATGGACCCATAAACCTCGGACTCAGCTTATTCTCTGAAATCGACCGGTTAAGACCTTGCAACATTGCCATCTTAAGATACACTCTATCTCCGACCGTGAACTCCAATTCTCTCTGCCGCTTATCGGCATAACTCCTCTGCCGATCCTGAGCCTCCTTCATGTCCAGCTTTAAAACACGGATCTTTTCCGTCGTTTCCTGAACAAAACTCGCACCAAGAATTCTCCTCTCCCCCACTTGGGTCCAGCATAAAGGTGTCCAACACGGCCTCCCATACAAAGCCTCTTGAGGAGGCATCCCAATACTCGCTTGAAAGCTGTTGTTATACGCAAACTCAGCCAGGCACAGATGATCAGCCCAGTGACCACCAAAATCCAGAACACACATCCGTAGTAAATCCTCTAAAGTCTAAATGGTCCTCCCTGACTGCCCATCAGTCTGCGGATGATATGCCGTACTCATATGCACCTTAGTGCCCATCTCTGTCTGAAAAGCTCTCCAAAAGTCAGACGCAAAGTTAGGATCCCGACCTGACACAATACTGGCTGGCACTCCATGCAACCTAACAATCTCTTTCACAAATTTCTTAGCCAAAACCGCAGCTCTATCGGTCTTTTTAATGGCCAGAAAGTGTGCATACTTGGTCAGACGGTCCACAATCACCCAAATCGCATCATGGGTCCTCGAGTTAGGCAATCTTACCACGAAGTCCATCATGGTCATATCCCACTTCCACTCAGGAATGGGTAGACTCTGCAGTAAGCCGCTTAGAACTCAATGCTCTGCTTTAACCAACGAACACATGTCGCACCTCGCGACCCAATCAGCCACATCTCTCTTCATCCCGACCCAGTGATAGTACAACATAAGACCATAATACATCATAGTCGCTCCCGGATGAATCGAGAACTTGCTCGCATGAGCCTCACTCAAAATCTTCTGCCGCAAAGCCTTGTTCTTATGCACATACACTCGCCCGCGAACAAGAATAATCCCATTCGGAGAAACCTAATACTTAGACCCAAAACACCTCGAAGCATCAATTTGAACCTGATCACTCTCCTGAGCCACTCAAATCCTACTTAAAAGATATGCATGATCAACCGCCTCTAATCCCAAAGGCTCCTACGAAATAGCACACAAACGCAAAGTGCTAATCTCGCCCACTAAGGCCTCAACCTCTTGCTCCCGAATCGAATCAACTCTCCTCCGACTCAGAGCATCTACCACCTGACTTCGCGATCACGCATTTCTTTTACCTGCATCACATGGGAAAAAGAGATGCGTAAGTATTTCATAAATACTTAGTGAGACGGTCCTCCCGTCAATAGGCTAAGTATGAATAAACCAAAAATCAAACAATAAACAATTTAAAAATGCACACGTAGAATCAACTGGGTGTCGATCGACACTACCACTAGGTGTCGATCGACACTTCAACAACATTGGCGTTGATTGACACAACCATTAGGTGTCGATTAAAAAATCCATGTGAGTTTGATTAAAAAATATGACTTTTTCACAAGTTAATATTTAATTTTTTACTTATTTAATTACATATTAATATGGGACTTCACAATTAAATTCTCTTTTCTCCTATGTCATTTCACGACAAAACCATAAAACATATATGATGCGTATTAAAAAAAAAATTACCCTTAAAAATTTGAAATATTTTTGAGGCCCAACACGTAGGTGTTGTTTGTATTTCTACATGACCGGCCTTGGATTACTGTAATGTTCACGTCTGGTTAGTAAGTACTCTACAGCTGTTTCACACAATAATGATAATAGGAATCTTCCACATTTTTATTTTCTTTCATTATTAGTTTTTTGGAAAACGACATTCCCAGCCACTATTATTTACGGAAATTGGGCTGAATAACCTAGGAAAAAATTATAATTCAAAACATAAGCAATTAACCTAAATCTTTTGACAAAAAAAAAACCTAAATCCTACTATGCCACATAAGTTAATTTTGGTTACTTTCCTAGTTATTATTATTTTTTTTGGTTATTTTTGCAATTCACCCTATTATTTATGGTCGTATTGAATCTAATAAAAAATTATGTTTTCACTGGATCCACTATCCGTCACGTTTCTTTCAATTTTCCACACAAATATCTGACAACAAAATCTTTTAGTCATGTTATACGTAATTTTCCAGAAATTAAAATGGGCCCTTGACTGATCTTTGTACTGTTCCTAACGACCAAGCAGATATAGTTTGCCAGTGTGGTCTGAACAAAAACACAATGATAGGAAAAATAAAACAAACAATAATATAAAAGGGGAAATGACTCTGGATCTAGACAATATCCCTTTTTATGTAGTCGTGTCAAGATAATTATTGTACCAAAGCGAATCTACATAGTTAGGCTTTGAATATATGTGCAGGTTGGACAATGTAAGCGGGACAAACCGGGTTTTTGACAAATCTTTTTTAACAGATTTCTTTAATTATTATTTCTAGTGAGTCTATGTTTATAAAAACTTATGACCAACTTATTATTGTTAAATGGTTTCAAATTTACACGCATATTACATGTTGATTAAAAGATCACTAATTATTAAGTGGCCGATTTATTTTTTATTTAATGATTCTTTTGATTTACTTATATGAATAAAAAGGTGTATATAAAAAAATGTGTCGAATGTTGTCTTACCGGTTTCTTGTACTTAACGGTAGACCCGGTTCTAGTTAAATGGTTTCGAATGTTGTCTTCCCAGTCCGTAGTTCCCAAGTTAGCGCTTCCTCATCATCCCCCAATTAAATAAATATATTAATCAATAAAAATAAAAAACGGTAACGCATGGAAATTTCATATTATGTTTCTTTTATTTTATTTCATTTCTATGAGTTTATGTATTCACATGAATTCCAGAAATGTCCAAATGTTACGAAATTATATGTAAGTTTCGCTTAATTTCTTTTCTTTTTTCCTTTCGAAGCTTATATCAGAAGTAGAAAATGTAAATTTATTTCTTCTTTACAGCAAATAGATGGCTGACACGTAGTGTGGAGATGGAGCAACTTAGAGCAGAAGGTTTTTGTTTTTGATATGAACTTGGATCAGAAGTTTGATTCTTAATATTACTCACTTAGGGGCTTCTCATCTCTATATAAACCAATCGCATGACTTCACAATTACAACATCATCAAACACAAACACATACGCAACACAAACACATACATAGACAAAAGATGAGTACCAAAGGAGATGGTTCTAGTTCTAAGGTGGATCGGGAGGTGAAGAAAGAAGGAGCGAGTGTGATTCCGGTCAAGAGGAAGCTGGTGAAGACTATGGCCGCGAAAGCCATTATCTCTGCCCTCACTCCCTCCGGTTGTAGCCGGAGCTCTGAGTCTTCAGGCGACGGTAACGGAGGGCGCGTCTACCCCACTCGTCCCTGAACAGTCTTTTCAATTGGGGGTACTTGAATTGAAGATATTGATCTTTAATGGGTTTGTTTTATATATAATGAAGTTGGTGTTTTCGCTTGTGTAAGTTTTTTTTCGTAATTATGCATCTCTTTAAAAAATATTTCGTTATCAATTTAAATGTTTCTATTGTTCAGCTTCCGGTCGGTTGGGATGATGATGATTATGATATTGATATATACCCTCTTTTGTAAAAATATAAATTTGTGATAACTATATATGAGACGTTGTTTAATAATGGTTCAAAATAACTCCTTTGTAAATATATCGTGCATTTATATATTGTTACTTATAATCATATTTTTCTCAACAAAACAAAAAAACTTATAAGCATATTGATGGCCTCTAATTAACTTTCCTGTTCGATATGCCACCGTGATGTCTCGATACCATAGTCGATATATAGGGCTGGGCAAATTATCCGTTAGATTTGCTCCGATCCGTGATCCGTTTTGATCCGATCCGAAAAATTCGAATATCCGTTATAAATCAAAGCAAAGCAAATAGTAAAATCTACGATCCGTCTAAAGCAAAGCAAATCATAAATACTAATTTTAAAAATCCGAATATCCGATCCGATCCGTAAATTACATATATGTACATATAATATGATATACCTACAACACATATTTGCATTTTTTAACCTTTTCAATACATTGAACGGATATAGTTATAGTAAATTTACGTAGTTACTAATTTTGTAAATCAGTTGTCTCATATTTTTATCTAAAAATAATAATAAATGTTTCGTAGTCCACCATTTTTTCTTTCACTTTTCATTTTATTTTTAGTTATATCAAATAAAATTATCTAACTTATATTATTTTTTCACTAATTAGTTTAAAATTTATACTGAAAAAATAACTTTTTGAAAAAATAAAATATTTCTCTTTCGTTTTTTTCAGTTAAAACAAATATCCGCAAATATCCGAATATCCGCAAATATCCGGAAAAAAATCCGGATATCCGTAACTCCAAATATCTAAAATTTTCAAAGCAAAGCAAATCGGAAAATTTAATATCCGTGAATAACAAATCGAATCACAAATACTATAATTTTTCCGGATATCCGATCCGCGTCCAGGCCTATCGATATATTTGCGTAAAAGTATAAGGGTAAAGTTAATTAGGGTTTCATAAGAAATAAATGTTGGAGCAGTGTGAAATGCTTGTGACCAGACTTATGTCTTTGTGTTGAATTATGGAAACATGTGCGTGGACTTCGTGATGAATACGGATATAGCTATATTTGACATAGTTAATGATTTCTGACTATGTTCAGTCATTGACATATGTACGTGAGAATGAATTATTATTATTTTTTTTTCGTGGAAATCTTTAGTTTTTACTACTTTGTTACATGTTTTGTGATAATCCCTTGCGTATTTTGATTGTCACCAAAAGACAATGTAAGTCTATATGTTTAAATAAAACTTCTTAACAATAAACAACGCGAGGCTTACGCGTGCAATAGATATAAATTGGTATATTCCAATGTTGGATCTAAATAAACATAGAAAAACACATATCTGGAAGTGATTCATTTTCAGTCCATTTGAAATAATCTTACAAACAACTTATATACAAATACTGTAATCCAGAGTCTAATTGCCAAATTGACCCAGAAATAAATTTCAGTTTTCCAAATCTATAGAAAGACAAATATTTCTTTTGTCACATTCGGTCTTTACTTGAAAAAAGAAAGTCATGTCTTTACTGCTTAATAAAAAAATAAAAGTCAACTCTTTGACTCTACACTCTACAGCTGTTTCACAATAACATAAATACGAATCTTCCAAAATTAATTAGCCATGACTTTAAATAATCACAATTTGTTAGTTATATAACTGTGTTTTCCTAGTATAATTAATCTTCTCGTTGACATTTCAACGTATTCACATTCACACGACATCTCTGACAACAAAATCTATATTTCTATATAAATATTCAAAATAAAAGGACTTTTAGTGTTCAGAAGGGAAGGAAAAAACCATACACAAATATAGCAATAGCATATGATAAAAAGGAATATGCTTGCTTTTAACTATACGGACATAATTGGTACGAAAGATAATATTTTTTTTACCTCTTATCGTTTAGATTTAGATTCATTGAACAATAATATCGAATGATCTACTTATAGTTATGTTCTTACACACTTACTTTCACAAGGTCTTATAGTTAACTTTAAGAGTCAATTTATTAACTAGCCATAAAAAAATGTATAATTCATACACTAGCAAATAAACCTAAATCTAAGGGTTGATATTTTGACACATAAGATCATTTTTGCAAGTTTTTAAATTATAATTTTTTTAATTGTTATTTGACCAATTATCCCTAACTTTAACAAAAAAAAAGGTCTTATAGTTAAGTTATACTTGTGCATGTCTCATGATCTGTACTATTTATAATAATGTTTTTGGTCAAACGTCAACATGAAAAGGCATTTAATTTTTTTGTTATAAAGGCAGTCATGAATTTGTATTTTTAAAAATTACATGGATTTAGCCGAAAGAGTGAATTAATAAATTTCGATTGATGTTAAATGCCAAAAAATACAGAGAACACGACTTTATTTGTTTTATATCTAAAGCTATAAGCTTAAAAGTCAAGTCCAGTCACGTTAACTGGGCATTTTTATATACTTAATTAAGTAATTAATAAATAAGAGTCGTAAACAAAAATAGAAACTTATTTTTCAACTTAGTTTTCAACTTAGTTTCCAAGCTTGTGCCTTTCTTATATGTAAAATACATAAATAAAAGATAATTAGTTATTAATGCTGGAAACTGCTGGGAACTTTCTTTATTTAGATTTTAGAGTGGCGGGGGAAAAAAAATTATACAAAATATCCAAATTTTATGAAAATTAGATTTAGAAGCTTAAAGACTAAGTAGAAGTTGTTATTAAACATAACATTCTTGTTTGTAGCAAATGGGTGGGTTACACGTGGGTTGTGTCTTGTGAACACAGCCCAACTTCGAGTACAAGTTCAATCCATAGTATCTCTCTCACTTGGAGAAAAAACTCTTCTCTCTTCTTTGAGTTTTCTCTATATAAACCCACATTTTGCATCTCTGCAAAATCACAAAGCAAAGATATACACAACTATATACATACACAAACACATACATAACAGAAACACTCATATCTCTTATAAAAGATGAACTCTGAGCAGGAAATGAAGCCGTTCAAGAAGAAGAAAGGGAGTGTGATCCCAAAGAAGAGAGAGTTAGTGAAGACTAAAGTCGTCAAAAACGCTTACTCTCTCTTCCTTGCCTCCGTTTGCAAACAGAGTTCGGAGCCATCCCGTGACGGCGACGGTGACCGCGACGAGAAGCGCGTGTACCCCACTCCCCCCTGATCGGTGGCCTTTCTCCCGGCAGTGGTGAAGATTGATATTTAGCCGTCATGATCATCTTTTTATTGTTTTTTTTTTCTCATTCCTCTGTTTTTTTTTTGTTTTATATATTTCAAAGTGGAAAAGGTTAACTAGGTTAAAGATTCTATAATTTTTATTTTCGATCTTCAAGAATAATTGTGGTACTAGTCTTCAAAAAATACTATGCTTTTGTTTTCAGTTATATAAAAAGTACTCTGTTTTAATTGTTATTGTTATGAATTATTATCATATGATATTCGAATGTAATATGCAAACGTGCTGTCTCGAGATTCAGAATCTATGTGATAATGATACTATAAGAAAGAAAAAAAGAAGAATTCCATAAAGAAAAACCGGAGAAATAATGGGTCCGATTGGTGAACAAGCTTTTTTAAAATCTGGAGCGGTAAGCTTTATAGCATAGTGAAAAGCTGTATAGATAAAGATTTGAGATAAAGATTTGAGATAAAAGTGATAAAGATTTGACAAAATAAACAAATAACGAAAACAAACAGATAAAGATTTGACAAAAGATTTGGTGATTGGTATAAGCCAAATCTTTATAGACATAAAAGACGTAAATAAAGATTCAGATGTTCACCAATCTAAGCCAATAAAATGGAAAGAGAGATGACTGTACCTTTACGGCCATAATTAACATTCATTATCCAATAGGTATCAACATAGGTAACTAGGTAAATATAAAAAGCTAATGTATACATTTGGGATTAATATGAATTATGCATATAAGATGGTGATTACAAAAAAAATATGCAGAAGATATGCTTAGGACCAATATTTGTTTGTTGGCTTATGTTTTTTTATTAATATTTTTTAAGATTTTTGACACTGACTTGACTTTGGACAATGTCCAAACAATAAAAACAAGTGTAATATTTTGCATCCGAAAACAAAAATAGAAAATAAAGTTTTTATTTATTTGGGATACGTCCCGACAAATATCTTTTCTTTGTTATAAAAATTTCCTGCAATTTATATAGTTTATATTTTAAATGTACATAGTCAAATTATGGGTGTCAAAATGGATAATCCGATCCAGTCCAACGCATAATCATAATGGGTTGAATGTTAATGGATTATGGATCAACCCAATCCATTAATTAAATGGATTAGATCAACCCATGAACTCATCAAATTTAAATGAGTCGGATTGACTTTGATCCAACCCGTTTATCTTAATAAATCAAATAATTAAAGAAGTATATTTATTAATAAATTGTGAAATTATGTTTTTATAAGAAATGCAAGTCATATTTTTGGCGAGAATTTTTTTACGGAATCACGTTTTTTGGCGGGAAACTTTTACAGAACTACGTTTTCGTCGGGAAAATTTTACAGTCTCGAGTTTTTTGGCGGAAAAATTTTATGATTTCGAGTTTTTGGGCGGGAATTTTTTTTACGGAGTCACGTTTTTTGGCGAGAAATTTTTACGAAATAACGTTTTGATGGGAAAATTTTACAGTCTTGAGTTTTTTGGCGGAAAAAGTTTACGGTCTCGAATTTTTTAGTGGAAATTTTTTACGGAATCATGTTTTTGGCGGGATACTTTAAAGGAATAACGTTTTGGCGGGAAAATTTTATGGTCTCGTGTTTTTTGGCGGAAAAATTTTACAGTCTCAAATTTTTGGCGGAAAAATTTTACGGTCTCGAATTTTAAACAAAGAGCTAATGACGTAGGTTACATGGAAACTCCGTCCGAGGTGCGTTTCTCGTTTCGGAAACCGAAACTCTTGGAAACTCCATGGAAACACGTTTCTTAGAAAAAAAATATTTGGAAATACGTTTCCTAAAAATTTTTAATTTGGAAACTCGAACGGAAACTCGTTTCCTAAAAATCTTAATTTGGAAGCACATTGAAAACATTCGATTCTCTATGGAAATACGCTGAAAACTTTTTTTTCAATGTAATGATTAATTAGTTTCGAAATTTTGAAATATATTTAGAACTTCAATAGGTGAATGTAAAAAAAAATTGTGAAAATTTGCCTTTGGAGGGGAAAACAACAAAATCATCATAATTTTTAATTTTGTTAAGCTATATAATATATTTATGTATATTATTAGTGTTAGTCTAATTCTTTTTAAATATTGTTTCGATGTTGGTTTTTTATTAATCAATATATATATATATATTATATGTATTTTATATATATTTATGTTTATATATATTTATGTATGTGTATGCGTTCCAAAACGTACCCATTTCCTAATTTTTTCTAAAAAGTCGTTTCCACGTTTCCAAACGTTTCGTTTCCACGTATCTGTTTCCGTTTAATGACAAAGGGCACACCGACGTAGATTGTTACCGTCACTGGTGACGTCGCATACCAACCTCTAATATTGATTGGACTGGAAAGCCTAATCAGGTATAACTTCCAAAAATAGTTAAAATCTGCTTAATTTTGCTCTGTGAATAATGAGAGAAATTCTAAGGATATCATCATACAAATCAAATTTTTAAGATCTAAATGATTTAAGCTGTGAATGAACCAGTGGTCTAAAAACGGTTGAAATGCACATGTTTTGGCATTCATGATATGTAAACACTACATAATTACTTCTTGAATGGTTGTACAATCGACTTCATATTATATCAAAGTCATATCAATCTATATTTTTTTTCTGTCGATGTTTGACCTACATAAACAAAGAAAAACATACATCTCGAAAAATGATTTATTTCCATTCCATTTGAAATAAAATTACAAAGAACTTAAATATATAATGATATTCTAACCCAGAGTTTAGTGGCCATATTGAACAAGCAATAAATTCTAGTAAACCGACCCAGACTTAGACCAAAATATAGTTATACCATATAAGTTGATGCAACATTTCAGACTATAGGAAAAAAATTGTAATTGGTAAAGGATGTTTTTCACATTGAAAAAAGAAAGTCCTGTCTTCAACTTTATGTATAAAAAGAAAGTCATGTCTTTGACTCTACACTCTACAGCTGTTTACAAAATATTTATAGTACTAATCTTCCAAAATTAATTATGGCTTTAATGATCAAATTCCCCTACTAGTTAGTAACTTAGGGGAGGTTATTGGTTGATAGATTCCTATAGAGTTTTAGAATTTTTAAAATCCATAGATATGTTAAATTTGTAGAGAGTTTTATATATTTGAAAAGTTTGGTTATTTGTAATTCTAAGAA
Organism: Draba incana; assembly: GCA_963576765.1. Taxonomy (NCBI): domain Eukaryota; kingdom Viridiplantae; phylum Streptophyta; class Magnoliopsida; order Brassicales; family Brassicaceae; genus Draba; species Draba incana. The sequence continues at coordinate 12,600,587 of OY755208.1, forward strand.
TCCAATGGTTTTATGAGATATTTTCCAAATCTTGTTTTATGAGTAAAATTATACAAATCTCATCAACCAATAACACTAGATTCTAATAGATTTATAGAATCAATAAATACTAAACTTTTTGAATAACCATGGATTTTAAATGGAATGTAAAAATCATCAAACCAATAACAAGGGATTTCAATAAGAATATCATAATCCATAAATCAATAACAATGGATTCTACAAATTCTAAAAATCTATAAGAATCTATCAACCAATAAGTATAACTTATAACTGTACTTTTCTAATAATCTTCCCGTTCACATTTGTACTCGCACAGCATACAAATCTATTTATGTGTAATTGATACTTTATACATATGCTTTAGACTAAGCGTAAAAAATCAAGCCAATATAGCAAAATATATTGATAAACGGTCATGCTTGTTTTTAACAAACCTGACATGATGGTTACAATAGATGATTTTTATTTTTTTCAACATCAAAATTCAAAAGATGACATAGTTTAGCTTCATTGGACAATATTAGCGAATGATCTACTTACAATTATATTATTGCACACTTAAAATTTTTCTCATGGTCTTCATCTATTGATCGAGATTCTCCTTATAAATTTTACTTTAGTGTAAATCTGTTTATAATAGTTGTAGTCAACGGTCAAAGGTCAACGTCAAAAAGCATTTGAATTTTTCGTTATAAAGGTAGTCAAGAATTCGTGATTTTTAAAATTACATTGATTTGTAGGGAATAAGACATTTTGGATTGATGCTCTTTATTTATGTATTATAATAATCAGGGTAGATCGTGATTCGTGAATCCATATACCTAGATTTGTAAATAGATTAATTTTTAAAAGCGATATAATTTTCATTCAAAATATTTACAATCGTTTATTGAATGATCAACAATGAAAATTGGTAGTTAATGAGACTCGAATCCTATATAGTATCTTTTACTATTCTAAAGCTATATGAGCTTCCAAGACAAAGTCCAGTCACATTGGGGCATTTTTTTTTTTCGTCGAAACATTGGGGCATTTCAATGTACTTTATTTGTTCTTCAGTAAGCAATTAAATTTCTTGTTGTTCTTGAACTTCACTTATAGTCAATGTTTTTAAAACCAGACCGGTGACTGAACCGGAAAACCTTTTGGGTCGTGGGTTAATATAGTCTAACCGAGTCGAACCGGGTTCAACCAAATTTAATAGTTTTTTTAAATATAAGTTTATATATATTTGGTCTTATATTTTTTTTTCTATTTATAGATCTATATCTAGGGGTGTCAAAATGGGTAAACCAAACCAAACCAACCTATACTCAAATGATTTGAATGGTAAATGGATAATGGATTGATCCACTTGATAAGCAAATGAGTTGGATGATGGTTAACTGAGTTTAAACAATTTAGTAAATGATTTTGATTTTGACTTTGACTTTGACTTTGACTTAGTTACTTCAATTTATAGGAAAAATAGTAGAGTCGAATTTTTGACAGGAAAATTTTAAGAAATATCAGTCTTGCAGGAAATTTTGACGGAATGGTGTTTTCATTGGGAAATATAGAAATTATGTTTTTGGCGCGAAAATTGTCGACTCGTGTTTTTGGCGGAAATTTTTCATGGAATTACGTTTTGGCGGAAAATTTTGACGAAATGGGTGTTTTTGTCAAGAAAATTGGGAATCATGTTTTTGGCGAGAAAATTGTTGAGCCGTGTTTTTGGCGGGAAAATTTTACAAAATTACGTTTTGGCAGGAAATTTTGACGAAATGGGTGTTTTTGTCGGAAAAATTAGAAATCATGTTTTTGGCGGAAAAAATACTCGAACAGTGTTTTTGGTGGGAAATTTTTACGGAATCACGTTTTGGCGGGAAATTTTGACAGAATGGGTGTTTTTGTCGGAAAAATTAGAAATCAGGTTTTTTAGCGGGAAAATTGTTGAGCCGTGTTTTTGGCGGGAAATTTTGACGAAATTACGTTTTGGCGGGAAATTTTGACGAAATGGATGTTTTTGTCGGAAAAAATAGAAATCATGTTTTTGGCGGGAAAATTGTTGAGCCGTTTTTTTGGCGTGAATTTTACGGAATAACGTTTTGGCGGGAAATTTTGACGAAATTACGTTTTGGCTGGAAATTTTGCAGAAATGGATGTTTTTGTCGGCAAAAATAGAAATCATATTTTGGCGGTAAAGTTTTCGAGCCACGTTTTTGGGGGGGGGAAATTTTACGGAATCACGTTTTGGCGGGAAATTTTGATGAAATTGGTGTTTTTGTCGGGAAAAAATTAGAAATCATGTTTTTGGCGGGAAAATTGTCGAGCCGCGTTTTTGGTGGGAAATTTTGACGATATTACGTTTTGGCGAGAAATTTTGCCGAAATGGGTGTTTTTGTCGGCAAAAATAGAAATCATATTTTTGGCGGGAAAATTGTCAAGCCGTGTTTTTGGGGGGGGGGAATTTTACGGAATCATGTTTTGGCGGAAAATTTTGACGAAATGGGTGTTTTTATCGGGAAAATTTGGAATTTTTTTTTTTTGGCGGAAAAATTAGAAATCATATTTTGGCGGGAAAATTGTAAGATCATAGTTTTTAGTTTAAAGATAAAGTTGATGAGTTTACCCATTTCAACTCATTAACTCATTTTAATTCAACTCACTTCAACCCAATCCATTTAACTTATTAACCCATTAAACTCATTAACTCACTAAGATCCAAATCTTCTTACCCATTGGGTTAATGGATTGGTTTGGTTTGGATAAATCCTTGAAATTTTACCCATTTTGACACCCTTATCTATATATATCCAAATATCAAATAAAAAATTTCAATTATTTCAAATATTTAAAAACAAAAAAAAATTCAATAGCAAAATAAAACTAAGTTATAAGTACTAACACAATTTTAGCAAATTTAAGTGTTTTTGTCTAAATCTTTACGCATTTTATAATTTTAAAATATTTTATATGGAAAAAGTTTAATATTTCATTAGTTTTATCAAAAATATTGACTTAAAACTTAAAAATTAAAGAAAACAAAATGAAAAAACAAAAATTTAATAAAAAAATTATTAAACCCGGTTTGATGTGGTTCCGGTTCAATACCGCTTTTCAGTTTTTTGCCGGTTTAACCCGGTTTGATATCCAGTTTGATCATAGGTGGGTTTTTACGTTGACCCGAACCGGACCAATGGCCGGTTCCCGGTTTAAACCGGTCCGACCCCCGGTCCGGTCCGGTTTTCAAAACATTGCTTATAGTTGATTATGAGTCTGACTGGTGCAGCCGCAGCGGTTGCGGTAATTTGCGGAAGCGGACGGTTGAGGTTTCAAGCGTTTTTAAGTGATTTGAACGACTGGTGCATCGGTAAAAAATTGGTGTTTTTGCGGGATATTTACGACTGGTTGACAGCGGATGCAGTAGTGGTTAAATAATAAATTAACAATATAAACACATTAAATAATTATAAAAATATCAATAATCATTTTATTATAATTAAATATAAAAATTATTAATTCAATAAATCTTAATAATGAAAATCATGTATATGATACTTACATTGTTTATTATTATTATTATTATTATTATTATTATTATTATTATTATTATTATTATTATTATTATTATTATTATTATTATTTTGGATTAAATTTATGAATTTAATGGAAAAAATGTTTCTTTTGTAGATTACTGTTACATTTACAAATTTTAGTTTGTTAGATTTATATTTATTTGTTATCGTAATTTATTACGAGAATTTTGGTGTGAAGATTTTATAAATATAAAATTACAATAAGTTACTAATTAAAATGTCAAATTATTTATATTTTTCATAATTATAATATTCAAATCTTGATTTTTTAGAATTGATTATATATTTTCTGATTTTTAAGATGATTTTATTTTATTTTTTAATAAAAAATAAATTTATTCGCAACCACCCGCAACCTCAAATAGCCGAGAAAAGTAGCTTTTGATTTTGAGCGATTTGGAGCGGTACGAAGCGGTAGAAAACATTTTCTATGATTCTTGTCAAACGCTAGGAACCGCTACCGCCCGCAAACGGTGCACTTGCTGGTGGTAGCGGGTGTACCAATCAAGCTCTTTAAAATATTCTGCAAGAGCCTGACTGGTGTAGCCGCAATCAAGCTCTTTAAAATATTACTTTAATTTTCATCCAAAATAATAATAATAATAATAATAATAATAATAATAATAATAAACAACGTAAATATCATATACATGATTTTCTAGTATTTAAATTTATTGAATTAATAATTTTTATATTTTATTGTAATAATATGATTTTTGATATTTTTTATAATTATTTAATGTGTTTATATTGTTAATTTATTATTTAATCGCTACTGCACCCGCTGTCGACCAGTCGTAAATATCCCGCAAACGTATCAATTTTAAACTGTTGCACCAGTCGTTCAAATCGCTCAAAACGCTTGAAACCGCAACCGCCCGTTTCCGCAAACTCCGGCAACCGCAACCGCCCGTTTCCGCAAACTCCGGCAACCGCAACCGCTGCAGCTACTCCAGTCAGGCTCTTGCGGAATATTTTAAAGAGCTTGATCGGTGTTGCCGCAGCGGTTGCGGTTGCGGGAATTTGCGGAAGCGGCCGCAACCGCAACCGCACTTTTTAGTTTTGAGCGATTTCGAGCGGTACGGAGCGGTAGAAAGCTTTTTCCATGATTGTTATCAAACGCTAGGAACCGCTACTGCCCGCAAACGCAGCGTTTGCGGGTGGCAGCATGTGTATCAATCAAGCTCTAAGTAATTAATCGCTAACAAAAATATTGTCATCCTAATTCATTGCACCGATGGTAGAGCGAATCTTGGTTCCCAAGTTTGTGTCTTTTGTTTTCCAAAAAAAAAAAAAAAGTTTGTGTCTTTCACTAATTAAACCTGTAAAACACAGAAATAAAAGATATTTAGACTTATTAATCGGGAATGCATGGAAATCGTATTATATAAAAGAGAAGCCGGTCGACGAGAGCGTGACACATAAGCAAAATTGTAATTCGCGAGATCATGACATGTGTTTAATATTGATTGAGATGATGACATGTGTTAAAACTTAAATTTAGTTAAATACAAATAAAATTAAAAATGAAAAATTAACAAAAAGAGTTTCCAAGTAATTACTCAAATAATTAAATGGAAAATTTCTAATAGTCTTAACTAATAAAAATATTAATATATGGGATGTAGAGAGGATATAATAAGATGTGTATATGTAATGTTTGATAATATAAATGAAAAAAATTCTAATAGTCTAAATTAATATATGGGATGTAGAGAGGATATAATAAGATGTATATATGGATGTTTGATAATATTTTTTATATGTTTTCTATGAGGTTACTAACATAAAATTTACTAATTTCTGATTTAATTCTAAAATATTTTAGTTGTTTTACGATTTATTATATAGTTAAAAAAAATATTGAGTATGATCTGAATTATGTTATATAATTACGAATTCACATTATATCAATTATCACATAAGAATTGAGATATAAATGATCTCTATTGATCTATAGTCTATGTTCTATTAAATTCAACGAGTTTTTAATTAAAACTTAAATATTTATTAATAATTTAATGTGTTAATCCGCGTATTAATGCGGGCCTTATTCTAGTTTCCTATAAAGTTCTTTAGAGTGGAGAGGGTGATTTATGTACATTTTACAAATATCCATTTTTTTTAACAAAAATAGATAGAAGCTTCATTTTATTTGGAAATCTTAAACAACAAGTAGAAGTTGTTAACAAACATTATTATTTACAACAAATGAGTAGCTAACACATGTGGTGTGAACACATGAGCGACTAAAAACTTAAATGTGTTCTCATTGCACACATTTAAATGTCTAAAAATTTAATATAATTAAATAAATTGGTCTCTTAAGTTTAGGACTAGTGTCCAATATAAGATTTTTTTTTAGAGATTGGACACGTGAAATATCTAAAAGTTAATAAATTTAATAAAAAAAATACAATTAGACACTATTCAAAATGTCTGTGCAATGAGAGTGCTCTTAGAGGACAAGTTTAATTAATCCTCGATCAATAGTACTCTCAGTTGATGTAAAATCTCTTTCTCTCTATAAATAACACATACATTTTGCATCTCTAAAAAATTACAAAGCAACAAACACCGATAAATACACACAAATTAGACATACATTCATACATATATCTTAACGATTGAAGAAAGATGAGCTCCGAGCAAGAAACGAAGCCGTTCAAGAAGAAGGAAGGGAGTGTGATTCCCAAAAAGAGAGAGTTGGTGAAGACTAAAGTCGCCAAAACCGCTTACTCTTTCCTCTTTAACACCGTTTGCAAACAGAGTTCTGAGCCATCCCGTGACGGCGACCGCGACGGGAAGCGCGTGTACCCCACTCGTTCCTGATCTGTCGTTTTTCTCGCGGTGGTGGTGGTGAAGATCGATATTTAGCCGTCGTTATGAACTTATGATCATCTTTTTATGGGTTTTGCTCCTTTGATTTTTTATGTTGTTTATATATTGAAGTAAGTGGAAGCTTAGTTAAGTTCTTTTTTTATTGTTCGAGAATAAGCGATAGTGACATCTTTGATGATCTTGCTTTGTAAAACCCAGTATTAGATATATGATGAGACGTGGATTATAATTACTCTTCAAAATATACTTTGTTTTGTTTTGTTAAAACTGTTCTACTCTGGCCACCCATTTCTTAGCCCCGGTTTCGTCAAACTTAGGAAGCTCGAGCCGACGCGCTAAGGAGCTCGGCGCTGCTGGTGTTTCCTGAGGTCTTGTCAACGGAACCCCTTCACTCTTTTGAGCCGTCGGACGAGGTTCCTCTAGGAACAACTGCGTATAAGGCGTCTCCGGTGGGGTGTACATCGGTCCCTTGTCCTTCCGATGGGCGTCCGATGCGCTTAGAGATGATCCCGCTTGCCCTGACGCAAAAAGTTGCTCCCTTTCAGGCTTGTCATGTTTACCGGCTGACTCCGTTGCTTCCAACCGTCGACTTAGCAGCTTCATCATCACCAAGTTCTGTTGCAGCACCTCCAACAAGGTCGCTTGTACCGCCGGATCCTGGGTTAGCTCATCAGAGATGGATGCCGATTCTCGGGAAACTTCGGTGATAGGTGACAAATCTGTTCCGAATTCCGGCATGGTTGGATCGAAGGAAGCTCTGATACCAAATTTGATACGATTCACATGTAAAGTCTCAAACTTTGTAACCCAAACAAGCTTTTATCTGAATAAACTTCTTATTAATCACCCAAAATGAGATATCCGAATATAACAAAGGAAGATAAACACTCAAGAGCCTAGCTCTCCTCACACAACTTTGATCAAACTCTTGATGAAAACAAAAAGACAACACACCCAACTAATATAGAATCTACTTTATTGACCGTCCTTTTCTCCTGACCGTTGCACACACTTATCCTCTCCTGATGACGTGTTGGTGTGACTCACTCTTCTGGATCCTTCTCCATCTGGGCCTGATCAGTGACCTTAACTCCTTGTCCAGCTTTCTTGGCTTTGGGCCTTCTTCTGTACTGAAACAGGATATGTGGATTCTCCCTCACGTAAGCTCTGCTCCTATCATGTTGTTGATGAAGATGTGTTTGTGTGCAAAGATACGTTTTGTATTTGCTTGAGACAATTTCCTTTTTCTTCTCTGTTTTTTTTTCTTTTCTTTTTCTTATAAATAGGTTTGTAATGATCAACTAGATCAAAACATACTATCATACTTTTTTTTGTTTGAAATTTATTTGTATGCATTTGAAATAGTTTGGATTGAATACAGGCGTATAGCTATGGGAGCTTATTATTGCCATATTTTCATCACATTTTCCAAGTTTCAAATCTTTGAAAAATATTGCAATTGAAAGCAACCAAAAAGAAGAAGAAAAAACATAATAGCCACGATACGCCGCGTTTTGGAACATGACAGTGTGTTGTTTGTTGAAAACGCAGTGGTAGACAAACAAAAATGAAAAATCTATTTTGATGTCTTATCCGAATTCAACCAATGAGAAGACAGATATAAATTGCAAATTCACCAACACTATCCCACTCTATCTTGTATTAGTGTGTTTACCAATTTTTTGTTACAATCTTGGATTAGCCAATGGCACATTCACTCGGTCCTCTCTCACCGGCTGCTCAGGCCGCCAGACTCTCCTCTCCGTCACCACCGTCACGGTCGCAGACTCCTCCCGTCGTCCTTAAATTTCCCCCAATTAATCGAAGGTGAGTGATCAAATACATTTCTGTTGAAAATATAATTCAGAGCTTATGAATGATTATGCTTGTTTCTATATCAAAATCAATTGGTCATAAATAGTGAAACGTAATCACTGTGTGTACTAGATTATATTTCGTCAATGATGAACCGAAACCACAATGTTCATCAACCCCAAACACTCTTATTTACACCGGCTATAACCAAAATCGACGGGTTGGTTTAAATCAATAACCATGTTTTCCAAGAAATATTTAGTTCTCATTTTTTAATTAGACAATACACACATTTACTCATTATTCATTAAGAACTCGAATATGTTAATTCTTTAAACAACCGGCACAAATATGTTAATTCTTTAAACCGTTTTTTCCCTTTCATTTGATTTGGACATTGTTTCTTCATTGTAATTTTTTTTTTAGTACATGTTTCTTCTCTGATTAAGTAGTAGTGGTCATGATTATTTTTTAATGATTTTATTTTAATTTATTATTATAATAAAATCACAAAACCTGCAAAATCCTGTCAAACCGGTTGGACCGGATCGACCTAAGCAAAATCAAATGTGAAATCTCTATGCAGGGCAATTGTGGTTGGACTAGGCAGTACGCTATGGAGTTGGAAGGATTTGAACGGTGAGGAGGAGGCAATGGCGGCATCAAAACGGCTGCCTCCTCCACCAGCCAAGGAGAAGAAAGACCCAACCGTGACTGGAGTTCAAGCGAAGGTATTGGCGAGCAGAAAGCGTAAAGAGGCAATGAAAGATGCCATAGCTAAACTTAGAGAGAAAGGCAAACCTGTTGGTGTTAAAGAAGAACCATCATCAACTTCTTCTTCTTCTTCTTCTTCGGAATAGCATACACGCAAAAGATCTAAATCTTTTTATTTTATCTGTCTACCAAATTCATACAGCCCTATCATGTTAATTCACACTACTGAATTTCAATTCATTTTTAAGATGAATTTGCGGTTATAAAATCCAAACGTAATTGAGCTTGTCTTAAATCATCACTATTAGACTATCACAAATCTTTAGATTAAACAACGTAATCAAACACTAGCCAATATGCAAGAGGAACAAGAACCACATTTAAGACCGTTCAAACACTATTAATTTCCAAAGTAGTGTTTCCAAAACGTCTATTTTTCAATATAACCACCCACCATATTATATGTAATTCAATTTGTTTTAGATTCGGTTCGGTTCCGGATTTTTTTCGGTTTTGGGGTAATATTTTAAAACATTTATTTTCCTTGCATTCCGTTGAATCCAAAAGAGTAAAAAGGCTATTAATTTCCTTGCTTTGCTTGGAGGCTTGGAGCTATAAAGTTCATTACGATAGCAAAAATAGCATAATAATAACTTAAATACTATAATGATAAAATGTTACCTTTGAATAAACAAAAAGGCCAAAATTAAGAGTTTAGAAAGGTTTTTAATTCATAACCCCTATTTAACAACCTTTAAGGTTTTACCCAAAATGAACAATATCACATTATCTGCTTATACGCACCGTTTTTAGGCCAGAGCGTCGAGACAATATTATTAATTATTTTTAATTAGCGAGAGAAGAAGAGACTCTTTCTTTGGAGAAAAAACAAATGAAGCTACTTGCAAGTAACACAGCGCGGCCATTACGCTAATAATTTCGTTTGTTTGATTCGATTGTGACCCAAAAAAAAATAATAATACAAATTGATTCGATTCTCTCCCTCTCTCTTTCCCCTCTGAAATTTTCTCGGCAGTTTTCTCGGGAATCGAACAAAGAAGAAGAAAATCTGAAGCCGCCATTTCGTCTTGCTGCTGCAGCAGGACTGATCGATTGCAGAGTATGAGGCTTCCTTCTCCTTGTCCCGTGGAGCCCAGGCACCGACTCTCAAGTCAAACGTAAGTCTCCGCTCTTTGTGATTCCGTTTTTCTTCAGTTTCTCGATGTATTCTTTCTCCGTTTGGCTATGTACTAGACTAGACTCGTTAGCTAAAGCTTCGTCACTTGCTGGAATCGGATCGCTATCTTAGTTCCTTGCTTTCCCTGTGTCAATTTGAGTTCAAATGTTGATGGATTCTGTTTATAAACTTCGATTCGACTTGAGAATGTGAATTATTGAGATCTGACTCTTGACTATCACTTGGATTTAGAGATCGTTCTTTTGGTTCGCGTATTACTTCGTTAATGGGTGATCAAGCGATCGATTTAGCTGAATGTTTGTTCTAGATGTGGTTTTTTTAAGTTCCAATTCCTTCAAATTCATGCATGAGTTGTGTGTAGCAAGTTGACTTCCATGAAATTTCTGGTTATACATTTTCTTACTGCTCCGTATTGTACAATTTCTTAGTCTCGTTTAGGGTGATAAGTAGATTTCTGGTATGGACTGCATTGATGTCTTCATACATGTTGATTCACATATGTATTATGCGTGTTGATAGCGATGAGCCAAATAGGAGGAGATCTCTGAGAAGTCGAGATACTAAAGATCTCGACAAGGGTATACATGGCTCTTTTCAGTATAGAAATTGGAATGGAAAGTTCTCTACACTGAAAGTTGTGTTGATTCTTATTGTCCTGGGAACTGTGTATACGCTCTCCCGTTCACCAGCTGTACACATTGCAGACCAAGACCATCCATCCTATAATAATTCTAGGTATGTCATGTTCCTCCACACACCTTTATCTTGCATTCTTATGTTGTAAGAGGATTCATTGACCTTTCCTCAACGTTTGTCTTTCCTAGATAGTATAGAGGATTCTATCCAGCATATTCTTATATGTCACTACACTATATTTAGTGAGGCACATTTGTTTCCTGTTGATTAATGAGCATTTGCGATTTCTAGTTTTGTAAACAGATGGACGAACGAGTCAAGTGCAATTGATCCTCGCTATATATCTACAATTGAGATAAACTGGGACCATATGTCTAACATTGTCGCGAAGTTGACTGGAAAGAGCGGGTATCAAGGGGTTGGCTTTATAAATCATAACGATGATGAGATTGATCAATGGAAGGATCTGATACCTGACTGTGACCATATTGCATTGAACCTGGACCATATGGCAAATAACATAACTTGGGATTCCCTATACCCGGAATGGATTGATGAAGAAGAACAATTCGAAGTCCCCACTTGCCCTTCTCTTCCTTGGATTCAAGTTCCTGGCAAGCCTCGGATTGATCTTGTCGTCGTCAAGCTTCCATGCAACAAAGCAGGAAAGTGGTCAAGGGATGTTGCCCGATTACACTTGCAACTTGCTGCAGCTCAGGTGGCTACTTCTTCTAAGGGGCTTCACGATGTGCATGTACTTTTGATTAGTGATTGCTTTCCCATTCCGAATCTTTTTATTGGAAAGGAGCTTGTTGCCCGTGAAGGAAACCTTTGGCTGTACAAGCCCAACCTTCACCAACTGAGGCAAAAGGTACAGCTACCTGTTGGTTCCTGTGAACTGACAGTTCCTCTTAAAGCTAAAGGTCAGTATCAACGTTATATTTCTTACCTTTTCTAAATTTTGTATAAGGTTGTATATTAACATCTTGTATTCCTTGATTTATTGCATATCTAACTTGGACCAGATGACTATTTGCATATATTGATCCCACACCAATTTTTTACTTTCTGGAGGCATTACACTGATAATACTCATCTATTTTTCGTCCCTGGCTGGTTTAGCATCGCCAATTATACAAGAGTCCTAACCTGGCATTATTTTCATGCAGATACATTCTACTCAGCAAGTGCAAAGAGAGAAGCATATGCTACCATATTGCACTCTGCTAACTTCTATGTCTGTGGAGCCATAGCAGCAGCGCAGAGCATTCGTATGGCTGGTTCTACGCGAGACCTGGTGATACTTGTCGATGACTCGATAACTGAGTACCATAGAGGTGGCCTGGCTGCAGCTGGGTGGAAGATCTATTCCATTCAAAGGATTAGGAATCCAAAAGCTGAAGCAGAAGCATATAACGAATGGAACTACAGCAAGTTTCGTCTTTGGCAATTGACGGAGTACGACAAGATCATCTTTATTGATGCTGATATGCTTATCCTTAGAAACATTGACTTCCTCTTTGAGATGCCTGAGATATCTGCTACCGGAAACAATGCTACACTCTTCAACTCCGGTGTGATGGTAGTTGAGCCATCAAACTCCACATTCCAGCTACTTATGGATCACATCAATGAAATCGTGTCGTACAATGGAGGAGACCAAGGTTATCTTAACGAAGTATACACATGGTGGCATCGGATCCCCAAGCACATGAACTTTCTGAAGCATTTCTGGGAAGGTGATGAGCCTGAGATTAAGCAGATGAAGACACGTCTCTTTGGAACTGATCCTCCTATTCTCTACGTCCTCCATTACCTTGGTAACAAACCTTGGTTATGCTTCAGAGACTATGACTGCAACTGGAATGTCGATATTCTGCAGGAGTTTGCAAGCGATGTAGCCCACAAAACCTGGTGGAAAGTGCACGATGCCATGCCTGAGAACTTGCAGAAATTCTGTCTACTGAGATCGAAACAGAAGGCGCAACTGGAATGGGACAGGATACAAGCGGAGAAGGGAAACTACACAGATGGACATTGGAAAATTAAGATCAAAGACAAGCGATTAAAGACTTGCATTGACAAATTCTGCTACTGGGAGAGTATGCTTTGGCACTGGGGTGACAAGAACTGGACTGACAATTCTACTAACTCTTTATCACCGCCACCGGCACTTAAAACTCCTCTTTCTTCACTGTAAGTTCTGTTATTTCTTTACCGTATAGTTTACTATTCTGGGTATACAACAGCCATAGTTCCTTTATAGATATCAGAGTTCCATACCTTTGATGAACTCAATTCTTGAATTTGATGTTGTGCATTGAAGTTTCATCTTTAAAACATCAAGAGAATCCATTACATTTACAATGCCTACCTTATTAATAAAGCTTTGTTGATATACCAAGAAGGGAACAGTCTGAGTCTGAGTGATAAACTTGCCCCCTTCTTCTCATCTTGTCATGAAACCGCCACAAACTGTTTGTTTTCTCCGTACCACGAAACTAGAATTCGGACAACAACCCTGTGGTGGACAGTTATGAGATGACATTTCCAGAATATTTTTGCTCTTTATGCACCGAGTTCATCCACGGCTTAGTCTGCTTTACAAGACCAGGGACGCTCGCAATTTGGAACCCAAACCCAAAAGAGGATGGAAATACACAGCGCCACAACCCGATCTATGGTACATACATAGAGTGTATTTTCCTCTGTCGTCGTAGAGGCAGCAACCTGCCTCGGGTTCAAGAATCATGGAGAGTCATCCAAGATATCACTGAACAATGCCATTTACTCCGTGGACAATATATTTACGGGGTTGTGTACCACAGAGCCTCTCTTAGTCGTTGCTGATAAGTTCTTGGTGAGCTGCCACCCATGTCAGATCATAAGAGATGTGTATAATCAAAGTACCATTGTGGTACTTTCGTTGTACCTTACCATGAAATGTTAGACTTGAAAAGCTGATGATTATATTACAATGCGAATTTTAGAGAATGCAGAGATACACGAGTGGTCATCTAAACATCTTCATTACCTTTTCCTCGCAATGATCCAATTTCGCAAACCCCATTTAATACTAACCGGTGAGTTGGTTTTTGTACCATATTACCGTTTCATATTCAATATCTTGATCCAAAGAGAAGAGTCATAATTCCAATCATATGGCTTTGTAAGACTTAACTATTTTTCTTTTCCCTCGCAATATTTCTACAATTCAGATTGTCCAGCTCTCTTTGGCTTTTTCAATACTTCCACTTTTAAACGATGCCGTTTAGCAAATGTACAACGATGACGTGGTTGCCCGAGTGGAAGAGGAAAAAGAAGCTGACAAAGAAGAAGTTGAGAAAGAAGAAGGTGGAACATCCGGAGAAGCGAATGCTTTAAACGATTTGGCACAACTTGTGGAAGGGATGAAGGGGATGAAGGGGATGAAGGCAGAAATGGACTTAGGGTTCAAGTCAGTTAATGAGAAGTTGGATGGGTTTGATGAGAGAATGAAGAAGGTGGAAAGTTATGTGTTCAAGAAGTTAGATGAGGTAAAAGTGTAAAACTTGGAATAACTATGCTGTGGTAAAACTGGTAAAATTCGTAGAACTATACTTTAATTGTTTTTTTGATTTCAGGTAAATGAACAAAGACCTCAAGATCAAGGTGATAAGCAGGAGGAAGCACGAGAGATGGCTACTGAAGCCCCACCAGCTGTTGTTGCTGATGCTCATAGGACGGAGGAAGCCAATGAGGAGACAATTACCCTCAAAGGTTATATGGACAACAAAAAACGTGGTAAGCGTCCCCGAGCCGAAGTAGCCAATTACCCGAGTAGACCAATGACAAGGTCAAGGAAATCATTGGAGGAGCCATCACATCCATTGGAGGAGCCATCACAACCATTGGTAAAGCCATCACAACCATTGGAGGAGCCATCACAACTATTGGAGGAGCCATCACAAACATTTGAGGTGTGAAGACTATATTTGGTGGTTTTTTTATTTGATTTGATTGGTTGTTTTGTTTGAGTTTGGTTGGTTTTTTTATTTGATTTGATTGGTTCTGGTATGATTAGGTGCAGCTGCTGGATAAGGTTGAAGTTTTTTATGAGTACAATTGGAGGAAAGGAGTGGTGAGAGCAATGCTTCAAGGTCGAAGAGTTAGGGTTTGTATATATGACTTGAAGGAAGATCATGATTTTGGAGTAGATGACTTACGGTTTGATAAACAAGCTTAAACAATGTTGTTTTTTATTTGAATTCGAACAAGCTTAAACTATGTTGTTTTGAATTCATAAAACTATGATAAAACTATGATGTGTTGAATTCGTAAAACTATGTTGTTTTCGAAGTCTAACATGCTTAGATAAATCTTACAAGCACACGACATTAGTATATAAGTCTTACAACAGAAACAAAAGATATTAGAAGATAAGTCATAAAACACAACATATAAGTCTTAAAACACAAGAGATAAGTCATAAAACACAAAAGATAAGTCATAAAACACAAAGATAAGTCTTAAAACACAAGAGATAAGTCATAAAACACAAAGATAAGTTTTAAAACACAAGAGATAAGTCATAAAACACAAGAGATTGTTTTGCAATCTCTTCACCATGGTTTCCCAAAAACCTTTTCGAAGCGAGCCTTAAGCTTTGCAACCTCTTTCCGCTCCTCTTTGAGCTTTGCATTCTCATTTTGAAGCTGCTCAATACGATAGGCATGGAGGCCAAGCTCCTCGGCTTGGCGGTCAACTTTCCTTCTTACGCTTGTAACTTCTTCTTCGACACCATGAGAGAGAGAGAACTAAAGAGAAAATGAGAGAGAGAACCAAAGTGGAAAAGGAGAGAACTAGAGAGAGAGAACTAAAGAGAAAATGAGAGAGCGAAGAGAGAGAAAGGAGAAATGGTCGAAAATAAAAGAACAAAGGAAAAGGAAAGAAATGGTCGAAAATTGGTGAAATTTGGTTGAAATTAGTGAAATTTTCGTTTAGGCGCCAAAAAATTTTGGTGAAATTTTCGTTTTGGCGCCCAAATATTACACCTAGTTTTACCAAACATTTTAGTTTTACGAAAGTCCCAATTTGAGTTTTACTTTGGCTGTTTTCAATTTATTCAGTTTTACCCACTCTTAAACTTTAAATTTTTAGTTTTACAGTTGAGTTTCCTCCTTTAATCTATCATTCTAATTGTTGTGTGCATTAATATGTTTCAGTTTTACATTTTTGTAATTTTACCCTACTAACTTGGCTATTGTTCCTATAGTGATCTTAAAAGTATAAGTCATTTGTTGGTGTGATTGTTTCATATGGACCCAAAAATTCTAAATATATAGTTTTCATGTTAGTACAAGAAAAAACAACTATTTATTATTGTTTGTTTTTTTCCAACTCGATCTATTTACGAACTTTGATTTACAACGGCAATTTGTTACACAATATCAAAAATATAACATAACAAAAAAACAGTTTTCCATAGTTTTACCTCAAGATGCAGATCTCATACATAGTTTTACATAACAAAACACCAGTTCTCCCTAGTTTTACCTGAAGATACAGATCCCATACATAATTTTACATCACAAGCGTTTAAGATACAATCAAACAGAGCTACCAAATCCAAATAGCAACCATTGGAGTCCTTGCCTTCGCCGCCTTTTGTTTTGCGTCCTTGGTCGCCTTTCCCCAGCCGATGGAAACCTCTTTGTTTTCCTTCTTCCCTTCTTCTTCACGCGATCCGGAGGTATGATCTGCAACTCATTGATGTGGTCTGGGATAATCCATTCCGACATATCCGGCACTAAATAAATTGTCCTACAATACGCCAACGCCCACAACTCGGTCCAATAATACCTTGAGCATAGTTCATGTAATTCTAATTGGATATCATGTCCTCCGATTTCACGATTTTGAGGAGCATTCTTTTTAAACGCAATGAATGCGGCTATCCCGTGCTCACAAGGATACTTCTGAACATCGAAGTACCTGCAACTGCAACTTCTCGACCTCAAATTCACCAAATAAGAATTGCCGTCACTACCGGTGACATCGTATTCAAGCGCGAAACTGTTTAGCTCCGAAACAATTAATTTCTCAGCAATAGGCCATGTATCGTGCACAAAGTTCTCCACTAAAGGCACCAGTTTATTACGTGCAGTACCATCCGCGGCCTCCTTCCGGTGTTCATTAAACCACTGCGAAAATGTTATCATGATTGTATCAAGCATGGGTATTATGGGGTACTTCCTTGCGTCCAAAAACATGTTGTTCAAAGATTCCACGGTGTTGCTCGTGTCTTGGTTGTATCTGCAACCTGGAAAATAAGGCCTTGCCCATTTTTCTTTCACGGTACTCTCCTCAAGATACTTGGCCGCAGATGGATATCTCATCTTAAATGACTCATAAGCACGGTCGAACTCACCCACCGTGTATATCCTGCTGCACTCCATGAATCTCCATGCGATTACGTCTTTGTTGGCGCCAGAGGTATGAGTTTTCACATTTTGGGACAAATGCCATACACAGTACCCATGATGAGCCTGGGGATACAGTTTCTCTATGGCGCTGATGAGGTTTGCATTTCTGTCACTCATAAACACCAATTCGGAAGATTCCGGCACAATAAATTTCAGCATCTTAAAAAACCAAGTCCAACTATCAAGTTTCTCACCATCGAGCACACCAAACGCTATGGGATAATGGTGTCGATTAGGATCCTGGGCTGAGGCGAAAACAAGCACACCACCAAATCCGTTCTTGATAAAGGTCGCATCCACAATTATCATTTTCCTCATCGCTTGGAACCCTTCGATGCTAGCTCCCAACGCTATGAATAGATACTTGAATTTCCCCACATCATCCAATAACAACTTTGTTTTCGTACCGGAATTGAACTGTTCTAACACGTACAAATAACGATACAACAACTTGTAGTTGTCTTCGGGACTACCACGTAAATCACGAACAGCTAGACTTTTACCTCTCAGAGCTGTGGAGTATGATATCTGCACACCTATGATAATTTTCGGCTTCGGAGTATCCATTTGTCCTGGATACTTTTCATTCAAATAAGATGCAACCAATTGGGCCGAGCCTTTCCTCTTCGTGTTGCTTGTACTCTGACTAGCCCGACAGCATGTATGCATGCATCTTCGTGTACGTTCTAATCGAGAAAATCTATGTGTTTGTAACCACTGCAGCTCTTAAAGCCCATTTACAGTTTTCTATAGGACATTTTAGCACTAATCGCACCTTATCCGACTTTATTATCCTATAACCGAAACTGTTAGCAAATGCACCTCTATCCACCACCTCTTGTACTGCCTTCCTATTTTTAAATTCTTGACCCACACTCAGACCCAAACCGTCTTCCCATTCCTCTATAAACTGACAAGGTTCTACAACAGGCGGAGGCTCAATATATCTCTCACACATATCCGATATCTCCATACCGTTGTCCATACATTCATCACGTGATCTATCATCATCATCCTCCATCGCCTGATGTTGTTCTTTTGCTTGTTCTTCGCCTACATACGAAACAATGGCATTAGCTCCGATTTCCTCGTCATTTGATTCCAATACATCAAAGTTCATACCAGTATAACTTTTCTCTACTCTCGACAGTTGCTCGGGCTGTTCCGATGAAGCGATGACCTCCACGTACAAAAGACATCTTCGGTTCTCTTTACCAGCACACCTTAGGTAAACAGACATATCCTCCTCATCCTCAATATATAATTTTTCCTCATCTCTTCCCTTCAGCACTGGAAAATAACTCAATTCCAATTTAACCCTTCTTTCATCTAACAAAATCTTCTTCAATATCCTAGCTTCCACCATCGACAAAGTTATCTCCCTCACTGATGTATTGAACATTATACTATAATTGCGACCTTGGTATTTAAAGAATATGCGGACTTCGTTGCTCATCGTATCCTGTCAAAAACAATACAAAAAAGTCACTCATAATTCTTAGTTTTACAATATTTACAATTTTACATGTTTTACCTACTTTTACCATATCGCAAGAACACAAATGGGGATCTAATCTACTTCCAATTCAGTAGGATTCAACTACTAAAATACATTTGTTACCTCTTAATACCCCTAATCGACCCATAATTCATACTAAAACACCCAATGTGCATCAATAATGACCCAAATCCAATCAATCCCTAATTTGCTAAAACCTAATCTAGATTGAGCAATACCAACCTAAGAGCAATGAATCGGTGGCGGTGGCGGCGGCGGTCCGGCGGCGATGGAGAGCTCGACGGCGGAGGACGGATGAAGAAATGGTTTCTTCCCGAGCTCGATGGAGAGCTCTGGGCAATAAATGCTTGACGTTTTTAGTGTATAAAAACTACAGGATGTTACTCTTTTCTCACAAAAACCACAAAGCGTTCGTCGATCTCTTTTCTTTGGTTTCATTAAGGGTATTTTCGGAATAACACATTACATAAACAAAGAAAGGGGCATGTGGAATTGATAGGGATATAGGAGATTTTGTCTTCAACAAAAGAGACATACGAGACGTTGGCTCGTTTTTTTTTGGGGTCTGATGCCTCAATCGGATAATATGATATTTCGGCTAGGGGTTTTAGGTTTAGCTGGTAAATTTCCTTATATATGGGGCCTAAAATTTTGGTTAGGTTAAAAATTAGAATTTGTTAAATTTTTGATCTATTAGACTTCAATTTGAATTTTTTGAAAATTTTGAAATTTTTTTTGAAATTTTTTGAAATTTCAGACTTTACGGTGAGTCTCCACTTACAAGTATTTTTCAGATTTCACCGAGAAGTCTCATATGAGACTTTACGATGAAGTCTCCAAACATTTTGTGTAGAGAGACTTCACCCATGAAGTCTCCATTATGTATAATTGGGAAACTATCATTAAGGGCATTATAGTATTTTCCCTACGAAGATACGAACGGGTTATCGGATATAGGCGCGAACCCTTTGTTTTTTTGTTTATTTTTTGGCGCCTTTGAAACTTAAAAGTTCCCGCTTTAGGAGACTTCATTGTGAAGTCTCGCAAGGAGACTTCATTGTGAAGTCTCCTTCAAATATAGGTTATTTGACAAATTTTGTTAATAACCTCTGCTAATTACTTACATTGGCATGAAAATAGACTAATCTCACACAAATCATAAGAAATTACCAACAATTGGCATTTTACAAATAAAAAAAATATAACCCATAAGTCTAACCCTAAATACATATACTTGTATTCTAACTTTTTGTCAAACCCTAAACCTCTTATGCCAATCCAAAGAAGATTTAGATCACTTGGTCTATTTTTATGTAATTTGATGAAATTATATATTTTTTAATCATTACATTTGTTATGTAATGAATTGTCTATCAAAATTTTGAATCTAAATATTTTTAAATAATTTTTTAATTTAAATATACAACAAAATTATAGTTTGAGACTTCACGATGAAGTCTCGACGAGTTTTACGAGTTTAACATATAATTAAGCTAAAATGATTTAATTTTATGCATATTTTTGAAATTTTAATTCATATACCTCATAAAAGATCAGTATTAATTTTTGTATTTTAAAGTTTTACAAAAACATTTTTTTTTATTTAATAAATTAAATATAAGATTTAATTAGTAATGAGACTTCATAGTGAAGTCTCTATACCCTAAAGTAGAGTATAATCAACCTTACATGCTTAAATATTATTGAATTGATTGAAATTTTAATTTTAAAAGTTCATATTTGATTAAACATAATTTACGTATATCAAAGTACGGACTAATTATTTTTTAATATTTTAATAAATTAAATTTAAAATTTAATTACTAATGAGACTTCATAGTGAAGTCTCTATACCCTAAAGTAGAGTATAATCAACCTTACAAGCTTAAATATTATTGAACTGATTGAAATTTTAATTTTTAAAATTCCTATTTGATTAAAAATAATTTACGTATATCAAATTACAAACTAATTATTTTTAAATATTTTTTAAATTGAAATATAAGATTTAATTACTAATGAGACTTCATAGTGAAGTCTCTATACCCTAAAGTAGAAAATAATCACCCTTACATGCTTAACTATTATTGAATTCATTGAAATTTTAATTTTAAAACTCAATATTTGATTAGAAATAATTTACGTATATCATATTACAGGCTAATTATTTTTAAATATTTTTAATTTAATTATAAGAACGAAATACTAATGAGACTTGGTAATGAAGTCTCAGATTGATTTTAGGGTTTAGAGCATAACCAACCTTACATGTATAAATATTATGGAAATGATTGAACTTTTAATTTTAAAAGTTCATATTTGATTAAACATAATTTATGTATATCAAATTTCAGAGTAATTGTTTTTTTATTTTTTTAAAATTTAAATATAAGACTTAAATACCAATGAGACTTCACAGTGAAGTCTCAGAGTTAAATGAGACTTTATAATGAAATCTCAAAGGACTCGCGGGAGACTTCACTATGAAGTCTTAGGATGCATGAGGGCTGAAATCGTAATTGCGGCTTCCATTTTTTTTTCACACATAAGGACGTCAAACGTAATTTCCCTATCCCATGAGTCTAGTTCTGCATTTGTTTCAATTTGTGGTCCATTTTTATCATAAAACCCAATTTAGGGTCCATTTTTTGCAATTCTCCCAATTAATTTCCATCTTACGTACTGGACTCTTCTAACGTTTGTTCGATTTTTTTTTTTTTTTGTTAAAATTATGTTTAAATTTGCTGTCAAGTTTTCAAAGGCCTGGTCTTCAAAAAACATGCTGCTCTTAAACACATGGCAACTTTAAATTTGAGCGTCCTAGAATAATGTTAGCTTTTTACGAGTACTATGGAAATAATAAAATGAACAAAATTGACAAATCAAGATAATTAACAATTACGAAAATTTCCAAAATGTATATATAATATATATGTATGTGCATGAACGAAGATTTTCTTTTTTCGGTTATACTTAAAATGGCAAACCGAAGAAATACAGTTTGCTATAAATAAGTAATCTAATGTCCATTAATACAAAGTATAGCAATGCTCTGTTTTTGTTCGCCAGGCTAGCAGTTTAGCAATGCTCTGTTTTCTTGTTTAAATAGCTTCTGCCTCTGTTTTCTTTTTTCAAACTTGTACATAACTTTTTTTTTCATTCGATCCATAAATATGGCATTTAATCAAAAAAGAAAATAACGGAAAACCCGAAGACAAAAGTAAAAAGTAAGTAAGAAATGTAACATTTCCCAAATAATAACAAGATTGTAAGCGGAAATTTTGTAGACAAAAAAAAAAAGCGGAAATTTTTTTTAAAAAAAATGGAACGGAGTTGGAAAAATCAGGAAAAGTTGACAAAAAAAAAAAAAAAAAAAATCAGGAAAATTAACAATTACGACAAAGAGTCCAAAACCTTTAGATATATATATATATATGTGCATGGATGAAGACACAGAGTATCATTGCATTGTCTCTGAAAACCAACAAATCTGAATCATTCATCAATCACAATGATCAATGTCGCTCTTCAAATCATTACATGTTTTTTCCTCTTTACCGCCACAGCCTCATCACGTCACGGCTTCACCATCGACTTGATCCACCGTCGCTCTAATTCGTCGTTTTCTTACCGACCGTCCGATGATACTGGGCTAGGATCTCCTTACGCTGATACCGTCTATGCTACCAATATTTATACAATGAAACTACAAATCGGTACTCCTCCTGTCGAGATCGAAGCAGTCTTAGACACAGGAAGCGACCTCTTATGGACACAATGTTTGCCGTGCCTTCATTGCTATGACCAAGGCACTACTCCCATATTCGACCCTTCGAAATCTTCAACCTACAAAGACTTAAGTCCTTACAAGCGGAGATACGGAGACCATAGCTACTCCAAGGGAACTTATGCGAGCGAGACGGTCACGATCCAATCCACTTCAGGGAAACCCTTGGTGATGCCTCAAACCACCATTGGTTGTGGCCACAAAAACTCTTTGCTAAGCGGTGCTCCGGGCATAGTTGGTCTAAGCTGGGGATCTTTATCGCTCATCTCTCAGATGGCCCCCTATACCTTCGGAGGTCTTTTCTCTTACTGCTTCTCCGGTAAAGGAACTAGTAAGATCAATTTCGGAGCGAATGCTGTCGTGGCAGGAGATGGAGTTGTAGCAACCGATATCTTTAGAAAGAAAAAGAAGGTTCCTTTCTTTTTCTTTTTTTTTTACCGGAAGAAGCTTCCTTTCTATTATCTAAACCTAGACGCGGTCAGCGTTGGGGACAACCGCGTTGAGACTTTGGGAACATCGTTTTACGCCGTGGACGGGAATATTTTCATAGACTCTGGAACCACTGACACGTACTTGCCCGGGAGCTACTGCAACCAAGTGATGGAGGCTGTGGAGAACGTCGTGAAGGCAGACCGGGTAGCAGACCGGGTAACAAATTATGGTGATATGCTTTGCTACAATACGGACACCATCGAGACATTTCCGGTGATCACAATGCACTTCTCCGGTGGTGCTGATCTTGTCTTGGATAAGTACAATATGTATCGTGATATGGGAGAAGGAGTGTTTTGTATGACGCTTGTGTGTGTCGATGAGACAGAAGATGCTATCTTTGGGAACAGAGCCCAGAACAATCTGTTGATTGGTTATGATACTTCTTCGAAGATTATTTCTTTCAAGCCCACCGACTGTTCAGCATTGTGGAGTTAGAAGAAAAGCAAACCAAGACTTTTCTTTTAATGCAGAATTTACAATTTTTGTCGTTGTCGTTTTTCATATTTAGGTTTTGGTTAAAACCATATTATATTATGTTTTCTTTGAGCTTGAACTTTAAATAAATATATTCCATAACATCTTTGCTCTGCCATTAGCTATTCTAATCAGTTTGTCAAAAAGCAAAGCAGTCTCAGAGCAAGTTCATTCCAGACCCATCAAGGTCTTTAATGAGGGTCTAATGGATTTTTTAAGAATAAAAGGAATTTTAGAGTGTCTAAACTGAGTCCATGGGATCCAAAATTGGATCTGTTTTTACAGATTGGATCCGCCGACGTGGCCAAACGTGATTGGTTGAAGAAAATTAAAGAAGGGGAAAGAAAAAAAACGTCGGTTCGACGCCAAAACTCTCTCTCTCTCTCTCTCTCTCTCTCTCTCTCTCTCTCTCTCTCTCTCTCTCTCTCTCTCTCTCTCTCTCTCTCTATTTTCTCTGAAGGAGAACCTTCGGCCATTCGTGCTCTCGAAGGCGAGATCGTCCGTAAATCCCTCGCTCGCAACGACCAACAGGTAAACTGATAAGATCTCGTCGATCGATGCTTGTTTCGATCGTATTGGGTCGTGAATCGTTTATCAAAATCCTGGAATTGACCTTTTGATCAGTTGCGAAAATTTGATTTTGAGTCTCTGAGTGTTATTGGAATCTGCAATTTGATCAAAGAATCGAAGTAATTTTGTTCGTAATTAGGGTTTCTTGCGAATTCTGTAGTGGTGATGAGATTAATCACTGGTTTTTTCATTTTTAGTATCATTGTTCCTAGTTACATTGAGCTCCTTTGATCTATTTGAATCGTCGATTTGGCCTTTTGATCAATTTCGTAGATTGATGCGGTATTAGGTTTGAGTCAGTGAGTGTCATTGGTGTAACATCCCGAAACCAAAATGGGGATTTTGGTCAGGGGTGTCGATCGACACCAATGTTGGTGATCGGTTTCGGTTCGATTTAAATCGTCCGGTTTGTTGCGGTTTAGGAAGAAAAAAACCCTAAGTATCTCTTATAAACACGTGAGCCGTGTTTTTCCAGAGAGGAGGCATAAAAAGAAAAAGGGATTTGAGTTTTTGAGAGTTTTGGGGTGAATCGAGAAGTGTTCTTCGCCGTTCTTCGTCTCTAGGGCTCGTGTGAGTGATTGTTCAAGATTGTGGGGTTATCTCGGTGAATTCCAGCGAAGATCGTGCTGTTTC
Organism: Draba incana; assembly: GCA_963576765.1. Classification (NCBI taxonomy): domain Eukaryota; kingdom Viridiplantae; phylum Streptophyta; class Magnoliopsida; order Brassicales; family Brassicaceae; genus Draba; species Draba incana. The sequence continues at coordinate 12,625,314 of OY755208.1, forward strand.
GTCGCTGATTCGTCGCTGTTTCTCTCGTTCTTCGTGTTCTTCGCGTTTATTCACTTTTCGTCCGCGTAATCGAGGTGAGTGCGTGATCGTGATATGGAATTAGGTTATTAGGAAATTCGAGTGTTTGTTTGTAAGGCCTTAGTGGGCGAGATTAGTACCTTGCGGTTGTGTGCTATTTCGCAGGAGCATTTGGGATTAGAGGTTGTGGATCAGGCAGATCTTTTGAGTAGGATCCGAGTAGCTCAGAGGAGCGATCATGTTTTGGTTGAGGCATCGAGGGCCGTTGGATCTGAGTATATTGTCTCTTCGAATGGGACTATTTTGGTTTGCGGGCGGGTTTATGTGCCCAAGGACGAGTTATTGCGGCAGGAGATTCTGCGAGAGGCTCATGCGAGCAAGTTTTCTATTCATCCGGGTGCGACTAAGATGTACCATGATCTTAAGCGGTATTATCATTGGGTCGGGATGAAGAAAGATGTAGCTGACTGGGTCGCGAAATGCGATACGTGCGAGTTAGTGAAGGCAGAGCATCAGGTTCCGGGAGGGAAGTTGCAGAGTTTACCCATTCTGGAGTGGAAGTAGGATATGATCACTATGGATTTTGTGGTTGGTTTACCTACTTCGAGGACCTATGATGCGATTTGGGTTATTGTGGATCGGTTGACTAAGTCTGCACATTTTCTAGTCGTTAAGAAGACTGATGGAGCTGCGGTTTTGGCAAAGAAGTTTGTGCGAGAGATTGTACGGCTCCATGGTGCGCCAGCCAGTATTGTGTCAGACCGAGATCCTAAGTTTGCGTCTGAGTTTTGGGGAGCTTTTCAGACAGAGATGGGCACGAGGGTGCATATGAGTATAGCGTATCATCCGCAGACTGATGGTCAGTCAGAGAGGACTATTCAGACCTTAGAGGATCTGCTCAGGATGTGCATCTTGGATTGGGGTGGTCACTGGGTTAATCATCTGTGCCTGGCTGAGTTTGCGTATAACAATAGTTTTCAAGCGAGTATTGGCATGGCTCCTTATGAGGCTCTTTTTGGGAGGTTGTGCAGGACACCTTTATGCTGGACCCAAGTTGGGGAGAGGAGCATTTTGGGTGTGAGTTTTGTTCAGGAAACGATGGAGAAAATCCGTGTTTTAAAGCTGAACATGAAGGAAGCTCAGGATCGTCAGCGGAGTTATGCTGATAAGCGGCGTAGAGAGCTTGAGTTTTCAGTGGGAGATCGTGTGTATCTCAAGATGGCTATGTTGAGGGGTCCTAACAGATCCATAGCAGAAAACAAGCTGAGCCCGCGTTTTATGGGACCGTTCCCGGTGGTGGAGCGAGTTGGACCGGTGGCGTATCGGTTAGAGTTACCTCTGATCATGAAGGCATTCCACAAAGTGCTTCATGTGTCTATGCTGAGGAAGTACCTCCATGAGTCAGAGGAGGTGGTGGCTAAGATCCCGGAGGATTTGCAGCTAGATATGACAGTTTTGGCAGTTCCTGTAAGGATTCTCGAGAGGAGAGAGAAGGTTCTGCGCCGGAAGAGGATACCATTGCTACGACCTGCTTGTCGAACCACTTCCTGAACTTCAACTTCATCTTTGCCTCTGGCTCCCACGTCTCATCCTCTGTACCGCAATAGTCCCACAAGACTGACCAGTTTGGGTCGTGTTCTCAATGATATTTCGGGTGGGAAATATCGAGAGAGGCCAAGTGGAGCAGATCTAATCATAGATGTTAGTAGACGTTTTCTTTTGAATCTAGTACTCTAGGGATAGTGGTATTCCCGAATAACTCATTACAAATTTAGAAGACAATGGGTCTTCGGCGGTCTACTCGTGACGGGTGGGTCAGAGCGTAGTACCGGAGGTTACTTACCGATGACAAGTGGGTCACGGTATAGTATCATGGGATGCAGACTTATCCGGGATAAGTGGGTCTCATGATAAGTATCAGGAGACGGTGGGTCTCTTGAAGGGAGTGAGTTCCCTGCATTCTTTTATGGAGTTAGTGGGCTCCAGAGGCTTGTTTGAGATGGGTGGGTCTCAGTATGAGTCTAGAGGGAAAGTGGTTCCCGGTATACTATTGGTGGTTGGTATATTTGTTGCTAAGGGATGTGTCCCGAGAGCAAGGTAATGAGTTAGGAGTAATAAATGTCTTGAAAACGTGGCTATTAACATAAGGATTAGATGAGAGTTCATGGATCGGGTGAGGATCTTTGTTGAGTTGATCAAGTGGGGTCAAATTCTTCGATCTTGGATAGACGGTTTGCAGGATTCGAGGTCGAATCGAGGATAGTGGGGGAGAGTTGTAACATCCCGAAACCAAAATGGGGATTTTGGTCAAGGGTGTCGATCGACACCAAGGTGGGGTGTCGATCGACACCAATGTTGGTGATCGGTTTCGGTTCGATTTAAATCGTCCGGTTTGTTGCGGTTTAAGAAGAAAAAAACCCTACGTATCTCTTATAAACACGTGAGCCGTGTTTTTCCAAAGAGAAGGCAAAAAAAAAGGGATTTGAGTTTTTGAGAGTTTTGGGGTGAATCGAGAAGTGATCTTCGCCGTTCTTCGTCTCTAGGGCTCGTGTGAGTGATTGTTCGAGATTGTGGGGTTATCTCGGTGAATTCCAGCGAAGATCGTGCTGTTTCGTTGCTGATTCGTCGCTGTTTCTCTCGTTCTTCATGTTCTTCGCATTTATTCACTTTTCCTCCGCGTAATCGAGGTGAGTGCGTGATCGTGATATGAAATTAGGTAATTAGGAAATTTGAGTGTTTATTTGTGATGGATTGGATTGTTTCCGGTAATATTTCTGTGTGAATTATGCATTTTGGAATCGTGACGATCTTGCGAGATAGAACGGAACTCGAGCCGTGAGAGGATTTGGCTCGGTTCAGGTTCTGCGAGAGGTGGCAACCTCTCCAGAATCATCCGCAGCAAACCCGCCAACTGATCCTCAAGACCCTGACCTCCAGCTGCGCCAGCACCCCCACCCGGAGCCTGCACGCCACTAGCCATACCGGCACTCACGGACCCCTGAGGCATCTGTGACTCTGCTGCCTGCTCCTGCGTAGTCTCATGATCCACACTGGCGTCCACAGACTCAGACACTAACCCTCGGGCACGACCACGACCACACCCTCTGCCCCCACGGGCCCCACGACCTCTACCTCTCGCACCTCTAGCCATCTCACACTGCAACACAACAATCGACTAAGTACGAAAGAAACAGAAAGGTCATCACACATACCGTGGAATCTCATTGAAGGCTTGAGGAAGATGATCCACTCCATACCCAAACAGCAATCAATTGACTAACTACTCATAATTAATCAATTAAGCAATTCACACAATCCACAAACATGCAATACCAAGTTCTCCCGCCCTAGAACCGTAAGGGCTCTGATACCAAACTGAAACAACCCGACCCGTTTTTTTTTTTTTTTAAATAGCATCGAATTAGCATTCCCATAAATGCTAATCCTCAACATGCTATAATTCTCAACACAATCAATAACCAGCGGAAACAAATAATAAATTAACTCCATCGAAAATTCAATAATCAATATTCATGCCAAATGTCAATCCAACACATTATTCAATAACCAAATAACCAATCACCAAGTCAATAACCAATAACCAATTACCAAATCAATGTCTAAGTAACTACCAGCAACCTAGCAGTTCTAACAATGAAACACCAAAACGAGACCCTGGGATCATCCGCTCTTCCCGGCCCTGATTCCACGATCACACTTTATCTTTACCTGCATCACATAGATAAAAGAGATGCGTGAGTATTATCATAAATACTCAGTGAAGCGGTCATCCTGTCTACAGGCTAATTAATCATAGATTAAAAACAGGATACAATACCAGGGTGAACAATCAGCAATATACAAGAATGACAAACAACACACAGCACAGAACCATCTGTGTCGAGCGACACGCCACCATGGTGTCGCTCGATACACACTGTGTCGATCGACACAGAGCAACTGTGTCGATCGACACGAATTCCCAGCGTGTCGAGAAATCGATCAAATCCTCACACATATCGATTCTCATCCCTGAAATTCATGTAAACCTGCAGAAAAATCACACACAACCACACAGAAACCAATTCCAAACAAAAATCAAACACAATCTATCATGATTCCAACCTATGGAGGCCTACAGTCATGCACTCACCTCGAATTTGGAAAAGAAAGACAAAGAACGCGAAGAACACGAAGAACAGATCTGAAATCCTCCTTTTCCTCGTGAATAGCACGAACCAGATCGATTCTATCTTTCCCCAACCCACGAAAACACAATTTAGAGGAAGAGAACAAGAAGAATTCACAAGAATCACTTGAACTTCTCAAATCCCCTCTAAAAGTCTCTCAATTCTCTCAATCCCCTTCTCTGATCACAAAAGTCGGCCAAAACAATGAGAAACACGTTCTTCTGCTTAAGTACGGAGCCCTAGGTTCCTCCCAAACCAGCTCAAAAATCAAATTGAACCGAAAATCAAACCAAAGTCCGATTTCGGCTCGTGTCGATCGACACTCCCCAGCAGTGTCGATCGACACATCACCTGCTGTTCGATCCTTCGAGGTGATATCAGCCCGTGTCGATCGACACACATCCACTGTGTCGATCGATGCGTCCCCAAAAATCACATTTTTGGGACATGGGCGTTACATATGTTGTCTTAAAGTAAGACTCTTAATTTTGTGAATCAAAAGGGTTGGTTCAGATATTTTGGTTATATCCGAACCCGAACTTACCAAACCCGTAACCGAACCGATTATATACAATAACCAAACAGGTTCTAGACCTCCTTACCGAAATACCCGAAATTTTTTGATACCCGACCCGAACCCGATCGGGTACCCGAATGCCCAGCCCTACTCACAGTAGTCATTTAACAACAAATGTGTATTATTTGAGTAATTTCTCTAAAAAAATTGGTTTCTAATTGCTAACTTCGGCTAGAAATGTCTAATATGGCATACAAAAAATGATGTCAAATACAATAATATAGACCGATAATTTATAGTAAAAACTTCAGAAGTCCTTTTAACCATCTTTAAGAAAATCTTTGATGTTTTCTTCCTGAAATTTTAAAACATTTGCTCAACTTGTTATCTTTCTCACACTGTCATTATGCAATAACTGGAAAACATATAAATGAATGGCCGATCTAGAGCTCATTGTAGGGGTCGGATTCCACCCCTAGGAGATTGATGTAACGACAAGAACGATTCTGCAAAAGTCTAGAAGAAATCCTAAACAGGCTTGCAGAGGCCCAACTTGTAATTAGGCCCATAATAATATTAGATCCATATGCAAAATGGGTTTAATAACAATATGGGCCTAAAAGCTATTTATGGCTTAATGGGCTAGGCCCATATCTAGCACTTAACCTAGATTATGAAAGCTATAAATAGCTCATTGTATTCACCCAAAAAGGGGGTCGAAAAACTCTTTACAAACACTCTGTACTATTCCACTTACAACTTTCCAGCTAATAAAAAAACCATCTTTGGATCTTTGTCTTGTGTTTTCTAACATAGAAGCTTTCTACTCTTCCAGGAACCTTACAAATTCAATTGTGTGAATCCAGCTCCCACAATCATCTTACATGATATCTATTTAAAGCTTTTATATACATTAGCTTGGAAGGCTTACCCAAGATCTCGGCCGCAACTTTAACAACTTTGACAGATGGGTTAGATTTCATCTCTCTCATTCCAACTAATTCATCTATAACTTTACATGGGGTGGCAGGATAAATAAATTGTGGATTCAAAGTAAGTTGGATAGATGTTTTGGTTGTTAGAATTTAGAGAGTATTGCGGAATAATAAAGAAAATTAGAGATTTAGACAGAATAAGGAGAGAAATAGTCTCCAATAATGATTATATTCATTCATATTACATCTCCCTTTATTGGGTATCAAACTAGGAGCTAAACAATCACTCAACAGACATAAATTTGAAAAAGAGCCGTTGGAAGTGTATATAGTCGTTATGAGAGAAGTCTCCATGTGATTAATAACTTTGATCCACATAGTCCATCCGTGTAGTCAACTACATCTGTTAACTATATCCTTCTTTCAAATAGTTCATCTGTATAGTTAACTATACCAGTTAACTATACCCTTCCACTCTAGTCTGGGCGAACTTGGGTCCGGACAGTGAACTTGGGCCTGGACAGTGAACTTCTTTTCTGGCAGACTTGTTACACTTCGTCTAGGCAGACTTGTAACCAACTCTGTTCTGGTAGACTTGTAAACTTGGCAGACTTGTAACCAACTCTGTTTTGGCAGACTTGTAAACTTGGCAGACTTGTAGTCCTCTTGATTAATACTCCCCCTCAAGCTTAGCCTTTGGAATCACCTTAAATGGCTTAGCTTGGTAACCAATGAGCATCACCTCATTAAAAACCTTAATAGAGAAAACCACTTGGGACAAAACTCTATTAAGGGAAAAAGAGTATGATGCTTATTGGCTAGAGGACATGAAATCAAGGTTTGGTAAGGTCCACAAGTCCAAGTTTGCTATGGATGTGATCACAAACTTTGAGACTTGCGGCCTTAGTGAATATATCCGCCAATTGATCTTCACTCTTGGTGTAGCATGGTAGGATAGTTCCATCTTCAATCTTCTCACGCACCTTGTGACAATCAATCTCAATGTGCTTGGTCCTCTCATGAAATATCGAGTTAGTAGCTATGTGGATCGCGGCTTGGTTATCACAATGCATGGTGATTGGATCCTCTTGTTCAATGCCAAAGTCTTTAAGTAGAGCTTTGAGCCAAGTCAACTCACTAGTCAACTTTCTCATGGCTCTATACTCGGCTTCCGCGCTTGAACAAGATACAACCTTTTGCTTCTTTGTCTTCCAAGTAACCAAGTTCCCTCCAATGAAGGTACAATAGCCGGTAGTAGATTTCCTATCTATTATATCACCAGCCCAATCCGCATCACAATAGCCAACAATTTCGGTGTTACCATTCTTACCCATCCATATGCCTTGGCCATGGCTACCTTTGAGGTATCTAAGTATCCTCTCCACCATAGACCAATGATGAACCGTTTGGTCTTGCATATGTTGACTCACTTGATTGACCGAAAAGAAAAGATCCGGCTTTGTAAGGGTAAGATAGATGAGTTTCCCAACAAGTCTTCTATATTGAGAGACATTCTTGTACTTCTCATCAGATTTCTCCCCCTTTCTATTGACCTTGTAACCATCTTCAAGTGGTGTCTTGGACGGTTTGGAACCAAGCATACCAGTTTCTTTCAAGAGATCAAGAGCATACTTCCTTTGAGAGAGAAACAAACCATCTTCGGACCTATAAACTTCAAGCCCAAGGAAGTATTTCAAATCTCCAAGGTCCTTGATATCAAATGTAGTGTTGAGATAAGCCTTGGTTGTCTTGATACCTTCCTCATTTTTTCCGGTGATAATAAGATCATCCATATACACTAGAACCACTACAAGACCTTGGGAGCTTTTGAGGGTGAATAGGGTGTGATCCGAATGGGATTTGGTGAAGCCATGATCAGTAAGTGTAGAGGATAGTTTGTGATACCAAGCCCTTTGGGATTGCTTCAAACCATAGATAGCTTTTCTCAACCTTAGTACTTGACCGGGTGCACCAAAATAATGTGCATCAAATGCACATCATTTAGATCATTACATTAATGATTATTCCCATAAAGCGAATCCAATTTGCTTAGGTGTGTGACCCTGTAGGATCATATAATACTAGCAATGAGTTCATAACTCATAGATCATAAGCGGCTTCTAGCAAAACGTTATGACCACCTAGTATCATATGAATGTCTAATCTCGACAGTACAACTATCACTAGAGTGAATACAAGTATGATTTCAGGACATTCCCAACAATCTCCCACTTGTACTGGAATCAACTATTCCAATAATCCCTTTGTCGCTATATCTCGATCTGGCATAAGGCAAGTGTGACACCCCAGTTTCAGGGCATATATGGTATATGCGGTATATGCGGAGAGGCTTAAAAGAATTGGTTTGGCTACCTATATCACCAAAGTGCACTTATCTTTTCGGTCACAGGTTTTGAGAGAACTCCAGAGTTAAGCGTGCTTGAGCTGGAGTAGTTTCAGGATGGGTGACCTACTGGGAAGTCATTTCCAGTATCGTGTGAGTGAGGTCAAAACACGAGGAAAGATCGCATGGTGATTTGCAGGGTAAGTAAACATGACTTCCGAGTCTCCCTGACTAACGCACCGACCGTCGGATATGGGTGGGCCCGTGGGCCGAGAGTGGACGTGGGGCCCATTGGGAGATGAGGATTTCTCTCGAGGGGATGAGGATTTCCCCTATGACGGCGGTCGGGGCGTTACAAGTGGTATCAGAGCGAACCCGGACAACTGTGTGCTGTCGGGGTAACGATCTTGGTATGCGCAACGAGGACGTTGCGATCTGTTAGTGGGGGTGATTGTGACACCCCAGTTTCAGGGCATATATGGTATATGCGGTATATGCGGAGAGGCTTAAAAGAATTGGTTTGGCTACCTATATCACCAAAGTGCACTTATCTTTTCGGTCACAGGTTTTGAGAGAACTCCAGAGTTAAGCGTGCTTGAGCTGGAGTAGTTTCAGGATGGGTGACCTACTGGGAAGTCATTTCCAGTATCGTGTGAGTGAGGTCAAAACACGAGGAAAGATCGCGTGGTGATTTGCAGGGTAAGTAAACATGACTTCCGAGCCTCCCTGACTAACGCACCGACCGTCGGATATGGGTGGGCCCGTGGGCCGAGAGTGGACGTGGGGCCCATTGGGAGATGAGGATTTCTCTCGAGGGGATGAGGATTTCCCCTATGACGGCGGTCGGGGCGTTACAGCAAGAACCGTGTCATCCTTAATCAACCAAAATCATGTTCATCGAACTCCGATTTATACTAACAAGACAAACGACTGACATTCAGCTCGTTCGAATGCGGCCGCAATTTCTTAGTATCAAATCTCCGATGGGCCCTGAGATATTTATCTCCTGTTATATAGGAGGGACAAATCCCATCTTGTTCCATCCCTGTTCCTTCACACACTTCATGATACACCCAATCAATGCCTTTATAGTCACCTGTTACGGATAACGTTTGACAAGGTCAAAGCGGACCAATTCATATGCAAGAAATCATGATGAACTCAGGTCTAAGGACTATACTCTATAGTCGTAATGAGAACCTCTTATGACACTTATATAACTATCTTGTAGAGTTCTCATTAGCGGGTCATGTCCGATCATATGTTCTCCAACATATATCTATGTGATTGACTTTAATACTCTTATTAATGACTCCATGAAACTTAGTCATCAGTCACCTCACATGCTAGTCTCACGCGGTTGTTAGTGTCCCACATTAACAACCTCGACCAGGGACAAACATAATCTATGTCATTTAATTCTCATAGGGTTTCATGATCAAGTCCTCAACTTGATGACCTACAGAATGTCATAGATTATTTTGGGACTATTATTTAAACACATTTAAATAAATCTGAAATCAAATTTCATTAAAATCATCAAAGTATGATTACAAGAACATCAAAACATAACTTAAAACAAGACAACTCCCACTAAAATCAAGATCACATCTCAATTTCCTTAAGTCCTATAGCAGAAGTATGACTCTCGTGCTTAGGTCGCGGGAGGGGCTTGGTCAGAGGATCAGCAACATTCTCATCCGTGGAAACTCTGCTGATCTTCACGTCTCCTCTATTGATTATATCACGAATCAAGTGATATCTCCTCTCTATGTGTTTGGAATTCTGGTGAGATCTCGGTTCCTTTGCCTGAGCTATTGCTCTATTGTTGTCACAATACAATGCTACAGGCTCTAAGATACTAGGAACCACACCAAGTTCAGACATGAACTTCTTGATCCAAACAGCTTCCTTTACTGCTTCCGAAGCGGCAATGTATTCAGCCTCAGTAGTGGAATCAGCTACGGTGCTCTGCTTGGAACTTTTCCAACTGACTGCACCGCCATTCAGACAAAAGACATAACCAGACTGAGACCGGAAATCGTCTCTGTCCGTCTGAAAACTCGCATCCGTGAATCCACTTATGACTAGCTCATCACATCCTCCATATACCAAGAACTTATCCTTCGTATTTCTCAAATACTTGAGGATATTCTTGACTGCTGTCCAGTGACATTCACCTGGATCAGATTGGTATCTACTCGTCATGCTTAAAGCACAAGCAACATTTGGACGAGTACAGAGCATGGCATACATAATAGATCCTACCGCCGAAGCAAAAGGAATTCTATTCATTCGCTCCCGCTCAGCTTGTGTCAAAGGACACTGCTTCTTGCTAAGAGTAACGCCATGCAACATAGGCGTGAAACCTTTCTTAGAATCCTGCATACTGAATCTGTGCAAGACCTTATCTATATAAGTATCTTGACACAATCCAATAAGCCTATTTAATCTATCTCTATAGATTCTTATTCCAAGAATGTACGCGACTTCACCCATATCTTTCATGGAAAACAACTTCCAAGCCAAGCCTTGACAGACTGAAGCAATGGAACGTCATTTCCGAAAAGTAGTATGTCGTCTACATACAGTACGAGAAATGCAACTCCACTCCCACTAGTCTTCTTGTATACACATGGTTCTTCTTCGTTCTTGACAAAGTCAAACTTTTTGACCGCTTCATCAAAACGAAGATTCCAACTCCTTGATGCTTGCTTCAATCCATAAATGGATCGATGAAGCTTGCATACTTTCCCAGCATTCTTAGGATCAGTGAAACCTTCAGGTTGTGTCATATACACATCCTCTTCCAGAATTCCGTTAAGGAAAGCTGTTTTCACATCCATCTGCCAAATCTCATAATCATAATAAGCGGCAGTTGCTAGGAGTATCCGAATGGATTTAAGCATAGCGACTGGGGAATAAGTCTCATCATAGTCAATACCATGAATTTGCTTGAAACCTTTAGCCACTAATCTAGCTTTGAATATCTGAATATTCCCATCCACGTCAATCTTCTTCTTGAAGATCCATTTACACTCAATGGGTCTTACACCATCGGGTAAATCTACCAAGGACCATACTTGGTTTTCTGACATGGATCCCATTTCGGATCTAGCGGCTCCAAGCCACTTTTCGGAGTCAGGGCCCAACATCGCTTCTTCGAAATTCGCAGGTTCGTCACTGTCAATGATCAACAGTTCATGACAATCATTCACGAGAAAACCGTAATATCTCTCGGGTTCGTGACGAATCCTTCCGGATCTGCGAACTTCTGGCATCACAGGTGCTGGTTCCACAACTCCTTGTGGTTCCACCTGCTGCTCTTCCTCATTAGGTTGAGCAAGCTCCTGTGATTCTCGAACTTCTTCGAGTAGTACTTTACTCCCACTATTCTTCTTGTGAAGAAACTCTCTTTCAAGGAAAGTACAATCCCGAGCAACAAACACTTTGTTCTCAGAACGGTTGTAGAAGTAGTACGCCTTGGTTTCCTTAGGATAACCAACGAAAAAGCACTTATCAGATTTGGGTGCGAGCTTATCGGTTATTAAACGTTTTACATAAGCTTCACAACCCCAAATTTTCAGAAAAGACAAACTTGGATCATTTCCAGTCCACATCTCATGTGGTGTCTTCGCAACTGATTTTGATGGGACTCTGTTTAGTGTAAACGCAGACGTTTCTAGAGCGTATCCCCAAAAGGATAATGGAAGGTCTGTGTGACTCATCATTGATCGAACCATATCCAATAGGGTCCGATTCCTCCTCTCGGAAACTCCATTCCATTGGGGTGTTCCAGGAGGAGTGAGCTATGAAACTATTCCACACTCTCTCAGATGATCACTGAACTCTTGACTCAAGTATTCTCCTCCACGATCTGATCGAAGAGCTTTAATACTTTTGCCAAGTTGGTTCTCTACTTCATTCTGGAACTCCTTAAATTTCTCAAAGGATTCCGACTTGTGTCTCATTAGATAGACATAGCCATACCTACTGAAATCATCAGTAAAGGTAATGAAGTATTGATAGTTTCCTCTAGCACTTGTGCTCATTGGGTCGCAGACATCTGTATGTATAAGGCCCAACAAGTCACTGGCCCGTTCATTTGGTTTATTGAAAGGGGCCTTTGCCATTTTGCCCATTAAACAGGATTCACATTTCTCACATGATTCATAATCAAATGAGCCCAAAAGTCCATCACTATGGAGCTTCTGTATGCGTTTCTCGTTTATGTGGCCCAAACGACAGTGCTAGAGAAAAGTTGGGTTTTCGTCATTGGACTTAAACCGCTTAGTATTTATGTTATAAACGGGCATTGATTGGTTTAAAACGTAAAGCCCATTCTCTAATGGGCCGCTACCATAAAACATACCATCACGATTAAAAGAACAACATTTATTCTTAATAGAAAAATCAAATCCTTCTAAATCCAAACAGAAAACAGAAATGATGTTTCTGCTTATCGCAGGTACATAATAGCAATTGTTTAATTCTAAAACCAAGCCCGAAGGCAAAGACAAATGATAAGTGCCCACGGCCAACGCAGCAACCTTTGCTCCATTCCCGACTCGCAGCTCCACTTGTCCTTTCTTCAGCGTCCTCCTATTGCTTAGTGCCTGCACATTAGTACAAATATGAGCACCACAGCCGGTATCTAATACCCATGAGGTAGAACCTGTAGAAGTAACATTTACTTCAATAACATAAATACCTGGAGAAGTCGTCTCGTACGTCTTCTTCTTGTTTTTCAGACCATCCAGGAATTTCTTGCAGTTTCTCTTCCAATGCCCAGACTCATTGCAGAAATGGCACTTATCAGCATCAGAAGGGCCAGCCCTGGGCTTAGGAGGAGGTGCATGATTGTCCTGGTTCACAACCTGGACGGCCTTGCCCTTTCCTTTGCCCTTGCCGGGTTTCTTAAACCATTTGCCTCCTTGTACCATAAGCACATTAGGGGCACCCTTCTTAATGTTTGGCTCAGCTGTCTTGAGCATGCCATGTAACTCAGTCAACGTCTTCGTCAAGCTGTTCATGTTATAGTTCAAGATGAACGTATCATAGCTTGGTGGCAGTGACTATAGTATGATGTCAGTAGCCAACTCTTGGCTAATGGGACAGTCCAGTTTCCCCAAGTTATCAATATAACCCGTCATCTTTATGATGTGGGGACTCACTGGAGCATCACTGGGTAGATTGCACTCAACTAGAGATTTAACCGTCTGGTATCTCTCAGTTCGAGCCTGCTCCTAAAACATAGCTTTCACGCTAGTGATTATCTCGATGGGCGACGCCACATTCTTATATTGCTTCTGCAAATCTGAGTTCATGGTAGCCAGCATCAGACAAGTCACATCGACCACATCATTAGAATGCTTATCCCAAGCATTCTTTTCTGTCTGTGGGGCATTAGCACGGTATTTCTCGGGGAGAACCTTATCAAGGACATAGTCCCTTTTCTCCTGCCTGAGAACAATTCTCAGGTTCCGATACCATTCCAAAAAGTTAGATCCATTAAGCTTGTCCTTCTCAAGGACGGATCTTAGGGAGAATGAGTTGTTAGAGCTTGACATAGCTGAAACAAAAGAGGTAGAGGGTTAGTTATGATGTTCAATAAAAGAGTGAACTTAACAATTAAGAAAACTCGCATTATATTCAAACTATGTTTCCTCTAAAGAATATAATGATCCAAGATCCATGTTTCACTAAAACCCGAGCGAGCCACTGGCTGTTACTCAAATTTTAGCTATACAGGTAAGCAACACTTTGCTAATCATATCCAATATGACTCTTGGTTGTGGATAAAACATCTTATGTTCTAACCACCTGATGTCTCTGGGCCCAGAACTTCTGATAGCCCATTCAAGTAAACCAATCTCTTCTGTCATGTAATAGTTGATGCCATGCACTGCAAGCCCATCAACACAATTACCTACTGCCTCACTCATGTAACTGCAGATACCTTGCACTGCAAGCCTATCACGCAATTAAATGAGCCTTGACAGCTGACAAGATCGGGAAGACATCCAGAACACTTGATATTTAGTCGAGGAACTGAACATTTAATCCTTAATACATATCATATACGCATTCAGGAACCCAATCTCATTAAATCCGGTTCGGTTATTTGATTTCAGGTTCACTAACCATCAATCTGCGTAAGCTGTCGATCGACACTACCTTAGTGTCGATCGACACTTACTCTTCTGTTACAGTTCATCAAAAACCGATCAATCCAATTGAACCGGATTCGATAACCGACACAAAATTTCAATAACCGGTTCGTGTCGATCGACACTACATTAGTGTCGATCGACACCGTCTAAACCAGATTTAATTCTCGATAATCGGTCAATCCAATTGAACCGGATCGATAACCGGTTAATCTAATTGAACCGGGTCGATTATCGGTCGGTGTCGATCGACACTACCTTAGTGTCGATCGAAGCCAACCAAACCGCAATAAACCGACATTCGGTTTAATCGATCTGTTAACCGAGCACGATAACCGATTCAATCCAATTGAACCGGTTCATCGATCGCAAGGCAGAGGCAGAGGTGTCTATCGACACAACCATTGTGTCGATCGACACCGCTAGGTTTCATAAGCCGATTTGAACAATTTAACGAAAAACGATTTTACGAAACAAACATGATCAAATCCGGATTACTGTTCATTCAGATTACTAGTTAAACCCTAACGCTCTGATACCACTGTAGGAATTCGATCAGGTTTTACCAGATTAATCTCTATTAATCAACCTAAGCGCAATTCTCAATCCTAGGATCTAGGGTTTGTAAACTTTGAATCTGATGAACGGATCTCGAATATACCTGGAGTTTGCAGCGGAATTATGATCAGGGATTCGAGATTCTGAGCACTTCAACCGTAGTGCCTCTACTGCTAGTCCACACGCACACGAATTGGAATCCTCCGGGATGCTAGTACCGGTAGATCGGATCTCTCTGGGAAATTCTGTGTTTTTCTGGTGGCTGTTAATCGTTTTTTTTTTCTAAAACCCTTTTTTCAGGTCGTGCCTTTATAACTCCTTATATAGGCCCTGGAGAAAACCTAATGATCTGAACCGATTCAGAATCAATTAAGTCATTAAACCGAAATCTTTATTTCGGTCAGCAGCATGTGTCGATCGACACCACCTCATGGTGTCGATCGACACCTCTTTTAAAACACCAAAATAATGTGCATCAAATGCACATCATTTAGATCATTACATTAATGATTATTCCCATAAAGCGAATCCAATTTGCTTAGGTGTGTGACCCTGTAGGATCATATAATACTAGCAATGAGTTCATAACTCATAGATCATAAGCGGCTTCTAGCAAAACGTTATGACCACCTAGTATCATATGAATGTCTAATCTCGACAGTACAACTATCACTAGAGTGAATACAAGTATGATTTCAGGACATTCCCAACAGTATGTTTGTTGCAGGGTGTCTGGGAAGAGGTGATAGCCATTCGACCTCTTATGTACTTCAAGCTTGATCAGTATAGCAAGAGCATTAAACTACCAACCGGTGCTTCGTTGAAGAAGTCTTGGACACGTTTAAAGAATTGGATCTCAGTCCGATGGAAAGAGAGTGGTTTGAGGAGCATCCGCAGTTCTGCCACATTCTTCACATGCCGAGGAGCAATCATATGGTTCAACCCATGTAGATGTTGTTGATGCGTACTGCTAAGATCCACAGGAAAAATGAGGCTTGGTTTGTGGTGAATGGCGTTCCCATCCGATATGGGTTATGAGAGCATGCTTGGATCTCAAGACTCAACTGCCGTAACTATCCTCTGAACTAGCAGCAAAAAGGCTCCTTCTCCCTCAAGAAGAAGTACTTTTTTGGCGTGAGCAAGGTTTTAAGGGAGGCATGAAGAAAAGGCTCGAGGAAATGGGACCGGATGATTCCGGAGATATGCTTAAGTTGACGGTACTGTATTTCTTGAGTAGCAGCATCAACTGTCCCACCAAAACCGGAAACAAAGCAAAACTCGTGCTTGACATATTTCTAAGATACGTCGCTGACCTGGATTTATGTACGACATTTCCTTAGGGGAGACTGTCTTTTGATCACATGTTAGAGTCAATTGCGAAGACAATGGTGCACTTTAACGGAAAGGTGGCGGGCGCCTGGTCCTTTCTTGGTTTTTGTATTCCTCTAGAGGTAAAAGGTTAACTTGAAGAGATTGGTCATTTTTTAAGTCTAATTATATGCGCGTGTTTGTAGCTTTTGGCATTGGAGGCCATTCCGTAACTAGGTCTGAGCTTCCGAGAACCTCTACCATCTCCTTACGACTATTGTCCGAGGATGTGCAGGTCCAAGTGACAGAAATGCGAGTTGAGAGGCTGGCCTCTTGAGACTGTATATGAAAAACTCGGAACTACTAAGGTAACACTAGACATATTTTGAGAAAACTAGGAGAAACTGGTAATACTAGTAGATATGGTAAAACTAGGAATCCTTGGTAACACTGGTTGTTTAAATGTGTTTAACTTGACAGGACATCGAGAGTCTGTTGATAGCTTCGGAGGAGGAGAAGGAGTTCTTGGATTTGATTATAGAAAAGGAGGATGATGTTTTCTGGATAACTAGGAAGACCATCTTCGCAATGGATTCACCGTTGAGTTTGAAGCCATGAAGGAGGAAGATGTGAAAGGTAGAGAAAAACAGGAGGAGGAAAGAGCAGGGAAAGAACATCGAGCTAAGAAAGCGTCTCTTGACGATGTGGTCAGAGCGATGAAGACCATGACATATCAGTTGAGTTTTCTCAACTCGAAGGTCGCAGATCTTGAGGTTAGGATTAAGCCACTTGAAGAGTATGTGAAGGCTCGGAAGAAGAGTGTTAGTTTATGTTAGGCTCTTGAACAATGTTTTTATTTCTATTTGGCAGAACTATGTTTTTAGTTGGAACTAGTACTTTGTTTGTATTTTCGATCTCGGCTGAATTACGTTTTTATTTTGAATAATTGAATTCATGGTAATACTAGGTAATACTAAAACTAGTAATAGTAGGTAAAACTAGTAATACTTGGTAATACTAGGTAAAACTAGTAATACTAGGGTACACTAGGTAAAACTAGTAATACTATGTAATACTAGATAATACTAAAAAAAGAAATACTAAGTAAAACTAGTAATAATAGGTAAAACTACTAATAGTAGGTAATACTAAGGAAAGAAATACTAAGTTATACTAGTAATACTGGGTAATTTATAAGATAAGCAAACTGGTACATTAGTCTTAAACAACAATGAAAGGAAATTGCAGATAATAAGTCTTGAACAACAACATAATGCATAGTTAATAATTGATACATTTGTCATTCGTTTGGTTTGAGCTTGGCTATCTCTTCGGCGTGGGTTTGAATCTCTTTTCGCATTTCTTCAATCGTCTTGCTCTACTCTTCAACCTTCCAAAGTAGCATCGAAATCTCTTGTTCGACACTGAAAACCCATGGCTGACGAAAGTGGAGTCCATCATCCTAGGAAAAAAAAAGCCACATCTCTTATACATCCGATGAACATCCAAGTAGTTATACCTAGTATTCCCAGTTATACATCCGATGAACATCCAAGTGGTTATACATCATCCAAGTGGTTATACATCATGCGTCGGAGACGACATCGAGATTGTCGAAATGGTCCTTCATCCTCTTCATTTCCTTGTTGCACCTCTTCTCTTCCACGTATGGGTCGATGAGGAAATTGTCCGTGTAGTGATAGCCAGAATCCATGGATCTCGTGAAGGGAGGAAGAGAAAAGGAGATAGGGAGATGTCTCGATATCTTTAACGCGTGAGGTGAGATATATATATTTCTCTAAGTGAAAGGAGAGATTTTTGAGAGAGGAAATTTTTTCTATTTGGTTGAATAATTGAAAGGAGATAAGGAGTAAAATTGAAAAATTTCAATTCCCGCCGAAATTTGAATTTTTTCTGCGATTTTGGTTCTGGTTTAGGTTTATATAATACACATAGTTATACCAGGTTGGTAGTTATACAAAATCTTGAAAAATTGGTTGTGCAATGAAATTAGTATTACACCAACGAAATTCTTATTTTTTCTAGTATTACAGTTGATTTTACCAAGTATTCCATATGAATCTCATTGTACTATGCAATAATAAGTTTTGATATGGTATTTTGTACCTTGCACTTACCAAGTTGGTTCTCCATTAGAAAGTGTTTCTTAAAGTATAAGGGAATGTTGGTGAAGTTTTTTTTTATAGTTTGTCTATGAAAGTTCATGTTTTTTTAATTATTACATATTTATAACATATTAGATGTAGTTCTAACAAAATTAACTAATCATCAATAGTTATGTTTGATTTTAAAATAACAAAACATAATAACATTCAAAAGTCAACAAATAACAATCGTGCATAGTTATTCCAGTATTACCCAGAAATCATAACATAGTACTACATAAGCGAAAACAAGTTTTACATAACAAAAGTTTAAAAGTTCTACATCATGCATAGTCATCTCCATATATCAACCATGGTAGTTTCCTTCTCCGCTTGGGTTTGTTCTGTGTCCTTCCCTTTTGGCGCCTTTTTCCAGTTGATGGTAATCTTTTTTCTTTTCGCCGACCATTGGTTTGGACGCGATCCGGAGGTATTATCTGCTTCTCCATGATGTAATCCGGTACAATCCACGCAGACATATCGGGCACTATATAGATCTAATTGGTATAAGCCAATGTCCACATCTCCGTCAAATAGTATTTCAAACACAACTCATGAACTTCTATGCGGATATCTCGCCTTCCATTTTTCTTGAAGGTGATGAAAGCGGATAGTGCGTGGAGACAAGGATACTTATGAATATAGTAGAACCTGCAAGTGTAATTTTTGTTTGCCAAGTTCACCAAATAAAGCTTTCCGTCTTTTGAACATACCTCATATTCAAGACAGTTTACCTCCCTGACAGATAATTTCTCAGCATCAGGCCAATTGTCGTGCAAGAAGTTCTCAGCCAAAGGAACCAGTTTGTTCGCAATCATTCCTGACACGGACTCGTTCCTATGCTCTTTAAACCAATCAGAAAACTTTCAAACTATCGTATCCAGCATGGGTATTAAGGAGTACTTCCTGGCATCCCTAAAAGTTTTGTTCATAGATTCCACGGATTTGCTAGTGTCAAGGTTGTATCTAGCAACCGGAGAAACACATCTTGCCCATTTTTCTGGCACGTTGGTCTCATCCACATACTTCGCCACTGAATGAAATCTCTGCTTAAACGCCTCGTAAAACATATTGAACTCAGCCACCGTGTGAGCCCAACCGCACTCTTGGAATTTTTGTGCGACAACGGCTCTGCTTGCGCTTGGACCATGAGCTTTCACGTTTTGATCCAAATTCCATAATCAAAACCCATGATGATCTTGTGGATAGAAGTTTTCTATGGTGTTGATGAGGCTTATATTTCTGTCACTCACAAATACCAACTCGGAAGAGTTGTCTACAACGGTTTTCAGCTTCTCGAAAAACCAGGCCCAACTAGCATTATTATCCCCATCGAGTACACCGAATGCTATGGGATAAATGTGACGATTGGGATCTTGAGCTGCGGTGAAATCTAGTACACCACCAAATCCAGCCTTGAAAAAAGTTGCATCCACCATAATCACTTTCCTCATGAACTGAAACCCATCAATGCAAGCTCCCAAAGCTATGAATAGGTACTTGAATTTTCCCTTGTCATCCAGTTTCACATCCATTATCGTACCATGATTCAGCTCCTCTAACACATACAAATAATGATACAACATCCTGTAGTTATCTTCTGGACTACCACGTATATCACAAAATGCTTGATTTTTCCCTCTGAAAGCCGTGGATTATGAAATCTCTACACCAATTTTACTCTTCACAAGTTCCATGATGACTTTAGGAGTTGGAGTCTCGAGTTTCCCGGGATATTGCTCATTCACAATAGATGCAACTAGATGTACTGATCCTTTCCTCTTCACGCTTCCTTCTTCACTTTGACTAGCGCGATTGCATGTGTGCATCTTCTAGTACGTTCTAATCAAGAAACCATCCGAGTTTGGGATTTTTGCTGCTCGTACACTCCATTTACACATTCGTTCAACACATTTTACCACCCATCGCTGAGTATCAGATTTTTTTATAACATACCCAAAAGAGTTAATAAATGCGCCTCTATGAACCAACTCTGCTACGACATTCTTACTAGGAAATTTTTGACCAATACTCAAATCCAAACTGTCTTCCCATGGCTGTAAACTCTGACTAGATTCAAGAACACGTGGTTCCTCAACATAATAATCACGCATATCTGATGGATCCACACCGTTATCCTCACATTCATCATCATGATAATCATCATCATCATCATCATCATCATCATCATCATCATCCTCTTCTTCTTCATTACCTTCCCCGTTGTCAACCTACAACGTAATGGCATTGGGTCCTATTTCTCCGCTTTCATAGTTCATACCGCAAGATCTTTTCCCCGCTCTCGACTGTTGCTCGGGCAGTTCCGGTGTGCTCATAAACTCCACAATCAAAACACATGTAAGGTTCTCATTATCAACATGCGTTAGATACACCAACAGATCCTCATCATCACAAATATACGACTTTTCCTCACTTCCTGCGAATCTAGAATTGTAACTCAATTGCAATTTAACTTTACTTTCATCTAACCTAAGCTTCTTGTATAACCTAGCTTCTACCATCGATTTGGTTATCACCTCAATTGATGTCTTGAACACTAGACCATTAATGTGACCTTCGCATTTATAATGTATGTTGACGCTGTTGCTCATTTTATCCTGCCAAAACAATACCAAAAAAGTCATTCAATACAATTTTTTTGTTCACAGTTATACCCTAGTTTTTCACAGTTATACAATTGTTGTTCACAGTACACAGTAGTTGTTCCCAGTTATACCCTAGTTGTTCACAGTTGTTCCTAGTTATACATCATTTGCAAGTATTACTAGTTTTACTAGTTTCACTAGCTCAAACGAGAACCCAGATGAGATCCACTCGGTTTTGAGATTTCAAAAATTTACAATTTACTACGATTCAACCACTGTAATGAATTTATTAGCCAATATAGAGTCATATTCAACCCATAAACATTCGTTAAATGGGTTTGTGCACGAAAACCAACTCAATCTATCATTTCCAATCCCTAAAACCCAAATTTCCCCAAAATCTTCAAAATTTCCATCAATCAAGACCTCAATGCAGCTCTGGCTGTGCAACGCCGGCGAAGGTGACGTCGACGAAGGTGGAGGAGGTCGTGGACGGGGGTGGAGGAGCTCTAGTTCGTCTCCGACCTTTTTTTTAAAAAAAAAAAGAAACAATTTACGATTTACGAGAGATGATGGAGATGATGAGATGAGATGGAGAAGATGAAGATGATGATGATATGGAGAATGAGATGAGAATTTCTCATCTAATTTCTCATCGCCAATTTCTATTCATTAAGGGCATGATAGTCGAGTCATCACCTCATATGCCCTTATGGGATAAAAAATAATTCTCAGATGCCCTTATGTTGTAAAATGACAAAATTACTCTTAATGAATGGTTGTTCCCGGGCTGTAAGGGTTAAATAGAATTAAATTGGTAAGAGATCAACGAAAAACGCGGTAGCTCAGTGGTTGCGAGCTCCACGCGAGTCCCCGTGCGCTCTCGCGCCCAGGTTTCGAATCCTCCATGCCTAGTAATATTAGGTAATACTAGGTAATGCAAGGTAATACAAGGTAATACTAGGGGATACTAGGTACAACTGATGGTACAACTAGGGTGAGGATAGTTTCGTCCTTTCAATAATAATTCATTTAAAAAATTCGAGATTTCATTTAAAAAAAACTCAGGTGTAGTTTCATTAAAGTGAGGGGCGATGTGGATTACTAGGGGGCGATACAGATTTAAAAATTTCTCATAGGGGCATATGAGGAGTTTACTCCATGATAGTCACTCTCTTAATAAAGGGCCTATATGGATTAAACGGGGCTAATAGAGATGATATGTTTTTCAAAAGGGCATTTCTGAAGATGTCTCACTAAAGGATAGTAACGTTCTTGGGGATTTTTTATACAATCGTGTTGATATTTAATAAGCTCTTTGATGGTTGTATGAAACTTGAAGTATCATAATGAAACTTTGTTTTTTTTACCCAACAATAACTTAATTTCATTACGACACTGAATTCAAATTACATAAATACCTGTCTTTTAAGAGCAAAGTCTCAAGCTAGGCAGGAAACATACATTCTAGAGAAGCCGAATATATAGGAAAATGAGAAATATGACTTGCAATGGCGTCAGCTACCGAATTAGTCTCCCTCCTTGTTGCTACAAAACTCTGGCTTAAGGTTCTTCCAGTTTTTACATATCTCCGAGGTCAGTGGCGGATGTAGCTTATGAGGAGATGGTGCACTTGCCCCCATGGATTTAGAAAAATATTAAAAATTGTATGTAATTTTATATGAAATAACCTATTTTAGTGGTCATTGCCCCCCTTGAATCAATGCCTCCGGTGAGAAAACTAAGTTATGCCCCTGGTGAAAAATATTTCTAGATCCGCCTCTGACCGAGGTGTGGTCTCTTACAGTAGGATGATCTTCCAGGGCTTTGATAGCTTGTTGAAGAGCCAGGCAGCCGGATTCAAAGATAATGCTTTTCTTCCCCATATTATCTAAACAAGTCATAGCCCAAACTAAAGCTATGGCTTCTCCGTGCAACGGTGAAATTGGCCGAGGATAGTTTTTAGCGCCAAACCACTTAGCTTCCACACTTTCATCTTTTAAAATCCATCCCACTCCTATATGGTTTCTCTCTTTGTCCCATGTCGCATCAACATTACATTTTAGAATACCCATTGGTGGTGATCACCTTTGTTTTGATGAGTAAAAAAAAAAGGGTTATTTACCTATATACATACTTTTTCAACTTTCCCTTACGAAAAAGATACTTTTGTCGGGAAGTATACTTATTTAACTGTGCAATTTTCATAATGATAAAATGGCCCTCATTCTCTCTCTCGGTTGTCTTTGCCGTGAAAATAGAGAAGGATATTAATTCTGGGTTTTTTTCTTCTTCTTCCCTTTCTCTGAGTCTTGAGATGGCAATAGTGGAGGTGAAGCCAATTCACAAACGATCGATTATGATTTTTAGTTTCACCAACAATCGAGGCCAATTGAAGGGATTTCTTAAATCTTATTCTTGTTCTTTCCTTGATTTGTTACGATGTCGTTTCCTTAGCTTCAATCCTCTGTCCTAACCCCTAATATGGAAGGAAACAAAAAAACACCAAAAAGTCTAAAACTTTAATGGTGAGTAGGGAAGCAGATCGGAGATGGTGGGCTTAATCGAGAAGAAATAGCGCCGCCTCCATGTCGATTGCAAGTCTCAGATCTATTGCATATGTGGTAAAACCGACGTTGCTAGAGTTCTTTAAGCCTGGTTACCAAGACGTCTCCGAAGTACAGATATAGTAACTATTTCGTATTTAGATTATACAAATATATAAGAAAATTTTACAAATCCAGAAGCTTTTCGAGGAATTGAAAATCTTTAGCTAATTTTTGGTTTGTTTGTTTTAATTGGAGTGTTGTGTCCATTGGAATGGAGTCTTGTATTATCCATTCCATGACATCAAAATTAGAGTCTTGTGTTAATTCCAGTTTGTGTTATCCACGACATCATACCCAATGAAATCCATCTCTATCAAATCAGTTTGAGATTGTTTGTTTTTCTCCAAAAGCAATTGTGTTGATGTTGCAAAGTTATCTTCTATAACAGTTTTCATAATTCAATTTGAGATTGTTCATGGTAGAATCAGTTTGAGATTGTTTACATATATTGTATCCATGGATAGGATTTTTGTTTGCTTTTGTATCATAGATACGATACATATATTGTGACATTCATCCATGTGTGACCATCCATCATGTATTAGCAATGCTTTGACAATTTTTTTATTTTTTGTATTTTGAATACCATTATTAATTCTCATTCAAACGTTTGATTAATACTAAATAGACAAAAATTTATACAAGTTGCAGAGGCTTACAAATAAATCAAAATACATGGCACAAAATTTTTAAAAAATAATCAACTAACAACAAACATATTACCACAAAACAAACTCATGTCCATGATAAATTGTCCACTAAAATGATGCATAAAGAATCTCTCTATTTTTCTATATCCTTATGTCCACTGGCGGAGGCAGCATGAAAACATGGTGGTCAATTGACCTCCACAACTTTATAAAAAATTGCTTTGTGCATGTATAATTTATTTTTTTTGGATGATTTGGTTTTAAATTTTTGTAATCGACCCCCATAAGATTTTTTTTTTGCAAAATTGACCCCCATAAATACAAATCCTGGCTCCGCCACTGCTTATGTCCATGCTACAATCTCCATATCTTCATCTCCATATGTAAGATCGACATAATACCAATTCAAATTAATATCCATCCAAAAACAAAAATTGAATCAGAGATTAGAGATTTGAATTGGTCATCAAGAGAGAACCAAGAGATTATGCCCAAAACCAAATTTTGCCCAAAAACCAACGAAATAATGATTCGTTTCTTCATATGACTCTTCAGCTCGGTTATTCTTCATATGACTCTGTAGCTAAAAACGAACCCAAAAATATCAAGGAAGTTGGTTCTCCAATTGGTAGATCGATTATGGTGAAAATTGGCAGAGAGAGATAATCTCTTACCATGTGTTTCCCTTGTTTTAGATCTCCAATTAGTTTTATTACATTTTTTATTTATATCTTAATTTTGCCATATAAATTCGATCTGGTGATTATTTTGGAAATTTTGGAGGATTTAATGGAGACTAAGGTAAATTTTTAAGAAAGAAAGAGGGAAGAAACGATCCATGGAGGTTGAGAAAGAGAGAGAAGAAGAAGACACGAGAGAGATGACAATAAAAGGAGGAAATGCAACTTAAAAGAAAGAATACATTAGTAAAGGTTATATTTGACTTTAGCCACTAAAAAAGTATACTTACCTTGTAAAGTATCATATAAAGTAATATGTTTGTAAAAAAGTATCTATGATGGTAAATATTCCAAAAAAAAAAGCTCTTTGAATTTTTGTAAGAGTTTACATTATACTAGGGGTCCTCCCGACTTCTCTCTCTATCGCTTTCCTCTCTTCCATCTCTAAAACCTAGCGGCGGCTCCTGAGATTCCGATCGGAGATCGGCGGAGGGTGGCTCTCTTAGCACCAGGCCGGTCCCCCCCCTCTTTTTAATTTCCCAGCTTCGTTTTCTTTCTCGGATATGGAAGATTATGATACGTGGTTCCAGATTTGATGTTTCTCGCCGGCCGTAGCTTCGTTGGTAGCTGTTTGAGGGTGGTGTGAGAGGACAACGCCGCTACTCCTTCCTTCACCGGCCGATCTATTCTGCCATGGCTCATTAGATCGGTTTTTTCCAACCAGATCTCACTCTCCTCCTACACGTTTTTAGCCTCGGTGAGTGATGTCTCGGGTGCTCTTTAGCCTTGTCGGCGATTCCTTTATTTCGAGCTTGATGGATGCGAATTTCCATTCCAACCTCGAGCTTCAACGGTTCCGGTTTCCGGATGTGTAAGTGTTGGCTGGATCTCTCACTCTCAAGGTTTTTCTGGAATAGATGGAACCTATAGGCATTAGATTTAATAATCGGCTCTATTATAAAGATCTTGATTTCGGTTTGGGAGGTGAACCTTCAAGCCTTAGTCTTTTTTTCTAGAAGATAGTGATGCTCCTCAACCCATGGTTTGTGTGTGGCAAGGTGTTGTAGTCAGGTTATGAGGACGGCTTGCTCTCACCTCTGTTTCTCATGAGTCTGGTTTAGAGATCACAATGGATCTGCTCTAATCGACGGCTGCGGAGTCAATGGTGATGGGATTAGTTCCGGTAGAGGACATCGGGATTGCTCTATTACCAGAGATTTTCGTTAAGTTTGCGGATCTAACCTTTGTGTTCGATTCCGGCGAGAGTATTTTGGAACTGTAGATTCGGTTTTACTCCTCCCCGGTCAAGAGTCTAAGCTTGCTTGGATCTTCATTTTTGGCAGTCGCGTGCGCCGGATTCTTGGTCAGATTTGTGGTATGTTTCCGCTCTGGCTTTGAGATGGTTTAGCCGCGTCTCGTCCTTATTTAGCATTTGTCTCTTCGTTTTTCTGCAAAGTTTTGGGAAGGCCACTGGTCATGTGATCAAGTTGAAAAGTTAGGACTTATCAGTCAAAATCTTACTCTTAGATAGTGATGAGCAATAAACAACTCCAGGGTGACTTGGAATCTTACACCAAGATTGCACTGGCTTAAGCCAAATTAGAAATTGAGTTTTGTTTTTTGCTTCGTAAGCTTAAGCTTAGCGTTGGATCTAGTAATTTGTATTAATGAGAAATGTATTTCTGCCGAATGATATCTAGGAGATGATGTCCTGTTTCTGCTTGTGTTTCTTCATTCAAATGCATTGTTTTTGGGTATTAGCTTCAAGCTTACCCGAGGGACATGACAGTTTTAAAGCTGAACAAGTCTTCTTCAGAGAATCAAAACCTGGCTAGTGGCTAGGATTCATCTAATCACCTCTCTGCTTCTATGTTTTCTTTCATTCGGTTGCTATTTTGTGGAGGTATGAGTTTGGATCACAGAGTTGCTTTGTGACGTTTTAAGTACCATTAAAATAAACTTGTTCAATGAGTAAAGATCAGATTGTGCTTATGTTTTTTAACAGTTTAAACAAAATATCACTATGCATGACAACAGAAGTAATGAGACTTTGTTCAATAAGAGCGTCAACATGTTTTCTTTTATTATCTTTCGTGTCAAAAATATTGGTTACAAGCATAAGGGAAAAGGAACAAAAAGATGAGCGAATGAAATTTCTAGTTGTAGTAGCTTTGTATAAAAAAACAAAACTATAATCAATCAAACAAGTTAGAATCCCTTCAAGAATGCCTTAAGGACTGTATTGTTACACAATTCTACAAGCAACCCCATCTTTCGAGCCAGGGTTTCTACCAATATACCAAAAGTTCCAAACACAACCATAAAACATAGGCATTCACACAACTTTGCTATATGTTTGCTCAGAAGAAAATAAAACACCGGTTATCAGAAACTGACCCGGTTTTGCAAAAGCTAGAGAGTTCACAAACCCAGGCTGTAACTGTAAGTAACAAATGTATCACACAAACATCAATAAGAGCCGAACTAGGAAAAACAAACTTACAAGTAGAAGCTCGTATAAAGGCTGCATGGCTTTAAACAAACTTACAAGCAAACATGATTTTTGAATTAATTTGGGCTTGTTTCGGAAATGGACCCCAAATTGAAGTCAATGGCAGAAATGGACCCCTTGTTGCTGAACTTTTAAAATGACTTAAACTGTCCTTCCTAGCTTGATTTATTTACGAAAATACCATCGTGAGACTTCAAAATGAAGTCTCAGGATTTGTTTTGCAAAAACAATTACCCTCTCAGTTATCACATAATTACGAAAATGTCATCTTCTTCAACATTTCCCAACACCATTATCAACCAAAATTGAGCTCTAAATGCTTCAAACAACCGAATTTAGAGATGTTAATGCTGCATATTTGAGTTAAAAGCTTCATTTTCGTCGATCTCCTCTTCAATTTCATCCATTAAACTCTAAAACTCTCGTTTTAAAAATTCACCATTCTTAGATCTTGCAATTTACGATGATTTTTGCATTAATACAATTGGGTTTCTTGGGTATTGGTGGCGTACGGCGTTCTAGGCCGTCGATGGAGCTCAAAACGAGCTAAAAACTGATCTTGCTAACTTTTTCTTGTTTTTTTCCAATTTTCATATCTGAATCGCGAGAGGAGACTTCATTTTGAAGTCTTAGTTTGGCGGAGACTTCACCATGTAGTCTCAATGGTCAACTGGGGTCTAGTTTTGCAATTGACTTTTTTCTTCTGAGACTTCATGATGAAGTCTGTAGGGGTCAAATCTTCCCTAGAAGAATCGATAAGCCTAAATCGACTAAGAAAACGTTAATCGGCCCAGTAGTCAAGCCCAGAAGATGAAGGTTTATCAGAAGCCCATTAACGGCCCAAATAGTCAGAGTCCGGAAGATAAAGCCAATTAAAGGCCCATTAATATTTGTCTCAACCGACTTGTTTTCCTATAAATAAGTATGTACCCCCCTCAGAAAAGAGGATCCGAAAATCTTGAGTTAATAAGACAAAAACAGCTTTTACTATTGATAAACAAGAACAGTTCAAGAACCCTAATTCGAATTCTGTCTTTCTGTTTGAAACCCTAAAAGAAGCTCTATTTCTTAAGAATCTTCACAAATGCAATTATGTGATTTTCCAGCTCGCACAATTTGGCGATAGAAGGAGGGTGCTACTCGCAACTAGCTTCATACACGAAACAAAGACTTAGACGAATTCGCAGGATGTCAATAACGAACCCGCAAACTCCAGCAACCGGTGCTGGTTCAGGTCCGAGCAAACCGACTGTGGACGAGCGAACCAGCGTAGACAACCAGTCCGCTTTGGAGGAAGCGGACGGATCCGTCCTAACAAGAAACGAAACAAACACAACTACCAGTTCGGCCGACCCGGCGACACCGGAAGCTTTCAATCAGCTTAAAGCAATGCTCAAGCAGTTGCTCAAGCAGACTCGGAACCAGGAGACCATCAATAGCAACATGACCGCCGAAATCAGGGTCTTGTCGACAGCCCGTCAATCTCAAGGACATCCTCAACGTGCCGCGCTTCGCGTCACCCCGACGACTCTTAGCTTCACCCCAGCGGCCTCGCCTTCAGCTCACGGAACTTGCGAGAATCGAACACCACCGCCTCTCAAAGAAGGGGTTATCCTTCTCGCAAGTGCCACGAACGGTGTAGTCGAAATCGGAGACAATCTGGAGGAACGCGAATTCGAAGTCGCATGACCCGCTCGACGTATCAATCATGTCCAAGGTCGCGACGAGGGCGAAATCGCGGAGAATACGCGATGGACGGAGCAGGCCGAAGCCCCGACCAATCACGGAACTATTGCTGCGCAGCAAAAGGAGATGGACGAGCTTAAAACCATCATGCTGCAAAATACCCGCGACCTCAAGGAAATGCGATCGCAAGTACACCGCGCGACCAGCAAGGCACCATAAATCGACCGAGTTCTCGAAGAAGCTCGCACTACTCCTTTTACTGAGCGAATAACCAGGGCGCGTCTATCTGATCTGGGGAAGATCAGAATCCCTATTTACGAAGGAAAAGGCGACCCCACAGAGCACATTAGGGCTTTCTCAATCGCAATGGGGCGAGCCAACTTCTGACTCGACGAAAAGGATATTGGTTACTGCCTCTTCTTCGTGGAAAACCTCAAGGGGGCAGCTCTCTATTTGTTTACGGGAATGAGAAGGAACTCGATCGACAGCTTCGCGCAGCTCTCCGAAGCGTTCTTGAACATGTCGCAGTCGAGCGCAGGTCGTCAGAGGCGGATCTCTACACCATCCTAATCAAGCGCAGGTCGTCAGAGGCGGATCTCTACACCATGTCGCAG
This sequence comes from Draba incana, assembly GCA_963576765.1. Lineage (NCBI taxonomy): Eukaryota > Viridiplantae > Streptophyta > Magnoliopsida > Brassicales > Brassicaceae > Draba > Draba incana. The sequence goes on from OY755208.1 coordinate 12,654,876, forward strand.
TCGGCCAGCGAACCTTTGGGAGTTTTCATCGAACGCTTCAAGGCAATGCTTACCCAAGTGAAAGGGATTGACGACCAGTCCGCACTAAGTGCACTGCGAAAAGCTCTTTGGTACAATTCGGATTTCCGAAAGGAGATGACTATCAACGAGCCCTCGTCTATTCAAGACGCGCTTCATCGCGCTAACGGCTTCGCAAGAAGCGAAGATGAAACGAGAATTCTGGGCCAGAAGTATGGGAAGGCCAGAACTCCTATTCCACAGGAAGCCCCGACTCCGGGAAAGAAGAAGCAAGGCAATTATGTGCTTCACGAGGGAGGTTTTAAAGGTGCCCATAACTACCAGGTGGACTCGCCCGGCTATGGTCGAGGAAGAGGGCGAGGTCGCGGAAGTAACACTCCAGGCCGCAGTAATGGCAACACATGGACGAGGAACTCGCAGTACGACGAATCCGCATATTGCGAATTGCATAAAATGGGTGGGCATTCGACGGCTTATTGCAGAGTGCTCGGTATACGACTCGCAGCAAAGTTGGCCGCTGGCGAGCTCAGAGGAAACATCAAAGTTAACGATTTTCAGCTCGAGCAATTCGACGATGCAAGAGAAGGAGACAGTCCATCTGGGAGTAACAAGCGAGACAGGCGGAACGATAACGAGGCCCACCTCGGCAGGCGGAACGATAGTGAAGGCCGAGGCGGCTCGAAGCAAAAGGTTTGTAACATGATCATGGGCAGCTCGCGTTATTGCTCAAACACCGTCTCGTCGATCAAAGCTTATCAGAGACGAGCTGAGATGGGTGCGAACAAACCCAAGCCGTCCAAGTTTCCGAACGATGTCATTCAGTTCGAAGAGCAGGAGATTGATGACATTGATAAACCTCACGACGACCCACTCGTCATCCGACTCTCCGTCGCTGGATGGGACACGGGTCGCGTCTTGATCGATACTGGAAGCACAGTCGACATCATTTTCATAGACGCTCTTAAGCGTATGGAAATCGACTTAGCCCAAGTCGAATCCTATCCTAAGCCTTTAACCGGGTTCAATGGCGAGACGACTATGACACTCGTAATGATCAAACTTCAGGTATGTGCGGAAGGAATAACAAAAATAGTTGAGTTTGCAGTATCCGACAACCCGGCGATTTACAACGTGATAATGGGAACTCCTTGGCTCAACTCGATGCGTGCCGTCGCCTCGACGTACCATCTCTGCCTTAAGTTCCCAACTAAAGACGGGACCAAAACGATCAGAGGGAGTCAGGCGGCATCGCGATCTTGCTTCAAGGCCACGCACAAGCTAAGGAGTCAATCGGCAACCCCGATCCCGAGCAAAAAGCAAAAAAAGATCAAGACTGACAGGGAGCCCGTCAGAGAACTCTCGAACGTCTTGTAGCAACTACAGATCGCGGAAGCCGCAGAAGAGGAAGGAGCGGGTCCGACATTTGAGCCCATCATATCGGTTTGCATAGACGACGAGTTCCTGGAGAAATGCGTGGAAATAGGCGCAACACTCGATGAAACCGTCAGACTCGACCTCGTCGAATTCCTTAAGAGGAATGTAAGTACTTTCGCGTGGGCAGCCGAGGATATGCCCAGGATTGACATCGACATCATCAGTCACGAGTTGAATGTTGATACAACCTTCAAACCTATAAAGCAAAAGCGAAGGCGACTCTGGCCAGATAGAGCTCAAGCGGTAAATGATGAAGTCGAAAAACTCTTGCGAGCCGGTTCGATTGCTGATGTCAAGTATCCAGATTGGCTTGCTAATCCAGTCGTCGTGAAGAAGAAGAATGGCAAATGGCGAGTCTGTGTCGACTTCACGGATTTGAACAAGGCATGCCCAAAAGATAGTTTCCCTCTTCCTCATATCGACCGCCTCGTCGAGGCGACATTCAGGAACAGACTTTTATCATTTATGGATGCTTTTTCCGGCTACAATCAAATCTTTATGCATCCCGGCGATTGCGAGAAAACATCTTTCATTACAGATCGCGAAATCTATTGCTAGAAGGTCATGCCTTTCGGCCTTAAGAACGTCGGGGCGACTTATCAACGGTTAGTGAACAGGATGTTCGAAGGCCTACTCGGCAAGACGATGGAGGTCTACATAGACGACATGCTCGTCAAATCGCTTGCAGAGAAAGATCATGTCGCCCACCTCGCAGAATGCTTCGCGTTGTTAAACAAATATAACATAAAGCTTAATCCGGCCAAGTGTCGTTTCGACGTAACATCAGGCTAGTTCCTCGGCTATATGGTAACTCGTCGAGGGATCGAAGCCAATCCGAAGCAAATCCACGCGCTCATCCAGATGGCCTCGCTGAAAACGAAAAGAGAGGTCCAGCGATTGACAGGAAGAGTCGCAGCGTTGAATAGATTCATCTCGCGCTCAACTGACAAATGCTTGCCCTTTTACGAAACGCTTAAGGATAAAAAGGGGGCAGTTCGACAAGCCTTCGAGTGGACAGAGAAGTGTGAAGCAGCCTTTTAGGAGCTAAAACATTATCTTGCGACTCCACCTATTCTGACAAAACCCGTATCTGGCGAACTGCTCTATCTTTACATCGCGGTCTCCTCCTCGGCAGTCAGTGGAGTTCTAATTCGTGAAGACAGCACCGAGCAGAAGCCCGTTTTCTACGTCAGAAAGTCACTAACCGATGCCGAAGCAAGATATCCTCTAACGGAGAAATTAGCACTCGCTGTTATTACGTCGGCTCGCAAGCTTCGACCTTATTTCCAATCGCACTTGATTGTTTTTCTCAATACTTATCCACTACGAGCTGTTCTCCACAGCCCAACTCAGTCCGGGCGACTCGCCAAGTGGGCCATTGAGTTAAGCGAGTTTGATATTGAGTATCGCAGTAGGGCGACGATCAAAGCACAAGTGTTGGCCGACTTTCTAATCGAGCTACCGGAGGCGGCGGCCTCGTCAGAAAATGAAGATTCGTCTCCAATCTGGCAATTACATGTCGACGGCTCGTCATCTAAACATGGGACGGGAGTAGGCATTCGACTGTCGTCACCAGATGGGAAATCTCTGGAACAATCGTTCCATCTTGGTTTCCGAGCGTCAAACAACGAGGCAGAGTACGAAGCCTTACTCGCGGGTCTTCGATTGGCTAAAGCACTTAAAATGACAAAGGTAGACGCCTTTTGCGACTCTCAGCTCGTCGTAAATCAATTTAACGGCGAATACGCGATAAAGGACAAACGCATGGAGGCATACCTCGCCCTCGTCAAAACTTTAACTACAGAATTCGAACAATTTACCTTGACAAGGATTCCAAGGTCAGAGAACTCGCAAGCGGATGCCCTCGCATCACTCGGCTCATCGGCACAGCCAGATAAATCCCTTCAAAGAATCGTCCAGGTTGAGTTTATCGAAGAACCAAGTATCGCGGTCGCCAAGGAAGTCAACTTGCTTACAAGATCTCAAGCCGCGAGGCAGAAAGCGGATCTTAACAACGACTCGCCTAATCGTCCTATCGCAGATCTGATGGACCTTAACCAAACCAAAAATATTGTCGATCCTGTTTCGATGGATCTCGACCAGCCCGATACGATCGCAGCAGACGAAACGACGGACATAATGAAGGAAAGCAACGAGCTCGATCCGGATAATACAGCTCTTTACCGAGGTCTTCTCCCCGAACAACTCGAAGACTGGCCAGAAGATGCTTACCCATGTAGCGAGGAACCTCCACCAACACATGAAGTCGTCGATATCCCCATTGACGGCGAGGCCACGGTCTATGGTTGTGACACCAAGTGGAGGGATGTAATTCGCGGATATATCGCAGACGGCGAGGTGCCGACAGACAAATGGGCGGCTCGCAAGTTAAAAGCACAAGCATCGCGCTACATTCTACTCCACAGAGAAGTCCTCAAGTGGCGATTGTTCGGGCCACTCCTTGTTTGCGTCGAGGGTGAAGCAGCTCGCCGAATACTGCACGAAGTTCATGGTGGATCCTGCAGTAACCACTCTGGAGGTCGCTCACTCACAATCCGAATTAAGTGACATGGATATTTTTGGCCAACGATGATGACTGCGAGTTGTTCGCGGCAAAGTACGAGAAATGTCAACGTCATGGTCCTTTCATCCACCAGCCTACGGAATTTTTGAGCTCGGTCACCTCACCTTATCCATTCATGCGGTGGGCGATGGATATTGTCGGCCCTCTTCACCCGTCTCGGCAGAAGCGATACCTGTTGGTCCTGACGGACTATTTTTCGAAGTGGATCGAAGCCGAAGCATTTAGATCAATCAAGGACAAACACGTCGAAAACTTTGTATGGAAGAATATCATTTGCCGACACGGCGTTCCCTACGAAATAGTAACTGACAACGGTTCGCAGTTCATCTCCAAGCGATTCGAACTTTTCTGCGACAAGTGGAAAATCAGAGTCAGCAAGTCAACACCTCGCTGTCCACAAGGCAACGGTCAGGCCGAGGCATTGAACAAAACACTTATCCACGGGTTAAAGACTCGCCTCGACGCAAAGATGGGCCGTTGGTCAGATGAACTCGAAGGCGTTCTATGGTCCTATCGAACCACACCCCGTCGCGCTACTGGCGAGACGCCTTTCGTCCTCGTATACGGAACGGAGTGCGTGATTCCTCCTGAGATCTACTTTCCAGGAGTTCGCCGGCGACTACTTCCTGAACAAAAAGGTCTCAATCATCTCCTCATGCTCGACGAGCTCGACCTCATCAACGAAATGCGCGATCAAGCCCTTATCAAAATAACGGAATATCAAACAGCAGCCGCCAAGTATTACAACTCCAAAGTGCGAGTTCGGCGTTTTTACGAAGGATATCTCGTCCTTCGCGCGGTACTCCAGAATACAGTCGAAACGAATGCCGGCAAACTCGGCTCTCACTGGGAAGGACCTTACCAAATCACGAAGGTAGTTCGTCCAGGCGTCTACGAAATCGCCAACATGAAAGGCGAGATGATCCCGCGTTCCTGGAACGCGCGACATCTAAAGAAGTATTACTGCTAAAAATACTAAGTCATTTGACTTGAACTACGGTGCGACTTGATCCCTTCGCAGGGTACGTAGGCAGCTCGTTTTCGAACGAGTTCAGTTGCCCCCCATATTCAAAAAGGGGGGAGTGGGTCCGTATATTCATACTCCCACTCGCAATATGTAATAAATTAAGGTTTTAACCAAGTCTTATTACGATTCGTTCAGCTCGCAAACGACATCAATGTCTACACGCGACTAAGTCGACAACTCGCAAATGACTTAACTGTCTAAACGCGACAATATGCAAACAACTTAATTGTCAAAATGCAACATCAATGTCGACTTGTCGTCATTACTGACCATAATTGCGATCTACAACACTTCATCGCGAAGTTTACATATACATCCATAAACGGATAAAGCGCGCTATATAAATTTAGAGTTCATCACTGGAGCTTATGTATTCACGGGAATATGTCCCTAAACCAGGATGTTCGTCTCGCAAACCCAGTTATACTTAACACTGGTCAAACTTGGCAAATATAATCTGGTCAGAGATTATAGTCGGGTAAGAGATTCTGTGGAATTCATCTATACTCCGAATTTTGCTTAAGTAACGAACTACAACTGGCCTCGCTTTATCAGCTAGAACAGGCCTCGCCAAACATGGCAAATCTTACGGCGACACTATCAGTCATCTCGCCTCAAAGCGTCTTAAAACCGCATCGCCTCAAAGCGTCTTAAGACCGCATCACCTCAAAGCGTCTTAAAACCGCATCGCCTTTAAGTGTCTTAAAACCACATCGTCTCTAAGCGTCTTAAAACCGCCTCGCTAAACGAGCTCTAATAGGCCTGGCCAAGAAACGACGTATCTTAAAGAGATAAAGCAATAAGCAAAGACGCTTAAAATCCAGATTTTTCATTAAGATTTCGGTTCGACCAACCAGGCAAGAAAAATGTTACAGGTTGGATAAAGCCGTCCAGGCAGCGAAACAAAAAACAAGTCTTTAAACCTTAAGAAAAAAAAAAAAAAAGAGAAAGAAAATCCTAAAGACAATTTGGGTCAGGCGACCAGCTCGCCGTCTTCGACACCTTTTTCTTCGGCGACCAGCTCGCCTTCTTTAACAGCTTTGTCTTCGGCTGGAGCAACGATACCAGCCGAAATCGCCGCCTTGCCAGTCTTGGGATCCTGTTCTAAGGAAGCCGACTCGTGCTGAGGTTCAGTCACTGCAACTTGGTCGGGATCGACAGTCTTATCTGACTCGCCCGACTCGCTGTTGCTCAGCTCTTCACTAGCACTTCGCAGCCGCATGCCCAAAGAACAGTTGTTGGATCGCGAAGCTACATTAATACCAACAGACTTAGCAACGGTCTCGACTCGCGGAGAAACAACTATATCCGCTACATTAATGGGGACGACATAAGTCATACCTAATATCTTCCTCAACTCGGTAGTCATCGCATCGAAGACCTCGTCGGCTTTTCCAAGCGATGCCTTACTCTCGACTAGGAGAGCACGTTCGGCCTTGGGATCGAAAGGCTCTTTAGTGCTTTCCATGTCGTCAAGGAGTTGGAGGTTGGACTCGGCTTGTGACAGGTGGACCATTTTCCTAATCGGCTTTTTCATCAGCTGACAAAACAGCTCGTTCGCATGGTCCAGTTTGGCTTGCACCTCGGCAGCCGCGGATCGCCTCGCAGATGAAGCAGCCGCTTCAAGATCCTTCTCGCGATTCGCCTTCAGAACCGATAATTATGCCTCCAGCTCGGCATTTTTATCCTCGGCCTTCTTCGTTTCAAGACCAACTCTATGAAGATGCATGCCCAAGTCGTCATTGCTCTTCTTATAGGCATCTCGCTCAGCAGCGAGTCGGTTCATCTTCTCCGCGACCTGCTTCTTCTCGGCCTCTTCGTTCCTCCTGGCCTCGTCAATAAAGGCCTGCCTAGACCTCGCCTCCTGGTCATATGCTATGACCATCCTGTTGCAGTGAGCGATAGCCTGCAGAAGAGTTGGAGGTGTGAGAAATGAAGCAAGACAGAAAAGATGGAATAATGGGAGTTTACCTTAGCCTGGCGAGACGCGAATTCTTTGTAGAGCTCGCTCTTTACCAGCATTTCCGGGATTGGAATGTTATCACCCGGATATATGACCTTAGCCATTAAGGCGGCCGCAGCTAACGATCATCATAGATCTCGGCAGACTTTCCAGATCGCGGACCTGGAGGAATCGACTCGCCTAGAGGCAGAGTTGGCAATTCGCGACGAGTTTTCTTCTTATCGCCAACTTTTCCCTTGCCTTTGTCAGCTTCAGAGTGTTTTCGTTTTCGAGTCAGCTGATTCTCAAACTCGACGAGGTCGTCAGTGATGGTAATTGGCTGTGAAGGAATAACAGCCAAAGTACCACTCGCGGCTACAGCAGCCGCTTCATCGCTCTTTGCAGCAGGAGTATTTTCCTTGGCAACACTCCGCTCTGACGTCTCGACGGCAGGAGTACCTGCTTTTGGCTCGATCTTTTTCTTGGCCTTCGCAGCTTTCTTCTTGGCGATGTCGCAAATGTTGTTTGTCAGGCATGATGTCGAGATCGTTGGACTCGCTCTGATAAATGTTGTCTTCCTCGTCGTTCAAAGCAAACTCGCGAGCTCGAATGACTCTCTGAAGATGGAAATGGCGAACCCAAAGACACTTCCGAGCCTTTAACTTGTTAAACAGATCGTCGATTCCGGGAGCAGGAGTGAGTAGCGGTCTGCGAGCTGTGAAAACAATTATAAAAAGTTAAGATATAAAGCATAAAGAGGAGGCAGTTCGCACGATAAACATCAAGAAAATCTACCAAGTGTTCCCCACTTCGCCACCGCCGGGTGTTCTTCTTCGACAGACGCGACTGATATCGGCACGAAGAAAAAGAACTTTCGCCAACTATGATCTTTGTTGGGAAAGTCATCTATGATCTTATACTGGGGTTTGCTCACCAGGTTATATAGTTTCTTGCCGCTCGGGTCGGCATGCTTGCGGAATTCGAGAAAATTATTAAGGTGACGAACTCCGATGGGCTCGCGACATTCGGAAGCTCGCGTCGCAAGTCCGACCAGTTGGCGAACTCCCCTTGTGTTGATCTGCGCGAGCGCGATTTTATGAACCCACATGAACCGAAGGATCAACGCGGGAATGGGGAATGTAAGGTAACAATCCCTAAACCAGCATACATATGCGGTAAATGTGCCGACTGGTGGATTGTCTTCTCGCTGCTCAATAGATGACGCAATCATCTCGACCGAGTCGGGGATTCCGCATTCTAGGCGAAGTCTTCCAAGAATTCCTCGTCGCACCTTCTCTGCAGAACTCACAGACTTAATCGAATTTGTTGACGACATGACTTTTTGGATCAAGAAGTGGATTTTCGAATTTTTCTCTCAAGAACACGACGGTGGCGATGAAGAACACGGCGGCGACGAAGTGATGGGACAGCTAAAAACCCCAAAAAATTGAAAGAAAAAAACGAGAGAAAAAGGGAGAGAGAGCAAACCTATTTCTGGAGAAATGAGAATTATGAGAGATGTCTGAGGAGCATCTCTCTTTATATAGGCGTATTGCGGTTCGAGTTTCGAGGTGGGCCTCATTTCAAATTGGGCAGAAGATCTGGGCTCAAAGGATCACAGTTTCAAAGGGAATCAGATCGACTTGTAATCCCGCAACTTCGTGTTAGCTCGAAACGCGACCTCGCGAGTTCGCTTCCAAATTAAATGCGCGACTTCAGGACTTCACCTTCTCAAGACTCCGATTCTCAGCGATTACCATGATCTCGCAATATCAATGAAGTTGATCAAAGTCACACCCTCGTAACCCCTTAAGCTTGCTCTCTTCATCAAATCAACTCGCGGCCTCACGGCTTCCTTCGCCAAACGAGCTCATGACTCCGCAGACTTTTGTCTCGTCACCTCGCCAAAATCAGTTTGTAACTACATTTCGCCATCTCTCGGATTCAACTCGTTGCCTCGCGCATAGCGAGCGACTCGCAGATTTGTGACTTGTCCGTCTCGTCGCCTCGCGCATAGCGAGTGACTCGCAGATTTGTGACTTGTCCGTCTAGTCGCCTCGCGCATATCGAGCGACTCGCAGATTTGTGACTTGTCCGTCTAGTCGCCTTGCACATATCGAGTGACTCGCAGATTTGTGACATATTCGTAAAACGTCACACTCGATCAGCTCGCGACCTCGCGACTCTCTATATCAAATCAGCTCGCGACCTCACGGTTCCCTTCATCGAATCAGCTCGCGAATTCGCCGTCTTCTTCGACTCGCACCTCACGAATTTGAAATCACCTCTCGGTTTCGCAACAACAAAAATCAACCTTTCGAGGTCGACAATGACGACTTGAACGAATATGTGACTTGTGCTCTTTTTCCCTTGATCTGGTTTTTCCCACCGGGTTTTCTAGACAAGGTTTTTACCGAGGCTTGTTCACACACTTATACGTCGTCATCATCTTCAAGCGGCTCACAAATTTGGAACATATCCATCTCGTCGCCTCGCATCTTCAAGCGGCTCGCAGACTATAAGTGCGATCAGTTCGCGACTTCGCAAGATCGAAATCGACTCGCCTGAAACGTCTCACTCGATCAACTCGCGACTTCGCAAGATCGAAATCGACTCGCCTGAAACGTCTCACTCGATCAGCTCGCGACTTCGCAAGATTGAAATCGAGTCGCCTGAAACGTCTCACTCGATCAGCTCGCGACTTCGCAAGATCGAAATCGACTCGCTCATAACGCCACTTGGTCAGCTCGCCGAATTGGGTGTAACCAAGTCATTTGGGCTCGGCAACATTGGTCAACACGTTCACAGTCTAACGGAAATCGATTCTTCATCTGGACACCCTTTCTTCAACACTTTTTAATTAAACTGTTGAACTGGGGGGCTAACTGTAGGGGTCAAATCTCCCCTAGAAGAATCGATAAGCCTAAATCGACTAAGAAAACGTTAATTGGCCCAGTAGTCAAGCCCAGAAGATGAAGGTTTATCAGAAGCCCATTAACGACCCAAATAGTCAGAGTCCGGAAGATAAAGCCCATTAAAGGCCCATTACTATTTGTCCCAACCGACTTGTTTTCCTATAAATAAATATGTACCCCCCTCTGAAAAGAGGATCCGAAAATCTTGAGTTAATAAGACAAAAACAGCTTTTACTATTGATAAACAAGAACAGTTCAAGAACCCTAATTCGAATTCTGTCTTTGTGTTCGAAACCCTAAAAGAAGCTCTATTTCTTAAGAATCTTCACAAATTCAATTGTGTGATATTCCAGCTCGCACAAAGTCTCAAATCTCCTTTGTAAACAAAAAAAAGAGTTGAGACTTCATGGATGAAGTCTCCGAGATGGGGTCTAGTTTTGCAATTGACCAAGGTTTGACTTTTAAATGAGACTTCACCTTGAAGTCGTCGAAAAAGGAGGGTCTATTTTTGCAATTGACCAGAACTTTGACTTTTCGATGAGACTTCACAGTGAAGTCTCCGTTAAAAAGGGGTCTATTTCTGCAATTGACTAACATTGACTATTCACGAGACTTCATTGTGATGTCTCAAATCGTCGGAAAGTTTGGAGACTTCACCATGAAGTCTGGAATTAATAAATCATTTTTTTTGTCAACTGTAGAACTAGACCCCTTTTTCCATTGAGACTTCACTGTGAAGTCTCAAAACGCAGGAGACTTCACCGTGAAGTCTCAGGGAAAAGTCAAACCTTCGGTCAATTGCAAATTTAGACCCCTTTTTTATGAGACTTCACGGTGAAGTCTCATGATCTCTGAGACTTCACCGTGAAGTCTTAGGAAAAAATCAAACTTACGGTCAATTGCAAAACTAGACCCCCTTTTCATGAGACTTCACGATGAAGTCTCAAAAATCTATGAGACTTTAGAGCATGTACAGCGGTGAGCCTTTATGGGGCTCATAAGATATTAAATTATTAAAATTTGAAGAATAGGAGGAAAGAGAGTGTGTTTGAGTAAAAAGATGGGGTGTTTTTAAATATAAAATTAGTAAAAGTTGAGTAAAAAGAGGAGATTGTTGTTATTATAGGAGAGAGGGGCTCTATGGATAGAGACTTTTGGTGGGGCTCAATAGGAGAAAGTGAGTGTTTTTAAATATAAAATTAATAAAAGTTGAGTAAAATGAAGAGAGAGAGTATTGAAGTTGAGTAAAGTTGAGTAAAAAGAAGAGATTATTTATTTTTTTATTTTGTGAGACTGTCTAAAACTCACTGGTGGACTTGCTCTTACCGTGAAGTCTCATCAGAAAGTCAAACTCAAGTCAATTGCAAATTTGGACCCCTATTTGAGACTTCATAATGAAGTCTCCGCTATGTCGCACATGAGACTTCATAGTGAAGTCTCTGATAGTAGACTTCTTGATGAAGTCTCATATGCTAATTTTAGTAAAAATGAAATTTAAGCTTATTTGTCATTAGTTATTTTTATTTTCTTGATCTAACATATGTGTTACTAATGTTACTAATGTCTTTTGACGTTGTATGAGTTTGAGCTGTTTTTGTCGCATAATTATTTTTAAATCATTTTTCTAAACTTATTAGGTATTTAGCCAGGCGAAGTCTCATCATGAGACTTCGGTCTGAAGTCTCCACCAGTATATATTTTTAAAATGTATTTGTATCTTATTTATTTTGCATTTTCGAGATTTGATATTTTTTGCATGTGTATTAGTTATTGTTGTTGTAAATGTATGAGTTTCACAACTCAATGTGTTATAGTCTATCTTAAATCGATTTCATGAGTTTTTGAATTAATAAATATTTATTAAGAGCATGTTTACCCATGAGACTTTGTGAGTCTCATTAAATATAAAATTATTAAAACACACACTCTCTCTTCCTTTTACTCAACTTTATACCTTCTCTTTCATCCTTTTACTCAACTTTTATTAATTTTATACTCTCTTTAAATATAAAAGTATTAAAAACACACTCATACTCTCTTCAAAAGTCTCATACTCTCTTCAAAAGTATCAACTCATTGATACTCTCTCTCTTTAAATATCACCACTATCTCCTCTTTTTACTCAAATTTTATTAATTTTATACACTTTCTTTCTTCATTTTACTCAAATTTTACACTCTTTTTCTTCCTTTTACTCAAATTTTAATAATTTTATATTTAATGATACCCACAAAATCTCACAGCCCACATGCAAAGTCTCCTTGTGAGACATCAATGGATGTAAATTTTGTTAAAACAAGGTTTTAAGCCTAATAATAATAAATTTTATTACTTTTCTTGTTCTCATATGTTTGTTACTTATATAAGTTTCTGTTGTATGAGACTCTGACGTTTATTTATCATAAATATTTAAAAAGCAAACTTCTTAAGTTTTTATGCAATTAGCTCATACTATTGAGACTTCAAAATGAAGTCTCTAAATACTTAAAAAGTTTTAGACTTGTCGATGAGTGAAATTAAGGGCAGGAAATTTATAACTTTGTCATTTGAACTCGTTTAACTCACCAAATGAACACTCGATATAAGGTTGTGACTTTGGTTTCTTTTGTATCTTGTGATTTACCAAATTTGTTGCTTATGTCTTTGTATGTCTTTGGATTTAAAGAGCTATCACTTGGAACAGAAATTGTGGATAAGGGAGATCAGAATGGAGCCCATGGTTCATCTAATCCACATCCTGAAACACAAACTCTTGCTGAGAAATCCCCTCTGAAAAAGAGGAGAAGAAAATCCAGTGGAAACTCCTCTCCAAAAGAGCTTCCTAAGAAAACTAAAGAGAAGACTTCGGAAATGAGACCAAAACATGGTTCCCGTTTGACTTCAAGCAGCGTTACACAACTGCGTGGCAATGTCATCCTAAGTGATAAGTTGAATCAAGTGAGTGGTAGACAAGATTCAGCAAACAAAAAGAAATCCACTGTGGATGAAGGCAATCATACAATGCAAGTTTTGGAGAAATGCTCAACAATAAACAAGCCTTTGAAACATTGTGATGGACCTTCAACAAAGAAATCAGCATGTGCCTTTTGTCATTGTTCAGAAGAAACGGAGGTTAGGCTTCACAACCTCACTTTTGGGTTCCAGATTTATCCCGCAGTGATGTAGCGTACACTCTGCAATGGTGTTGGTTTTTCATTCTTCTTTCAAATAAAACATAACCGTTAAGGTTGCTACTTTATTTTCTATTTATTTCGTAATTAGAGGAGAAGAGATTAGGATTTGGTGTTGTTGCTGTTTATCTCTTCCCCTAATATTTAGGAATCGATCTTATCCATAGAGGTGTTATAAATAAGATCGTCTTTGTTTCTTGTAACGCAGCTTTTGATTTAATAAAACCCTTTGAGAACTCTTTCTCTATATCTTATTCTCCTGTTGAGATTGAGATCTTCTTGCTCTCCTGTTGAGACCAAGAATTCGAACGACAAGAAGCTTGAGTCCCGTTGATATCTTGCTCTCTTGACGTTTACGTTACTATCCCGCTGCAACACGCAGTTGATTCAAACCATTTTATTAATTAAGATGTTTAATTGACAGGCTTCCCGAGAGATGTCTCATTACCATAAAGGCGAACCTGTCTCTGCAGATTTTAATGGTGTGTCTAAGGTCATACATGTTCACAAAAACTGTGGTGAATGGTAAGTTAACTGAACAGTAGTAAATATTCCATCATTTCGTTTACAATCATTCATGAGCATGCTTCTGATACACTGATGACTGAAAATAAGAAACTGTACCACATTTTCAGGGCTCCAAATGTATACTTTAACGACCTTACAGGAGTCAATCTTGAACTGGAGTTAACCAGAAGCCGTAGAATAAGTTGCAGTTGCTGTGGGCTTAAAGGTGCAGCACTTGGCTGTTACAACAAGAGTTCCAAGAATAGTTTCCACGTTCCGTGTGCCAAATTGATACCAGAAAGCAGATGGGACACTGTAAGTAATGTATCACATAAACTATAGATGTCTGATAATCCCTTACACGGTTCATATAACACATTTTCTTATCAACAGGAAAACTTTGTAATGTTATGCCCTTTGGATGCATCCTCTAAGTTGCCCTGTGAAGAGACTAGTCCAAAAGATAGAAAACGCAAGCAAACTCCTAAAGGGTATGTCATTTTTATCTATTTAATAGAGATTACGATGTGATTCTAATTTTTGAAATTAGACAGCTGACTACATCATTATCTGTATTCTTTAGACCACTGCAGTCAATTAACTGGAAAAACTGATAACACTGAGCTCCAGAGGAAACCTTTTGAAGGATTACCCTAGAAATTGGTTCTCTGCTGTTCAGGGCTTACAGATGAAGAGAAAGTACTGATAATTTATAAATAAATACACCTTCACTTTATTGTGCAAATCTCTCGGCTTGAAATTTAAATTCCATTGGATGGCTTGGATTGCAGACTGTTATTACAGAATTTTCCGAACTGTCTGGAGTTGCAATCACAAAAAAATGGGAGCCAAGTGTTACACATGTCATTGCATCTACCAATGAAAACAGAGCGTGCAAAAGGACACTCAAGTTCATGATGGGGATCTTGGAGGGGAACTGGATTCTAAGCATTGATTGTTAGTATTATTCTTTAATCAGCAACGAAACATATCTTTTTTTTTCCAATCTATCAAACAACAATTTTGTCATTTCTTGCAGGGATCAAGGCCTGTATGAAAGATACAAAATATATAAGTGAGGAGGTCTCCATGGATGTCCATGGAATACGACAAGGACCTTATCTTGGACGACATAGAGCTTTGAACAAGGTTAGCTTTCGTATCTCTCTATGTTACAACAAACTTGAGAAAATTTCGTCTGAGTTGGTTTTCATTCTTCAATATGCAGAAACCAAAGCTTTTTAATGGACTAAAGTTTTACATTATGGGAGATTTTGAGCTAGCTTACAAAGGGTATCTTCAAGATCTGATTTTAGCAGCTGGAGGAACAATCTTGCGTAGGTTTCTGATGAGAATGAAACTTCAACGATAGTAGTTTATAGTGTTGAGCTTAGCAATAACAAAACTTTGACCAGAGAAGATCTGATGCTGAAGCTTTGGGTAAAACTGCTGGAGCCAGAGTTGTCACTAGTTCATGGGTCTTGGATTCTATTGCAGGTTGCCAAATTTTAGACTCTTGATTTAAATTTGTTTGTGAGGCCATCTTTGGGATTTTTTTTTTTTGTTTGGTTTTTCTGTCAGTAGGATTTTGGAGAAATGCGTTAGTTTTTTAATAAGGTGTTTTCATTTTAATTATTAAGGAGACATTTTTTTTTTTGGGTTTATATGATTTTCATAATAAAGAAATTATACAAAAGTGTTGTCATTTTAAAATGCTTGATGAGAAACTCTACACATTTGGAAACCAAGTGCAAAAAAAAAACATCCTTTGGTTCCGGTTCTCCTTTTTTTTTTTTTTCTTTTTTTTTTTGTCAACCTGAATATTGATTAATAAAGCCCAAAAGGCTTGATATACAATAGGTTTAATGGGAATTACAAGGATTATTACAATTTTAACACTTGTAATTTGGATCAGAACAAAGCAGAACAACATAATTTTGATTCCAACACGTGGACACCACATGCAGTATCAGTTGTCATCTTATTTTCCTCGACGTCCTAATCCTTTCAGCTTCATCTTTAGTCAGAGTCTAACAACTCGACTACCACTTCTGCGAATAAGATAAAAAAAAAAACTAAGATATTGCGGAGAGGCATATATATATATGTATATATATATAAAAAAGAATCATATATATATATATATAAGATAAAAAAGAATCATATATATATATATATATATATATGTATGCCACTTTACCTTTGCAATATATACTAAGTAACTTGTAGAGGCAATAACAGATGATGACAATGATTGCGCTGCCTATGGATGTTATGGTGATCTTTATCGGAAACGAGATACCATCGTCGTCGTCGTCGTTGCCGTGACCAGGATCATAATAAGGGACATAAATGGAAGGGCCGGGAGGAGATGCCTGAAAACGATCATAGTTGTCATCTTTTGATGTCGCTATTAAACAGTTCTCGGTTATGTATGTTATTCTTTTCTTTTTTTTTTTGAATTTTATTTTTCTTTTGATGTGTTTTGAATTTTTTTAAATTTGATTCGTTTTTGTAGGTGTTTGTTTTATAGTATTGTTGATTTTTACTCCTATTGTCAAATTCTTAATTATTATTGATATATTTGATTTTTACTATGGAACTTTTTAATAATAGGCTATTTAAGATTTCCACAAAAAAAATAGGCTTTGAAATTATGTTTTTACTATTGGCGTTTTTACATGTTGTCTTGGAATCAACATAATATATTTTTATATATAATTTCTGATGTTTCTTTATGTTTCACTTTGATTATTATGCAGAACTTGGATATTAGTAAATATGTTTCTATATATTCATATCATTCTCTTGCTACTTTTGTTTCATCATACGTTTCTCTTCTTTTATATATATTTTTGGGATTATTGATCGTTTGTGTAATGTTTTCTTAACAATCGTTTGAATGAATTTTGTTTTAGCAATTATTTGTGTAGAAATTTATAGTAACATCTTCTGATTTCTTTTTTGATGATTTGTGGGTTTCATGAATTTATATTACGATTAATAAGGTAATGTTTTTCTACACAATACAATGCTACATGAGAACCTAGATGGTGAAAAGTGGTTATGAAAATTAATGGTGCAGCTCTTGACTCTATACGAGTCCGTAATTCCTCCAAATATTAAACTCACCATCCAATATGAGAACAATACAAAAAACTAACAGATCCTCCCATTCTTTTGTGGAATACGTGCATGTGATGTTTGCCTAACTATGGTAAAAAAGCAATTTGACACAAGAATAGAGTACAATTTTTGTTTTCATGGAGAGTTATTTTAAATTGCCAAATAGTTTATGCAATACATGTTTAACGTAATTTGTTTATAAAATACAGTTGGCCAGAAAAACACGTGAGCAATGCGAAGGGATCATCTTGATATCCAAAGTATAAATTAGGATCATAAGTTCTTACACGGAATTATGAGAATGAGATGCATGTTCAATAAAAAGCTTCTGAAATTTAAAATTTAAAGCACTAATAAAAGCATCATATTTCGATACAAATTTTAAGTTGGAGTCAAAGTTTTCAGAGGAATAGTTTCAAAAAAAAAAAAAAAATTCAGAGGAAGTAAAGTAGGTTGAGGATCATTAGCAATTGTAAAGTTCAAGGTCGGGCCGAGATTTGGATAGGTGAAATCTCATATTCCTTTCCTCCTCTAATTTATAAATTGTTGCTTGCAATAGAGTACTGAGGAATTGTTCATATTGTCTATTAACAATTATTAATAAAATAAATCCACCCGTAGCATGGATATAAAACCTAAAAAACCACTAATCGTAATTACACATAGCGACTTTCCTCAATTCATATTTAATTGTTTTCTATTTTTTAACAATCAATAATAACAATAAAATAAATATCAAATTTACGCTATAGAACCACCAATCATTAAGCTACATGTCCCTTTTAAAAATATTTTCTTTTTAAGAAAAAAATAGTATTTCCTTTCTTTAATATTTCTTCAAAAAAGATAAATACTATTCAACATAAAAAAACACAAAAATCGGGATTCGTTCCTATTAATTTTGGGAAAAAGAAATTAATTTCCGCTTTTATAAAAATATTTCATCTCTGTATCTTCTATCAATACAAACACGAAAAAAGTAATTCATAACTTTTTGTCTTAAACAATTTTTTGTTAGCTTTAGATAGAGTTCTTTGAGTGTTTCAATAGCACCAAATGCACAAATTCTCCTCTTTCCATCCATGTTCTTCCACGCTTGGTTTTGGGAGACACGTAAAATTAAAATGGTTTATTTATGGGTCTCGATGCTCATCGACCAATAGTAATAAAAAAATAAAATCTGATTTGTGTCTAAATATAAAACGTGTCACATAATTGTTATGTTAAGCAGAACACAATTTTGTTTAGGTGCCATCAAAGATGTTTTGGGGACATCATAAACAAAACTACAAATGCTAATGAGTTATGACAAAAGTGGTGTTGAGAAAATTGTTTTTTTTGGACACATAGTAATTGGATTTGTTGCTCTAGATGGATGGTATTTTCTCGGTTGATCAAAATCTAGCGTTAGGGGAACTAATATGATTGTTTACGAAAAGATAAGTGTTCCTTGCAAGTCAAGATAATTGCAGTAGTGGTCATGAAATGAAACTAGGTGGATCTACGCATTGCATATGGTGGTCGAGTGAAGCATTTCAAAATTGACCAACATACTCTTGTGATCGTGGTAAAGGAGTCATTATCAAAGATTTCTAAGGATAAATGGTCAAGGTCCTTCCGAAAAAACCATAATCAGCCATGCTTACTTGCAAAACATAGAAAGATGGTACGTAACTGATTCTCTTAAGCTTGCTACACATCATTGATGTTTACAAAACACATTGGTAACATCGGTTTTTATTATATGGTCTAATATACATAAAGGCGTCATCTTCCAGAGTCAAGCTTATAATTCAAATTTGCATTTTAGTACTCAAATGTGTATATTAGCATTTTACATCAAACTAAAAATCTTCATTCGTGCGCTGGCTTGATATTTTGATCGTTTAGAAGATTGTATAGTTTATACAACTTATTATCCCATGAACCAAATAGTTTCTGATTATATATGCACAATTTATTAAGTCATACTACGATCTTTTGAATCAGCCGTTTTTCCTTGGTTAGATTAGTTATGGTCAATTTTAATTGGTATAATATTTTGTTTTCCACAAGTTGAAAAGATTAGTTAGCTTTGAGATGCATGTTTGGTATTTGTTGATTCAATATTCTTGGATGTTTTGTTGGTGATTTAGTATTTTTTAAACTTTGATGATATGCCTTTTGAGAATAAGAAACTTGCCGGTAAGAGGTGGCTGAGTTGCTCCAGCTTCCCAAGCTCTTTGTCACTCAAATCCCTGTGAACCATCAAAGCTTTCCCTAACAAAACACAAATCAAGGAGAAAACTTGTGTCTTAATATTATAAATTTTTAAAATCGTTTAACAATTGAAAATAATAAAATTAGCACTCCGCTAAATCCATACGACTTTGTTAAGATAAAAACTAAGTTAGTTATCTTTTATATTTGGAGCAAGATATATATTTTTAAAAATTTGAAATTTATTTCGTTACAGATAATATTAAAATTTTATATGTTTTCTTTCGTAATCTTACGCTTATGTGGATTTTTTTAGTATGATTTTGTTATATTTTAACAATTTAAAATCAGCACACGGTAACTCAAGACGTCGGTTGATCATACGAGGCGAGAATCCATTTCACTGTGCCCACGCTGAGGGAACAACAGAGGATTATTACTATATTCCCATTTCACTGTGCCCACGTGAAACTCTTCTCAAGTCACCTGCGCCTCTGATAACGTGTTCTTGAGGAAAAGAAATTAATGGCATTAATATCATGTGGAGAGAAAAAAAAAAACATTCATTTTTTCCTGGACCACATGTGATCCGCCCTCTTTCCCTTATGATTATATATTCTTTTATTTAAGTAGGTAATGACAAATGGTGATGTGGTAACTATTACATAGGGGTCATGAACTAAATAATCACACCTTTTCTCAAAAAAAAAAAAAATCTTCTAATATTCTCAAAAGTATATAATGGTCCTCACAAGTTCAGGCCTTCAAGGTTTGACGCATATTTAACTTCATACCTCTTTTTATCAATATGATTTGCATAGTTTAGATGTTTTTTTACATAAAAGAATTTGTTGAAAGGAGGAACCAAAAGCAAACAGTTTCTTAGCATTTGGGATGGGAGGAAGAACAAGTATTGGACTTGGTATGGTTAGAGCCATGATGTTAGTCTTTCTTCACCGTTTTATAACCATTTACAGGTTTCAATAATTAAGTGTTCTTAGATACAAGTCAGACTAAGATTCTGAAATGATCCAGTCAAATGTAGCTTAATGGCATGGATATCATGTGGAGAGAAAAAAACAAAAAATAGTGGTCCCGAAAGATTTCTCCAACTCATACTTTTCCAGATATTCTCAAAAAGCGTTAATGCTTTAAGGAAGAAGCTACCACAAGTGTATGTACTTTAAAAAAAACACATAAAACGAAAGTAAAAAAAAAACACATTTATATAGCAGTCGAATATTCTAGTTTAGAAAAAGAAAACAGAAGAAAACTCTAGAAAGGAAGAAGAAGAAGTGAAAGTGAGAAACATTGTGAAAGGTTTTTTTTTATCACGAATCTCTTCTTGTTCTTCAAACTCTAGAAGGCGAAGATGCAACAAATGATTTTCGGTTTAGCAATGGTGGTTCTTCTCGGTCTTGCTTCTCCTTTCAACGACGACGAAGGTACCTTCTCTTGCTCTGATTCTTGGATTTTCTCTAAACCCTCACTCATTTTCACATGAGACCCTCTCTCTTCGTCTTCAAGAATCAGTTTGAATCAGAAACAACGACGTAATAATCCTCGAGTTTATGGGAATATAGTAATAATCCTCTGTTGTTCCCTCACCGTAACAATAGCTGGATTCTCGCCTCGTATGATCAACCGACGTCTTGAGTTACCGTGTGCTGATTTTAAATTGTTAAAATATAACAAAATCATACTAAAAAAATCCACATAAGCGTAAGATTACGAAAGAAAACATATAAAATTTTAATATTATCTGTAACGAAATAAATTTCAAATTTTTAAAAATATATATCTTGCTCCAAATATAAAGATAACTAACTTAGTTTTTATCTTAACAAAGTCGTATGGATTTAGCGGAGTGCTAATTTATTATCCTCTTACTATTAAAAGAGAAATCCAATTAGTGAAAAAATTAATTGTTTTAATTTGATTGGTTAAAAACTATGACTTGGAATGATGACATGTTTTTCAAAAAAGATGACATAGCTTTAATTTGTTAACTCCATAATTTAAATCATTCAATTAAAATTAAAAATATTAATATAAACAATTTAAAACAATGAAACTTATTTTTCCAAAAATCTTAACAACCTAATCGGCATTTCTTTTGTTTTGTAAGTCAACAATTGGCATTTACTAATTCATTAATAGTTGAATTTATTGTTTTTAATATCTATTTAATTAGCTAAACAATAAATCTTCAAAAAAAAAAAAACTAAATATGCCATTTTTGTTGTTTTTGTTAATTATATGTTTTTATTATTTTCAGATTTTAAGAAGTTAAATAACTCACTAATTAAATTAAAAAATTTTTAAAACAACAATTAGGTAATATAGTTTAGCATAGCAAAGTTAAAAACTACTAAAACCACCAAGTTTACCAAATGATGGTTTTATTTTTTTATTTCTTTTGGCCTTTTCATTTTTATTTTTATCTCATATATATAGGAAGCAACAAGTAGAAGAAGCAAATCTACATTCATAATCCGTTTATTAAAAAAAAGAAAATTTTTTAAGATATGCCACTTTTGACATACCATTTTTAAATTATTACTTTAATTTTACAAAAATGCCACTATCACTTTTTCCCAATTTTTAAATTATTTATGTTTGGGTTAACTATGTTATATTAGGGTTTAGTTTTTTGGGTTTAAGGTTTGTGAGGGATCAAAACATTTTTTAAAATTGATTATTTTGAGATATACAATTTTTAAACATATTTTTAAGTGGCATGTTGGTAATGAAATAATACAAGAGTAGCATATTTGAAAAGTAGCATGGTAAAAGTGGCATTTTTGTAAATCTCCCAAAAAAAAATGGTATCAACCTCATATAAATTGGAAAACATTCACCACTCACTAATAGGCTGATAGCTATACTATTTTACATATTTAAAGACAAAAAAATCACAAAACACAATTAAATTCCAATGGTACATCCCTAAACTAATTTTTTCAAACTCTTATAAATTTTAAAACAAAATTTTTAACTTTAAAAATTATATCTTGAGCAAAGGAAAAAAAAGAGGAGAAAAAAAAACGAAGGAAGATTAAAAACAAAAATTATCAGACAAAATATAGATGTTCAAGAAAAACAAGGAAAAAATGAAAAGAAATTTAAAAACTTGAGTTACTCAAAGAAAAAGATGAAAAAAGTTAGAAGAGAAATAAAAAGTTATGATAGACGAAAACAGTTAAGAGGAACTTTATGTATATTAAAACAGTAAAAAAAAAAAACAAAAAAAGAACAAAGAGAATAAAAATCCTAAATTTCAAGTTAACACTCAAAAATATTACAAATAGTATCCTAAATATGTATTAATTTTCTACATCCCTGAAAAATTTAAAACAAACACAATATATATATTTTTAATTACTTCATGTTCTTGAACAAAATCAATTTATTTTTTCAAAAATAATTCATGCCCGCACACGGTGTGGGTCAATCATCTAGTTTTCAATTGTTAACAATGTAATATCGTTTTAACGATTTTAAAAATTTATAATATTAAGTTTGTACGATAAAAAAAAATAGGCTACTCTTATGAACTGTTTTTAATAAGAGTAAATTTGGTTAATAATCAAACTAAGATTATTAAAGCAAAAGTGCATTATGTGGAGATATCACAACCACAAGATCTCAGTGAATTGGTTAATTGTTGAGTGATCATTTTTTTTTATTGGCTTCAATTTCTTTTTTAATAATGTCAAGAGTTTGAGCAACCGCAAAGTTTCTTTGGAGCAGATGAATACGTTCTCTATTATATAAGGACGATCTAATGTGTACTGTTTGATGGAAATCCAACCATAATGCATGTACGAAAATAACAGTAAACCGAGCTTCTTTCGAGCATATTTTGCAAAAAAATAGCATGTTACCATGTATTTCCTGATACCACATGCACAACTTCAGTTAACTTGATCAATAACTTGTATTGTATGATATTTTGAAGTTATGATTTAAACTAAAAAAAAACAGGTGATTATAGAGAACTCGTCCACGACAATGACGTGTAATTATGTTTTCGCAAATATCTAGAGACGACGATGAATTTCACCAAAATGTTAAAAAAGAAAATAAAAGAAGCTTTTTTATCAAACAGAAAGTATGACGTGATCGGAGCCAGCCTCGCATTGACTAATAAGTGGCCACGTGTCCCATTGTCTCACGTGAACCTCGAACATGGGCTCAGATATTTATTTACATTTGATGCCAAAAGGCCATCTCACGGCCCATTATATTAACTCACCGGTACATATTAAAAGCGATTAATATTCTGGTTTAGTTGCTTTTTATAACGTTCTTATTCCGGTTCAGTAATTAGACCCGGAATTAGCTTTATTCGGGTCGGGTTATAGTTTTTTTTTTTTTTTTTTGTTCTTCGATATAAGCGTTTTGCTACCTCGATACTTCTCTCCGATTTCGTGCCGTATCTTCCGATTTGAGCTGATTCATCTTCTCCGGCGAAGGTTGCTTATACCCTCAATTTAGGTATCGTGTTCCCAATTCATCTCGGGTTGATTGCAACTCAGCTTACTCGAAGATTTTCATCAATGGGGTTTTGATTTGTTTGGATTCTAAAGAGAATTAAGGTAATTTTGATGAAGCTTTTGTTGGGTATTTGTCAGATAACGAAGCTTTTGACGTTTTATATATCTCCTGTTAGGTTTCCATTGAGTCTCTGGACCTTGTTTTCCTCCTGATAGATTCTACTTAATGGTTTGTGATCTGGGAAGGAAATTTGTCTTGCCTTCTCCTGAATTTCACTTTCAATATGGCTGAATCCGACGGCAAGGGCTCTCTCAACGAGACTTCCTCAGGTAATATATGCAGTTATTTATTCTTGACATGGTTTCGTACTTGTGGAATATTGGATTACTACAACATCTGAAACTAGAGGCTTTAGATTAGCTCATAACTGTATTACGATTTAGCTAGTGCTAGGTGGCTTTAGATTCGATTTTAAGTATTTCGGATTGAATTTCTCTTCGTTAAGTAGGAAAAGAGCAGCCTTGAGTGATCTTGACATGTTTTAAGGCGTAGTTAGGATAAGTGTCTTTTTTTTTATGGAAAGAAGGTTTTGTAGGGTCTTAATTAACAAAGAGATTGGAATTAGTAGTTTCATTAGATAACTGCAGCCTGATTAGAGATAGAGAGAAGCCAATGATTTAGTGACCTTGGAACCAAGGAGTGTTGATCTTATATCATTTATGCAATTACGAATGAAATGGATGCCTCTTGTTTCCTAAATTCATCAAGATTATCACACGCATTCCCATTGATAGCCAAGATTTGTTCACTGAACACCAATATTTACATGTTCTCCTTTGCAGATGATGAGGAGGAATATGAGGACAACAACAGGGGTTTTAACCTGGGTTTTATCTTTGGAAATGTTGATAACTCGGGGGATTTGGATGCTGATTACCTTGATGAGGTAATTTGTTTTCAGTGTGATGACATTGTTGAAGGCAGAGCGTTCAGTTTATTTTCATGGAAAAAACTGGTCTCACGTTCTTCTTTCTGGCCTTAGTTACTTTAAATGTCTTATCTAAATAAATTCAATAAACTTTGAGCTGGAAATGCTCTGCTAAGCATACCTGTGGTAGTGTACATTCACTTTTACAGGACGCCAAAGAACATCTTTCTGCATTGGCAGATAAGCTGGGTTCATCCCTGCCGGATATAAATGTAAGATTCTAAACACTCTTTGCCATCTTGTATCATAATTTTTTTTAAACGCAAGTCTTTTATGTCATTTTTAATCCTCTTTTTGTTGTATTGGATGCCAAAATGGTGTTTCTAAACTCTAACAGTTGTTGGCTAAATCAGACCGTACAACAAGTAATCCAGCTGAGCAAGGTGATGGTCGTCTATCTCATGCAGTTTTTATTTTTCTGTTAGTACCTCCATTTGATCTCTAGTTTGCATTCTACCCTTTCATTAAATCCATACTGGAGGAGTTACTAGGAACCTGCTAGAAACTTTCTATCTCCCTGTGGACATTCCCATTACACTGGTCATGCATTCCTCCTACTTTGGTTGTAGTCAGTCATAAACTGTTTATTGTCGGTCAATTTCATAGTCTTGCGTAAACTGTATATGTAACATTTTAACAACCTATCTTTGAGATATTTGCATATGCCGCAAGCCCTGCCCATAGCAGTTACATACTGACACTATTTAAACAACCAAATCCTGGTTATCAGCTTCATTGACTGTGATGTTATGTCGTGTAGATTATAATAGAAAAGCTGAGGATGCTGTTGATTATGAGGATATTGATGAAGAGTATGATGGGCCTGAAGTTCAAGTAGTTAGTGAGGAAGATCATCTACTGTCAAAAAAGGAGTATTTTTCGAATACAGTTGCTTTGAATAGTTTAAATTCGAGAGCTTCTGTGTTTGATGATGAAGATTATGATGAAGAAGAAGAAGAACCAGAGGAGCATACAGCTGTCGAAAAAGCTATTGATATTGAACCAGGTTTGTATTTTGAAATTTCAGTTTCTTGAACATAACGATAGCATAGTGTACTCTGTACTTTTCTTGTGTCATTTCACTTCTCTCAACTCTCAAGTGTATTTAGGTAAGTTATTCCCTCGGAAATTATATTTGTTGAGCAAAGTTGTAGTCAATTGCATCTTTAAGTCCTCGAGATCAGAACACTTAGAATAATTCTTATATGCCTCTTGAGTAACTGATTATGAGACATAAAATAACTTTGCAGTTGTCTTAAAGGAAGACAATGCCTTGGAGTATGAAAAAGAGGTAAGCATCTTGGAAAACGAGGAGGAACAGATGGACACAGAAGATTCCCAAGAGGTCAGTCCCACCACCCCCAAAAAAGGGGAAAATGTGTATCAAACAACATACTTTTTGCTGCTGGGTGTTTTTTTATGTAACTGATCTCATCAAAACATTCAGGAGGTGGTGGAAGGTACATTGGATGAGAAAGACGCCACCCCACTGCCTACTTTGTATGTGGAAGATGGTCTGGTCATCTTACAATTCTCCGAGATATTTGCTATCCATGAACCACCAAAAAAACGGGATAAGAGAGAAAGTAGATATAGCACTTATAGAGGTATGTGATTTGGAATGTTCTTCCTATTTTTATTTCTCAAACTCTAATGAGTTTTGTTTGCTGTCCATGGGTTGGTTATAATCTGCAACATCAATTCTAAAGGCCTTTAGGTGTTGTAAGCATGAGAACTTTTCCTTTTATGTGGCTCAGTCTCTTATTGGCAAGAATGTACGAGATCTGTGTATTTGGTGCCTCTAAAATGATGTGCTACATTCTTTTTCTTTTTTATAGGCAACTCATGTTTTTTTTTTTCATTTCTCACTTTTTGTCTTATCGTTTCTGTTGTCTCTGCATTCCTTTTTTTCTTTTTGTTTATTATTCATTATTTGATGTGGAACTCTTACATTAGAGCCTTCTTTCGTACAGACAAATACAATTCTATGGATGTTTCTGAGCTTGTTGAAGACGATGAGGAGGTACTCCTGAGGAGCCATGGTAGGATCGATACTCATGTAAAACAAGCTGATCTGATTCAGCTGGATGTTCCCTTTCCAATTAGAGAGGGTTTACACCTGGTAAAAGCTGGCAGAATTGGAGGTATCACGCCTGAATTAAGAGAATCTACCAAGCTAGGAAGGGATTCATGTATCATGGGAGAACTGTTGAAGCAGGACTTGGTAGATGATAATTCATCTCTGTCCCAGTCTGAATTGTTGATGGAAGCTTTTCCTCTTGATCAGCAAGAATGGGAACATCATATTCTTTGGGAAAATTCTCCTGAAATTAGTGGTAATTCTGGTGAAGGATTTGAATCTGGATTAGAGTCAGAAGGTATGCTGGTTCAAAGAACAAATTTAGAGACTGAACAAGATAGCTTGAGTGTGATGAACTCTAGAGAGCAAGCTCAAGCTAACAATAATATGCTTGTGCCTTTTTCTGCCAATCTCTTGGAGTCTTTTGGCTCGAGAGGTTTCCAGTCTACAAACGAGTCCACTAACAAAAGTAGACATCATCCACAACTCCTTAGGTTAGAATCCCGGTGGGATAAAGATCATGTTAGTGAAGATGACGATCCTGGAGGGGAGAATATAAAGCGACTCAAAAGTGATGCTCTTGGGCGCTTCAGCAGACTTGCATTGCAAGAGAGGGATATAGGGGATGATGCATGGTTAGATAGTATAATATGGGAATCAGATAAAGAGTTGAGCAGGTCTAAACTAATTTTTGATCTTCAAGATGAGCAAACGGTCTTTGAAATTTTGGATAACGAGGAAAACAAAAATCTTCAACTTCATGCTGGTGCTATGATTGTACACCGGTCATCAAATTCCAAAGATGAAAGCTTTCAGGAAGGCCGTGAATCAAATTCTGGGTGGCAATTCAATATCTCTAATGACAAGTTCTATATGAATGGGAAAAGCTCTCAGCAACTGCAAGCAAATGCTAATAAATCCGGCGTTCATAGTCTGAGAGTTTTTCATTCAGCACCAGCGATAAAATTGCAAACGATGAAGAATAAATTGAGCAAGTATGCGGACACTCGTATTTTTATATCGTTTTGTATTTGCACACTTTAATGTTATGTTGTGTGTGTGCTTACCACACTTATCGGGCTTTTTTACATCCATTTTTTATTAGTTTCTGTTAAAATGTTTTGATTTAACTCTTGCAGTAAAGACATAGCAAATTTTCACCGGCCCAAAGCTCTATGGTATCCACATGACAATGAGCTAGCCATCAAGCAGCAAGGAAAGTTACCGACCCGAGGCTCCATGAAAATTGTAGTTAAGAGCCTGGGGGGTAAAGGAAGCAAGCTACATGTTAGCATAGAGGAATCTGTCTCTTCATTAAGAGCCAAGGCTTCTAAAAAGCTAGGTTGTTCACTTTCCCTTTTTGTCTCCCGATTTATGACATGGATTCTATTTGGAGGACATGCTAATCTTTCGGTTTCACTGTAAATCGTGGAGCTCACTTGCTACAATTATTTTGCAGATTTTAAGGAAACAGAAGCAGTGAAAATGTTCTATATGGGAAAGGAACTTGAGGATGAAAAGTCTCTTGCTTTACAAAATGTTCAACCAAACTCCTTGGTCCATCTTGTGCGTACCAAAGTACATCTGTGGCCAGGGGCACAAAAGCTTCCCGGTGAAAATAAATCTTGAAGACCTCCTGGGGCATTCAAGAAGAAATCTGACCTATCTACTAAAGATGGCCATGTTTTCTTAATGGAGTAAGACAAAGATCTATATGAGACTCACCTGTATTTTTTTTTGTTTTTTTTAATGGCATGTTACTTTGTTATGTCTATCAGCAGTGGAAGAATTTTATTGGAGGTCCTCATTTCTTTCATTGATTGTGTAGGTATTGCGAGGAGAGGCCGTTGATGCTCAGCAATGCTGGAATGGGTGCAAATTTGTGCACGTATTATCAGAAGTCCTCCCCTGAGGATCAAGATGGGAACTTGCTGCGCAATCAAAGTGACACATTGGGCAATGTGATAATTCTAGAACCTGGGGACAAATCCCCATTTCTTGGGGAGATAAACGCTGGCTGCAGTCAGTCATCTGTTGAAACAAACATGTATAAAGCACCTGTTTTTCCGCATAAGTTGCAATCAACAGATTACTTGTTGGTCCGGTCTCCTAAAGGAAAGCTCTCTCTAAGGCGTATTGGCAAGATAGTTGTTGTTGGACAACAGGTTTGCCTTTTGCAAGATTTCTCTCTTAAAAAATTTTGTCCAGGGAAGAAGTTACTGCATATGTATATATATATATACATATATATATATAGAATTAAGAATGAATCTTTATGCCATGCTTGTGATTTAGTAGCGTAACAGTGGAGCTTAGTAGCCTAAGCGAATTAATTTGTATCATATTTTGTTTTACCACTTTTACCTTGACTACTTTTGTTGGTACTTTAGCGCCAGTGTCGTAGCAAAATTTGAGGATAATAGACGGAAGGGTATATAAATAAAGAGCTAAAAGGATCTAGAATGGATAGTTATGTTGGGGGAAGATAATTTTTATAAATCTCCACGGCGTTATTCACCATCCAAAGCTCAAATTTTTGAGATGTTCGAACGCATAAGCAACTACTAACGTCTAAATTACTAGGCACTAGCATTACCGACAATGCATTGTTTTATTAAACTTCTATCATCTTCTTCTTTTAAGCTTGAAATGTTTTTGGGTAGACATATATTCCAACATTTTTCTTTTAGCCAAAAAAGTCGAATAATTGGTCTGAATGCACTACTTGATAATACATAAACCCAAAAAGAAATTAAAAGCTAGGTAAGTCTATACACTCGCGATCCAAGATTTATCCTTAAAAGTATAAGTCATATATAGCTTTTGATTTGTGAAAAGCAAAAGAAGGCCGAAGCTGTTTGGTGTGTTTGTCATTGCTGGTGGTGCCGTCTTATGATTTTCCCACTAATAAAATACTGGATTTAGCTGTGTTAAAGTATTTCTTTTGATTTTCCAATAAAGAATTCTTAATTAAATATGTCTTTATATACTCTTAACAAATGATTGATGGCCAGGAAAACTTTAGCATTGATTAGCAAACCATAGCAAGGGATTAATTTTCATTCGGTAATAAAAAATTTATAACTTGTTTTGGTTCGTCGTGCCAATTGTGCCCATCTCGACCTTTTCAATTAAGCATATATGACTTATACATTTGTTTAGCCAAAAAAAAGACTTCTAAATGAATTGTACAAAAGAGAAGGTAACTGGATAAGTAGGATCAGGGCCGGTCTTGGCTAAAGCAGGTGAAACACTTGCTTTAGGCATCAAAGTTATATTATTAATTTGAGGGTAGCTTTAATGTAATAACTCTTGTAGTCTAGTGGTCAGGACTAGTGTGGACTAACTGAGATTATGTTAAGTTTTAGGAATTTTATATTTTAGTTATTAATTGAGCTTTAAGTACCCCAACAGCTAGGGTCGGCACTGAGTAGGATACATTGGAGTGAAAATAGAAAAATGCTATTTTTCTCTATTTTAGAGTAGAGAATAGATATTTACATTGGAGATATTTAGTCTCATAGGTAGATTGGAGTGGTCGATCTCCTTTTCGATGCAGAGACTTCACCTTTGTTGGCATTTCCTAGGTGGATGTTCTAGAAGCGTTGTGCAAGAAATTCATATAGTACATGATAAAGTGTGAGGCTCGAGAATAACTAAAGAATTTTTTGAGATGGAAGAATAGCAGAATAGAGGAAAGGATTGTGCATCATCAAGATGAGTTGTATCTGATAAAGAGACGGCTAGAAGAAATTCAAAAGTTGTAAATGAGCTCTCAAGACCATGTTTTCTTTTTGTTAAAGAATCCAATAAAATGTGAATTCTTACCATCTACGTTGAAAGTAACTAAGCTTGCTCTTATTATGAATCTCTATAAACTACATCTGAGCTGCTTCATCAATATTATTAGGGTCATAACTGACAAGGGTTCTTAAACAATGATATGGTGCTCCTAGGGAGAACATTATCAATTGGGGACACAAGTGCATACGTTTGATAATGCAGAGAAAATGAGTTTTTGGTGAACAACCAGAAAGATTACAATCAATGAGTCTATCACATTCACCACCAATAGGAGCACCATGACCACATGTACATTTGTTGTGTTTGCATATTACATGTGAGGTTCCTCTGCAACCACGAGGATCACAATCTTTAGCTTTCTTACATCGAAATTGGCCTTCACTCTTCATTACCATACCTGTAAACAATATTTCAACCAGAACCAAATTCAACTCAAACCAACTCAAACCAAACCAAACCATCTCGACTAGATATAATTTGTCTCATCTATGAAAATATTTTGGAAAACTTACATGAAAAATTAGGAGAACAACAACGAAAATGTTTGTTACTTTCCATTTTGGTTTTTCTTCTTTAATTGGTTTTTTTTTTTTTGGGTGATTGCTTGTTTTTGTTATATGGTTTTATATATAACATTATTTCTATGTTTTTCGATTCACTTATGAAAACAAATATTGGCCAAATCAAAACTCTCTTTTAGAAAGGATATCTTAATTGATGAAATTGAAAAAGCGGGTGATGAAATAAATTTTTGATTTTCTCCAAAAAATATAACTAGATTTTTAAACTATATGTTTATTTTTTAGATTTCATATTACATTAAGAAAAACATATAATAAAGAAAAATAATTATTATTGTAACATCCCGAAACCAAATAGGTGCTTTTTGAGGGTGTCGATCGACACCTTAGGGTAGTGTCGATCGACACCAGTGTTTTCAGAATCGGGTTATTAAGATTTTTGGCTCGGTTTAATTGCGGTTTAAGGGATTAAGCTAGGGTTCGTATATAAATACGTTCCAGGGTCTCGTGGCCGCGTTTTGGAGGAAAAAAACGCAGAGAATCCCTGAGTTTGAGAGTTTGTGGATCAATTCGCGAATCGTTCGTTTTATCGAGTGTTCTTCGTCGTTCGTTCTCGGGATCATTCGTGGCGTGTTTGTGGGTGTTTTCGGTGTGAACCAGAGTCTCTTCCTAGGCTGTAGAGTCTGCGTTTTTGTGTCCTCTGCCGTTTCAATCCTAAAACGCAGAGGTGAGTGCGTGATCGTTTAGGGAATACTAGAATTTGAGTGTGGTTGAATGATGGATTGATTGATTAATTGTTTTGGCGTGTTATTGATCGTTTTGTTATCGTTTTGCGTGTAAATCGTATGGAATTGTGTTTGCATTGGCTAGTGCTGAGACCGAGACAAGCCGCGTGAGGATAGGCTCGAGTTCTGGTTTCAGGAACAGAGTGTCGATCGACGCCTAGAGGCTGTGTCGATCGACACCCTGCTAGGATGATGATACTCGTTTTGTCGAGTATCGATCGACACCATGGTGGCGTGTCGATCGACACCCGTTAATTGCTTGCAGAAATCGTGTGAAAAATTATTGATAACCGGAGAATTGGTTTAATTGTTTAATCTGAATTTGAAATTTAAAAGGTTAAACTTTGTTGTCAATTGTTATTTATTCTATGTATAACCTGTGCGGGATGACCGCTCCACTGAGTATTTTTGATAATACTCACACAACTCCCGGTTTCCTTTTTGAGTTGCAGGTAAAGGAAAAGTGTGATCGTGGAATCGAGGCCATTGGAAGAGGATGATAGGGTTGTTGTTGCTGTTTTTAGACTAGTGAACCGGGTGTTTAGGTTGCTAGTTTATTTAATTGATCATTCCTAAATTTGGTATTTGATTTATTGGTTAAAGGAATTATTTATTTAATGGAATTATTGGATTATTATTTGGTTTGAATGTTTATGTTTTCCGCAATAGAAATGCTTAGTTTAAAAAAAAAAAAAACCTTGGTTGTTTCATTTTGGTATCAGAGCCTAGACGGTTTTAGGACAATGGAAATTGGATGTCTGAGACTATGTGTTTAAACTGATTTCGTATGCTTTGTCGATTTATTAGAGTCTTAGTATCATCCTCTTCGGCCTTTCAAAATGATTCCACGGTAAGTTTTGTGATTGATTGTGACTTTGTGTAGCTTATTGTCCTGTTCTGTGTGAGTGTAGAGAGAGAGATGGATGCCGTAGCTAGAGGTCGTGGACGTGGTAGAGGTCATGGCAGAGGTCATAGTCGTGGACTCGTGGTTGAGTCGTCTTCGAGTGCTACGCATGCGTCAGAGACTCCTACGTAGCATGTGGGATCCGTGGGCGAGGCCAGTGGTAACGATAGTGTGAGTGTTGTGGGCGTCGGGAGGGGCGCCGATAAGGCTGGCAGAGGAGCAGGCCCAGGTGAGGGTGCTGTTCCAGCTCAGGATTTTTGGGAATCGTATGGAGGGCTTTATGGCGCAGTTGTTGGAGCGGTTTCCGGCAACAGTTCCAGTTCAGGCCCCTGTGGTGCCTCCAGTGGTACCTCCAGTGGCAGAGGTGCAGCCGAGGGCTGCGGTTGCAGAGGTTAGTTCATCTTACCTGGAGATGGTGAGTCAGATGCGGCAGATGAGTATGGCATTCTTTTCGGGTGGTGTTAGCTCCGAGGATGCTGATGAGTGGCGTATATGCGTAGAGCGCAATTTTCGCTCGATTCGTTGCCTTGATGAGTATCGAGTAGAGTTGGCGATCCACTATCTGAGTGGTGATGCGCACGCGTGGTGGAGAGATATTGAGGCCAAGAGGCCTGGTGCAGTATGGACAAGGGGGAATTTGTGGCTGAGTTCAACGCCAAATATATTCCCCAGGAGGCTCTAGATCATTTCGCGACAAGATTTGTGGATCTGGTTTAGGGGGACCGTACAGTGCGTGAGTACGATGCTGAGTTTTGTCAGTTACTGGCTTATGCAGGCGCATGAATGATCGATCAGCGGACGCAGGTCCAGAGGTTCCTGAGGGGACTACAACCACATTTGCGGACCAGATGCAGAGTGACTGAGTACGCCTTGAGGGCAAAGCTGGTAGAGGTTGCTGCAGGGATCGAGGAGGATCTAAGGAGTAAGACTGCGGTAGTTGTTCTAGTGGCAGCTGCTCCGGCAGTCCAGCCGCGGAGGCAGCATCAGCAAGGGAGTTCTGGTTCTGACAAAGGCGGTAAGCCTGCGCAAGGTCAGAAGAGGAGGTGGGATGGCACTTCCAAGTCGAGTTCGGGGACTCATGCGTGTCGGATATGGGAGCACGGAGCACAGGGTGGCGAGCTGCACTAAGGCTTCGAGGGAGGCTAAGGTTTGCTTCCATTGCAGAGAACCGGGGCATATCAGGCCGATGTGTCCTAAGTTGCAGCTGATGGCTGTTGCTGCAGTTTAGCCAGTGGCGCAGTTTGTGACAGTGCAGCCATTGAACTATATTGGACCGGCACCGCGAGTCTTTACCCTAGGAGAGGTGGGGCAGGGACAGCATAACGGCGCATCAATCACAAGTAAAATCTTAGACTCAGACCTCGTAAATTCTTTAATTGGTGAATGGTTGTTTGTTTCTGCTATTTTTGCTTGTGTTAGTCTAGTAGGGTTCTCAACGCATATGAATTGTGTAGGGACCTTGAAAGTAGGAGGTTTTGAGTCCCATGTGCTTTTCTATTCTGAAGCATCCAACTGTTTTGTTACTCCGGAGCATGCCGAGGGCAGTGGCATCCGTAGCAGCGCGGGTGAGCATTCGAGTTTGGTCAAGGTGGCTGGAGGTTGGTCAAGGTGGCTGGAGGTGGATTCCTGGCTACTTCGAGCCGTGCTAGAGCAGTTGATGTTCAGATTGCTGGGCAGTCAATGCCAGCAGATTTAGGGATCAGTCCGGTGGAGCTGTACGACGTTATCTTTGGGATGGATTGGTTGTCTCATTAAAAAGTTCATCTGGATTGTTATCGAGGCAGATTGGCCTTCGAGTGTGATGCAGAGAGGTTGACATTTCAAGGAGTGAGACCGACTTCAGGAAGTCTCGTGATTTCTGCGGTTCAGGCAGTGCAGATGATCGAGCATGGATGCGAGGCTTATTTGGCAATGATTTCTATGCCAGAGTTTGTGGGTAAGGTTGCTGTGAGTGAGATTTAGGTTGTTTGGGATTTCAAGGATATCTTTCAGTCATTGCAGGGATTACTGCCATCTCGGTCTGATCCGTTTACGATTGAGCTAGAGCCCAGGACAGCGCCTATCCCCAATGCACCTTACCGGATGGCTCCAACAGAGTTGGCAAAGCTGAAGAAGCAGTTAGAGGATTTGGCGAATAAGGGCTTTATTCATCCGAGTACTTCACCGTGGGAAGCGCCGGTGTTGTTCATGAAAAAGAAGGATGGTAGTTTTCGGTTATGTATCGATTATCGGGGACTTAACCGAGTTACTGTGAAGAACAAGTACCCTCTCCCGAGGATTGATGAGTTGCTTGATCAGTTGAGGGGTGCTACTTGGTTCTCCAAGATCGACTTGGCATCAAGATACCATCAAATTCCAATCGACGAAGTTGATGTTCGGAAGACAGCTTTTAGTACCCGATATGGGCATTTTGAGTTTGTGGTGATGTCATTCGGTTTGACTAATGCGCCAGCAGCGTTCATGCGATTGATGAACGGCGTATTTCAGGAGTATCTGGACGTCTTTGTGATTATCTTTATCGACGATATCCTGGTTTATTCTAAGAGTCTTGAGGAGCACGAAGTGCAATTGCGGTTAGTTCTGGAGAAGCTTCGGGAGCATAAGCTTTTTGCTAAGTTGAGCAAGTGCAGTTTTTTGGCAGAGAGAGATTTCTTGGCCATATTGTTTCTGCAGATGGAGTTTCTGTGGATCCGGCTAAGATAGAGGCTATTCGAGATTGGCCTAGACCTTCTAATGCCACCGAGATCAGGAGCTTTCTGGGTTTAGCAGGATATTATCGGAGGTTCGTCAAGGGCTTTGCGAGCATGGCTCAGTCGATGATGAAGTTGACCGGGAAGGACGTTCCATTTGTTTGGTGTCAGGAGTGCGAGGACAACTTTACGAAGCTGAAGGTGATGTTGATGAGTACACCGGTGTTGGCATTGCCTGAGCCGGGTAAGCCTTATGTAGTGTACACCGATGCTTCTGGGATTGGTCTGGGTTGTGTGTTGATGCAGGAGGGTAGAGTGATTGCGTACGCTTCCAGGCAGTTGAGAGGTGCAGAACGTAACTACCCTACGCATGATCTAGAGTTGGGTGCAGTTGTGTTTGCATTGAAGATTTGGAGATCTTACCTGTATGGTGGGAAAGTTCAGATTTTCACAGATCACAAGAATCTGCAACACATTTTCACTCAGTCGTTGCTGAATGTGAGACAGAGGCGTTGGGTCGAGCTGTTAGATTATGAGTTGGATATTTTTTACCATCCTGGTAAGACGAACCAGGTAGCTGATGCTTTGAGTTGTCGACGTGTAGATTCGGTTCGGGAGCAGGATATTGAGTCACTGGTGAGCAAGATTAGTACTTTGTGGTTATATGCTATTTCGCAGGAGCCAATGGGCTTAGAGGTGGCTGATCAGGCAGATCTGTTGAGTAGGATTCGAGTGGCTCAGGCGAGTGATCAGGATTTGGTGGCTGCGTCGATCGCAGAGGGTTCTGAGTATCAGGTCTCATCGAATGGGACGATTCTTGTTCGCGGTCGAGTTTGTGTACCCAAGGTAGAGGAGTAGAGGCAGGTGATTCTGCGAGAGGCTTATGCGAGCAAGTTCTTGATTCATCTTGGAGTGACTAAGATGTATCGTGAACTCAAGTGGTACTATCAGTGGGTCGAGATGAAGAGAGATGTGGCGGATTGGGTTTCGAAGTGTAACACGTGTTCGCTGGTTAAGGCTGAGCATAAGGTTCCGAGTGGTTTGTTGCAGAGTTTACCCATTCCGGAATGGGAGTGGAACATGATCACGATGGATTTCGTGGTAGGATTACCTAACTCGCGGACCTTTGATGCTATTTGGGTTATCGTGGATCGGTTGACTAAGTCAGCACATTTTCTGGCTATCAAGAAGACAGACGGTGCGACTGTTTTGGCTAAGAAATTTGTGAAGGAGATTGTGAGGCTGCATGGAGTGCCAGCTAGTATCGTGTCAGACCGGGATCTGAGATTTGCTTCAGAGTTTTGGGGAGCATTTCAGGCAGAGATGGGCACTAAGGTGCATATGAGTATAGCATACCATCCGCAGACTGATGGGCAATCCGAGCGGACGATTCAAACTTTAGAGGATTTTACTGCGGATGTGTACTGGATTGGGATGGTTACTGGGTTGATCATTTGAGCTTGGTAGAGTTTGCTTATAATAACAGCTTCCAGACGAGTATTGGGATGGCTCCTTTTGAGGCTTTGTATGGGAGGTCATGCAGGACACCCCTATGCTGGACCCAAGTGGGGGAGCGGAGTATTCATGGGGCTACTTATGTTCAGGAAACGACAGAGAAGGTTCGAGTTGTGAGACTGAACATGAAGGAAGCTCAGGATAGGCAAAAGAGTTATGCAGATAAGCAGAGGCGAGAGCTTGAGTTTGCAGTGGAAGATCGTGTGTATCTCAAGATGGCTATGTTGAGGGGTCCTAATAGATCCATAGCAGAGAACAAGCTGAGTCCGCAGTTTGTGGGTCCGTTTCCGGTAGTGGAGCGGGTTAGGCCGGTTGCTTATCGGCTGGAGTTACCTCCGATTATGCAGGCATTTCATAAGGTGTTCCATGTATCGATGTTGAGTAAGTGCCAACATGAATCGGAGGAGTTAGTGGCTAAGATTCCTGAGGATATTCGGCCTGATTTGATGGTTCTGACAGTTCCTGTTAGGATTCTCGATAGGAGGGTCAAGGAGTTGCGTCGGAAGAAGATTCCACTGTTGCGAGTTTTGTGGGATTGTGCGGGTTGTGAGGAGGAGACTTGGGAGCCTGAGGCAAAGATGAAATTGAAGTTCGGGAAGTGGTTTGACAAGCAGGTCGCCGTTTGAGCTTTATTTCTCTTTGTATTCCCAGTTTCTGTTTTTAGCATGCGTTGCTTTTGTTGTATTTTTGTTTTGTTATAACAATTGTACTTTTTGGAGATTTATAAGATGGTGGTCCTTATATTCCTGTGTTATAAGATATGTGTTCTTATTTTTTTTGTGGATATTCCATGTGAGGGAGTATCGAGTGTAGACCACACTAGGCAATCTAATCATAGATATTTATGGGCGTTCTAGAATTTATACTACTAACTCATTATGTGGAGAAGGTGGTACTCCAGAGTGCTTACTTGGGACGGTGGTTTCCAGCGTAAGTACTGAGAGATGGTGGTTCTCTCTAAGGGACAGTGGTTTCCTTGTGTACTTATTGGGATGGTGGTTCCGGGATAAGTGCTGACAGACGGTGGTACTCTCGAGGGGATGGTTGTTTCCCTAGTTGTTATGGCTTGAGGGATGAGTTTCTGAGAGCGAGTGCGTGTGTTAATGAGTTAAGGGTGATAAATTTCTAGGAACGTGCGTGTAAATAGATGATTAGAGGTGAGCCTTAGAGATCAGGTGAGGGTCTCGGGTGGTATTGACCGGTTAGAGTCAAGATTTGGTCTTGATAGACGGTTTGTGAGGATTCGAGGACGAATCCAGTTTAGTGGAGGAGAATTGTAACATCCCGAAACCAAATAGGTGCTTTTTGGTGAGGGTGTCGATCGACACCTTAGGGTAGTGTCGATCGACACTAGTGTTTTCAGAATCGGGTTATTAAGATTTTTGGCTCGGTTTAATTGCGGTTTAAGGGATTAACCTAGGGCTCGTATATAAATACGTTCCAGGGTCTCGTGGCCGCGTTTTGGAGGAGAAAAACACAGAGAATCCCTGAGTTTGAGAATTTGTGGATCAATTCGCGAATTGTTCGTTTTCTCGAGTGTTCTTCGTCGTTCGTTCTCGGGATCATTCGTGGTGTGTTTGTGGGTGTTTTCAGTGTGAACAAGAGTCTGTTCCTAGGCTGTAGAGTCTGTGTTTTCGTGTCCTCCGCCGTTTCAATCCTAAAACGCAGAGGTGAGTGCGTGATCGTTTAGGGAATACTAGAATTTGAGTGTGGTTGAATGATGGATTGATTTATTGATTGTTTTGGCGTGTTATTGATCGTTTTGTTACTGTTTTGCATGTAAATCGTATGGAATTTTGTTTGTTTTGGCTAGTACTGAGACCGAGACGAGCTGCATGAGAATAGGCTCGAGTTCTTGTTTCAGGAACAGAGTGTCGATCGACGCCTAGAGGCTGTGTCGATCGACACCCTGCGAGGATGATGATACTCGTTTTGTCGAGTGTCGATCGACACCATGGTGGCGTGTCGATCGACACCTATTAATTGCTTGCAGAAATCGTGTGAAAAATTATTGATAACCGGAGAATTGGTTTAATTGTTTAATCTGAATTTGAAATTTAATAGGTTAAACTTTGTTGTCAATTGTTATTTATTCTATGTATAACCTGTGCGGGATGACCGCTCCACTGAGTATTTATGATAATATTCACGCAACTCCTGACTTCCTTTTTGAGTTGTAGGTAAAGGAAAAGTGTGATCGTGGAATCGAGGTCATTGGAAGAGGATGATAGGGTTGTTGTTGCTGTTTTTAGACTAGTGAACCAGGTGTTTAGGTTGCTAGTTTATTTAATTGATCATTCCTGAATTTGGATTTGATTTATTGGTTAAAAAAAATATTTATTTGATATTGGATTATTATTTGGTTTGAATGTTTATGTTTTCCGCAGTAGAAATGCTTAGTTTAAAAAAAAAAAAAGCTTGGTTGTTTCAATAACAAGCCAATTTTTGTTAAAATTAGTTTTAAAAAAACATATAGGTTGATAGTAATGAGGTTTGTTAACTTTTTTGAGCTTATGATCCTAAAAGCATGTAACAAAATCATTTGTAAGGATTACAAACACAATTTATTTCTAACTTGTATTTTTCATATTTTACACCTTCTCTAACGGCATATTAAATATTTTTTTATCAAAAGTTAAATTAAACAGTATTTCGTTTTTTTTTATATATAAACTCGATAATTATACTGATGAAACAAATGACTTATAATCATAATTTTTAGCATCCTTGTTTTGTTTACAATAAATAATATGTAAAATAAGAGTATTTTATGTCTGACTTTTGTTTGAAAATTAAAAACACCAAAAAGACTGTCAAAACATATTTTTACTACTTATCTCAACACATATTACATCTCACATAATGGAATTTTTCATCTTATATAATATGTATATACATAAAACTTCTCCAATCCTCAGTACTGAATTTCTCTTTTAATCAAGCACAAATGGAGACATTAGAAACACACAGAACATTGTGCTTTAATGGTCGACAACCATAACCAGTAAGATCACATTCTGAATTTTTATAACATGTACTGTAACATCCCGAAACCAAAATTTGAATTTTGGAATGGGGTCTCGATCTACACCAGGGGTAATGACGATCAACACCATGCCTTTGGATCAGTTTCGGTTTAAGTTAAATCGTGCGGTTTGTTGCGGTTTGGGAAGGAAAACCCTAAGCTTCGTTATAAAACATTTTGGCCGTGTTTTGAGAAGGAGAGTCAGAAAAAGAGATTTGAAAGAGAGAGTTTTGTGATTCTTGGAGAAATCGAGAGAATTGTGGGTCGTTCTTCGCCGTTTTCTCCATTCTTAAGGCTTGTGTTGACATCATGAGCGTTTGTTAAGCGTGTTGGTGTTTTTCCGGTGAAGGAAGTCACGGTCAAGGTTTTTCGTGCGTCTCTTGTCCTCAAATTGTTTTATCGAGGTGAGTGCGCGACCGTAAGCTCGTATATGCTAGGAATCGATTAGCGATTGGTTTTAAGTGTTTATATTATGAAATCGGGTTGATTGTGTTGTTTCCTGGTGATAAATTCGTGATTGATTGTGTTTTCCTTCGTGATGGAATCGTTATTGAATATTTTTGGTCGTGATTATGATCTGTTTTCGTTCTGATTATTGAACTGCGAACAGAGTGTCGATTAACACATTGTGGTGTATCGATCGACACCCTTGTTGATGAAGCGTCGATCGACACCGTGCGATGTGTCGATCGACACCCTGTTATTTCCTGCGTTTAACTTTTCAAATTAATTATTGTTGATTTTTGATATATGCATATTTAGCCTGTAGACGGGAGGACCGTCTCACGAAGTAATTATTAATTACTTATGCAACTCTTATTTCTATGTGTTGCAGGTAAAAGAAATGTGTGGTCGCGGAATCAAGGCCGGTGAAGAGGATGATAGGATTGTTGTTAAATTGTTTAGTTCTAGTGAACTTGGTGTTTAGGTTGCTAGTATTTTCTGTTTCGGTTATTGGAATTGATTTGTTAAATTGGTTATTTGGTTTATTATTTTATTGGTTTATTTGTTTGAGAATTTCCGCATTGGTCGTATTAGATTAGTCGTTGACAGTTAGCATTTATGAGAATGTTAACTCGGGCTAATAAATAAATATAAAAAAATGTTGGTTGTTTCATGTACTACATATACGACCACCATAAGCACATGTACATATGTGTGCCTAAGACATAGTACACGTGCTAATGCAATGCAATCAACAACATAATCTTCGCAATCCTAATGTTACCAACATCCACCTCCAATCGGTTTTGGTGCAAAGATATAAGGTATCATGCACGAAATTAAAAAAGCATGCTCTTTTTATGTTATTTTGTGAATAAAATAAATTTTCTCATACATGTGTCATTAAATGAATTGAAGCGGAAGATTCAGTTATTTATGTTATATTTATGAATTTCTTCCTAAAAAATTGTATGATTTCGGTCGTAGCCTATAACCGGTATTAATAACGTAAGGTCTTCACGTAAGCTAATTATGTGTATTCTCACGTTGTTTGTTCATGAGTATGCCCAATTCTATTAGTTTTTAAAATGTTAAGATCTTTTCCCTTTGAAGAATGTTTGGTTATCAACATGGTGGGATTCAGGTAAAAGACTTTGGCTTGTGGAAGAGAAGATTATGCATGCATACCCATGACCTTTTTCTTAAGAATCTCTCTCAAAGTTCAAGAAGCCTATGTCCCAATGACCACATTTTTACTTTATCGTTTTAAAGTAAAGTGGGTGTTGTGAAATTTGAAATTGTGTTTAGATCAACAAGAACATGTTTCTCTAACAAAAAAAAAAGCATATCTATATAATATTTTAAGGTTTCTGATAAACCCAAGTCATGATATATATGATGCCATGTGTCAACTATTCTTTTGTCATTTGTCATTTCAATTTATTTATTAAAAAATTTTAA
This sequence comes from Draba incana, assembly GCA_963576765.1. Lineage (NCBI taxonomy): Eukaryota > Viridiplantae > Streptophyta > Magnoliopsida > Brassicales > Brassicaceae > Draba > Draba incana. The sequence continues at coordinate 12,696,515 of OY755208.1, forward strand.
CAATTAATATTCCTACCATTTAAAGCTAAGTCTAATGTAAATGGAAGTTAATACCAACAATTACATGTCTTTTTAATTTATCTTTTTTTTTTCTTCCTTGTATTCCCTTAAGAAATTATAATTACAAAGTAAATGTGTTATTATGATATAGATATTTAATTTATTAAACCCATCAATGTATTATACAAAATATGTTTAAAACTTTAGCATTTATATACATTAAGTAAAATTTCAAAACAAAAAGTCACAAAATTAAGCTTTAATAAAAAGAATCATAAAATTAACAAAACAAAATGATGAGAGTGGGGCAAAATTATTCAATCAAGCTCAATTATTGTCTCCATACAATTTAAGGTTCTAACGAAATAAAACACAAAAATACATTCCAACATCTCTCTTTAGATGGTGCATATGTCATGATACAAAAAAAAACATACTACAACTTGTCTAATCAATATAAATTTCTTTTTACAAACGTGTTTGATGCAAGAAAAAAGACAAAAATTATTTTTTTAGGAAACCGTAGTGAACATTGATGAATACAATACAAGTAGCGAATTTGTATAAAAGAAAATGTCTTCCATATGTTGTAATTTTAGTTATGAACAATCTATTTCTTTTCACATATAAAATTGTATATGTTGAACAATCTGCTACAAATGTTTAGTTTTCTAACTTTGGTAATTATTAACTATAACACCAAATTTTTATAATATTAGATTCATAAATAATCAATAAGCTATAAATTATTGCATATTTTACCATATTAATTTTTTAATTTACGCAACGCGTGGACAATCCCTAGTTTAATATATTATGAAGTGATATACAAGAACACGAATCTCTAAAATTATGGAACTTAACCTAATACTAATCTAATTTCAAACATTTTTTTTTAACCCAATAGCACTTTTGAATCCCCTAGTAATATATAACTTTTTTTTCTTTTTTAAATGTCTGGATTGATTTATTATTTTATTGCAAATTACAAGAATTGTTGCAAAGACGATCCGACCACAGAAAATTCACTCCGACCCTATAGATCCATGACATGCAACACTTTTTGTGTTTCATGCTCATGATGGACACCTACTTTCACTACGTGGAATCACGGCGAACGATTCTAATCGCACAGCGTTGGAGCTCTCTTATAAACTTTGTCTCCATTAATCTGTAAATTTATTAATAAATCGTATTGTTGAGAATCGAACCCCAAACCTCCAGATATGGAAGCATTAATTAAACCTTAATGGACCATTGGGCCAAAGATCCACAAATATAATTTCTTTGAATGCGTTTTAATGTATAATTATGCGTATAACAGTGGAAATCACCTAGTTCCTTGATAAGTTTGGTTACCAATTATAATGTATATTAAGAAATTCAATTCATATTAAGAAAATTGTAAGTGACAAATGAAAGATATAAGAATCATAGCTTACCACTTGTCACATATGCATGTTTTGTAGATTAATATTTTATACTTGTCACGCATGCGTTGATCTCTATCATGAAAGATGGTTGAGATTGAAACACTAATGAAGAACTAGATTCTTTCTCTACCTGTAACACCCGTTTTTTTTTTTTTTAATGCGGAAATTCTCATAAAATAATTCATAAAAATATCAATAATAAACCAATCAATTCAAATCCAGAAATAATAATAAAATAAAATCTAGCAACCTAACCGGGTTCACTAGAACTAGAAAACGTAAACCAACAACCATCCTAATCATCCTCTCCCTAATGCCATGATCCCGCGGTCACACTTTTCCTTTTCCTTTACCTGCAACACAATTAGGAAAAACGAGTTGCGTAAGTATTTAATAAATACTTAGTGAGAACGTCTACAGGCTAAGTACGAATAACCAGATTATCAATAACGCATGATTTAAAATATTAACGCAAGAATCACGTGGGTGTCGATCGACACGTCGCACGGTGTCGATCGACGCAACAAAATAACTGGTGTCGATCGACACGTCGCACGGTATCGATCGACGCGACACTCGCAGAAACAGACCAGATTTCGAAAATCACACAATCTACGAATTAAACAATCAAACTCGATTCAGTTCACAGTTCACACACAACACAGCCACGAATCATCACGCAAATACTCAGGAAAAACATTAAACATCGCCGCTAATCGCTATTCGATGACTCAAACTATAGACACGCACTCACCTCGGGAACGGTTTGATCAAGGAAAAACCAGACCGAAACAGAAGGGGATAACTCGCGACTCCCTTCACCAAATCAAGTTCTGAAAACTGATCTGGAAAAGAGACACCGAGAGCTTTCCAACGGCGTATAGAACGCCTCCTAACTCCATACAGATCGACGGGAAAACAGCCCGCAATCTCGCTAATCGAAACAGGAAGAACAGAGGTTTCAGAACCAACACCCTGAAATCAAACGAACACAGAGAACGGAGATTACCTCCAAATCAGGATCCGAAACCTGATCTAGAAACTAGACAGAACCAACTTTCCAACGGTATAAGGATCCTCTCCTGATTCTCTCGGGTTCGACGGGAATCCTCCCATGAAGCTGACTGATCGCAATTCGAAACTGCAGAAACCTCTCACACGAGAACAACGATAACTCAGCGAATACTCAACCAAACGACAAACGGTTTTCACCGGAATCAAGATCATGGATCAGAGAACTTACCCTCAAAGTCTCGCTTCAATCCAATCACCACTCGACCGCCGTCTCTTACTCCCAAAACGAACTGAACAAACCTCTCAAACTCACGAGAAAACCTAGGTCACTCTCAACTTCTCTGATTCTGCGTGAGTGAGCGGCTAACCCTAGGGGAAACGCGTCCTCCACGCTTAAATAAGATCCCCCAAACCGGCCCAAATCCAATCAAACCTAAGTCCAATTTTTAGCCCGTGTCGATCGACACACACCAGCTGTGTCGATCGACACAGCACCTGCTGTTCGATTCCTATAGAAGTCACAGCTCGTGTCGATCGACACACACCCGCTGTGTCGATCGACGCGTCTCCAAAAAAATCACATTTTTGGATCACGGGCGTTACAATTCTCCCCCACTAATCTGGATTCGTCCTCGAATCCCGACAAAAACCGCCAATTACTGGCCTCAACTCCGCAAACCCGACCCTAAACCGGTCAAACAATCCGAGATCCTAAAACTCGATCTCCGAGGCTCTAGTTCTGTCTCATGTTTATACGCCCGTTTTCTGCCATCTATTACTCCTAACTCATTTGACACCCCTCCCACTCGCAGGACGCATCCTTTGAGCTATCGGTGTCTCGTGTCCCTTCTACTCTCAGGACGCATCCTTTGAGCTCCGGGTACACAGGGGAACTAATCATCCCCTCGAGAGAACTAATCATCCCTCGATACTCGTAATGGAAACTAATCATCCCAAAGAGTATACAGGAGAACTAATCATCTCCTCTGAGGAACTAATCATCCTCGCTGAAGAACTAATCATCTCCAGATAAACTGAATGAGTTATTCGGGACCGCAGCCCCCAGAGTAATAAATTCGAAAACGACTATAAACATCTATCGACCAAAACTACCTCGCGTGGCCAACTCGATACTCCCTAAACCCGGAATATCACCACGTAACACATATAAGAAAACACGTCTTATAACAGCACATAGATAAATAAGGAACAACTCCATCTTATTAATCTCAAAACGTAAAATTGTTACAACATAAACAAAAATACACGATACAAAAGCATCAACATGCTAAACGAAACTGAAACCGCAAAGAGAAATAAAGCTCACGCCGCGACCTACTTGTCGAACCACTTCCTAAACTTTAACTTCTTCTTTGCCTCTGGCTCCCAAGTCTCCTCCTGGCAACCGCCACAATCCCACAAAATCCACAACAACGGAACCTTCTTCCGACGCAGCTCCCTGACTCCTCTCTCCAGAATCTTCACAGGAACCGCCAGAATCGTCAAATCTGGCTGAAGATCCGCAGGGATCTCAGGCACTAACTCCTCCGACTCATGCAGGCACTTCCTCAACATCGAAACATGGAAAACCTTATGAAATGCCTTCATGATCGGAGGTAACTCAAGCCGATACGCAACTAGTCCAACACGCTCCACCACTGGAAACGGACCCATAAACCGTAGACTCAGCTTGTTCTCCCTAATAGGCCTGTTAGGGCCCCGCAACATGGCCATCTTGAGATACACGCGATCTCCAACCGCAACTCAAGCTCTCGCCTCCGCTTATCAGCGTAGCTCCTCTGACGATCCTAAGCTTCCTTCATGTTCAATCTCACAACTCGGATCTTCTCCGTCGTTTCCTGAACATAAATAGCTCCAAGCATATTGCGCTCCCCCACTTGGGTCCAGCATACGGCGTCCTACACAGCCTCCCATACAAAGCCTCAAGGGGAGCCATACCGATACGCGCCTGAAAACTGTTATTGTAAGCGAACTCGACCAAACTCAAATGGTCCGCCCAATAACCACCCCAATCCAGAACACACATCCTCAGCAAATCCTCCATAGTCTGAATAGTCCTCTCTGACTGCCCATCAGTCTGCGGATGATAAGCTGTACTCATATGCACCTTAGTGCCCATCTCTGCCTGAAACGCTCTCCAAAACTCTGATGCAAACCTGGGATCTCGATCGGAAACAATACTGGCTGGCACTCCATGCAACCTCACTATCTCCTTCACAAACCTCTTAGCCAACTTAGCTCCATCGGTCTTCTTAATGGCCAAAAGTGCGCTGACTTAGTCAACCGATCCACAACTACCCAGATAGCATCATAAATCCGCGAAGTACGCAAACCAACCACGAAATCCATCGTAATCATATCCCACTTCCACTCAGGAATAGGCAACTCTGCAGAAAATCACTCGGAACTCCATGCTCGGCCTTAACCAACGAACTGGTATTGCACTTAAAAACATAAGCCGCTACGTCTCCCTTCATCCCGACCCAGTGATAATACCGTTGAGATCTCAGTACATCTTAGTCGCACCCGGATGAATCGAGAACTTGCTCGAATGGGCCTCACTCAGAATCTCCTGCCTCAATGCCTCATCTCGAGGAACACAAACTCGACCACGAATCAGAACGCATCCCAGACCAATCCCTGAAGCATCAGTATACACCGTGTAAGGCTTCCCCAGCTTGGGTAATGCCAACACCGGCGTACTAGTCAACATCTCCTTGAGCCTCGCAAAGCTCTCCTCGCACTCTGGCGACCAACAAACGGAACCTCCTTACCGATCAACTTCGTCATCGGCTGCGCTATACTCGCAAAGCCCTTGACGAATCTACTGTAGTAACCTGGTAAACCTAGAAAACTCCTGATCTCGGTAGCACTACTCGGTGTCGGCCAATCTCGAATGGCCTCAATCTTAGCCGGATCCACATAAACTCCCTCTGCAGAAACAATATGGCTCAGAAAACCCATCTCTCGCTGCCAAAAACTGCACTTGCTCAACTTAGCATACAGCTTCTGCTCCCGAAGCTTCTCGAGAACCAACCGCAAATGCGCCTTGTGCTCCTCGGAATCCCTCGGATACTCCAAGATATCCACTATGATAACAACCGCGTCCAGGTAATCCTCGGTCATGACGCAGCCTCTGGTGCTTACCACAAGCACATTAAACAAACAAGAAGCATAACCACAACTCGAAATGCCCAATACTTGCCTAGTTTCATCCAGTACTCATGATGCAGCATTCTAAATCCATCCAGGACTGGCGGTCAATTGTACAACAATCAAACAAGAACATGTACCGTCAACCGCCAGTCCAGATTTGGATTTCCCGAATGCTACATTTATCACTAGAACTTAAACATAGGCTCAGCCTTACCAGCGATACTTTGACTCACAACTTGAGTCCCCCGAACCGTCTATCACAGACCACAGACTTGACTGCTCTAGCCAACACTACACGAGATTCCCACTCGTTCCGCAATCGTCCAACATGGACCAAAATCCCTGCCTGACACAGCCGATATCACACGAGATCCTCCCCTGACCTCAGAGGCTCCCTCTAATCCACACATGGAACATACCGTCGCACTCTCGGGACACTTCCCTCGAGCCAACGGTATATGGGGATCTCACATCCCCGCAAGAGATCTCACAACTGCTTATTCCGGGAACACGCTTTCCAATAAGCACACAGGAGAACACACCTCTCCTCTGATTAGAGCCGCCTCACGTGATATAGTCACAACCCTCCCATCCTGGGATACCTCACAAACTGACCAACATGGTCCACAAATACAAACACATCACGAACCACACATCTCAAAACCAAATGAAAATAAATAAGGAACACCATCTTATAAATTTTCAATACTGTAAATCGTTTCAACACCAACGAAATACAATAAAAAAATCCAGAAACAACACCAAACTCAAAACTCTGAAAACGGAAAACAAAACCAAAAAGAACACCAAAAACCAGCTCAATCCTCGAACTGCTCCTCTACGCCCTCGACCGCTACGAGTGCCTCCACCAACTCTGCCCTCGAGGCATACCTGGAAGCCATGCCAGGCTTCTTCAGCCCGATCCGAAGTCCTGCCACGAACTTGCCCAATTGGGCTCTCTCCTCATCCATGCCGCTACTCACATAGACCACTAACCTGCTGAACTCAGCATCATACTCACGAACTGATCGACAGCCCTGAACCAAACTCAGGAACTGCAACTCTAACTGCTTCACAGCTTCTTGAGGAAAATATCTGCCATTAAACTCGCTCAAGAATTCTCCCTAAGTCCACAATGTCCGCCTCCTCCTGGCTTGCACTCCAGCCCACCAAAGGCGCTTTGCCTTCCAAGAACTCCACCGCTAGATCCACACAGAAATCCTCAGGACATCGGAGAATACGAAGCCTTCGCTCGATCTTCAATCTCCACTCATTGGCCTCCTCTGGCCTCCCTCTACCCGAAAATGACAAGGGCCCCATGAGCAATGACTCATTAGACCACGCAAGATACTGCTCCCTCCGGGCCTCCACTGGAGTCTGCACTGGCACTGCACCCGGTAAACGCTCCAAAATCAACGCTAGCATCTTAGACACATGATCCTCTGGATCCTGAGTTCTGCCTGAAGCACCACCTGCACCTGGGCCTCTTGCCGCACCCGAAGCTCTAGTACTAACTCTCGCTCCACCTGAACCATCTGATACACTGACAGAGCCCTCTGACAACTCCTGATACGCAGGCGAACCGACCACCTGATCCGATGACTCACTCTGAATCTCCCACTCGAACGACTTAGCCACACGACCCCGGCCTCCACGGCCACGACTCCGGCCTCCACGGCCACCGGCTCTGCCACCACGACATCTTGGAACTCTAGCCATCTCACACTGCACTTTTCACAAGTACACACTAAGACACTAGAACTCACAATCAAAAGCACAACAATAACTTACCGCAGAATCTCATTAAAGGCCGGAGAGGATGATTTCTAAGACTAACAAAATTTGACTAAACACAATTAATCAATCAAGCACATAGTCTCAGTTCATCCAAACCTAGCAGTCCTAAAACCGTCTAGGCTCTGATACCAAAATGTAACACCCGGTTTTTTTTTTTTTAATGCGAAAATTCTCATAAAATAATTCATAAAAATATCAATAATAAACCAATCAATTCAAATCCAGAAATAATAATAAAATAAAATCTAGCAACCTAACCGGGTTGCCATGATCCCGCGGTCACACTTTTCCATTTCCTTTACCTGCAACACAATTAGGAAAAACGAGTTGCGTAAGTATTTAATAAATACTTAGTGAGAACGTCTACAGGCTAAGTACGAATAACCAGATTATCAATAACGCATGATTTAAAAGATTAACGCAAGAATCACGTGGGTGTCGATCGACACGTCGCACGGTGTCGATCGATGCAACAAAATAACTGGTGTCGATCGACACATCGCACGGTATCGATCGACGCGACACTCGCAGAAACAGACCAGATTTCGAAAATCACACAATCCACGAATTAAACAATCAAACTCGATTCAGTTCACAGTTCACACACAACACAGCCACGAATCATCACGCAAATACTCAGGAAAAACATTAAACATCGCCGCTAATCTCTATTCGATGACTCAACCTATAGACACGCACTCACCTCGGGAACGGTTTGATCAAGGAAAAACCAGACCGAAACAGAAGGGGATAACTCGCGACTCCCTTCACCAAATCAAGTTCTGAAAACTGATCTGGAAACTAGACATCGAGAGCTTTCCAACGGTGTATAGAACGCCTCCTAAATCCAAACAGATCGACGGGAAAACAGCCCGCAATCTCGCTAATCGAAACAGGAAGAACAGAGGTTTCAGAACCAACACCCTGAAATCAAACGAACACAGAGAACGGAGATTACCTCCAAATCAGGATCCGAAACCTGATCTAGAAACTAGACAGAACCAACTTTCAAACGGTATAAGGATCCTCTCCTGATTCTCTCGGGTTCGACGGGAATCCTCCCATGAAGCTGACTGATCGCAATTCGAAACTGCAGAAACCTCTCACACGAGAACAACGATAACTCAGCGAATACTCAACCAAACGACAAACGGTTTTCACCGGAATCAAGATCATGGATCAGAGAACTTACCCTCAAAGTCTCGCTTCAATCCAATCACCACTCGACCGCCGTCTCTTACTCCCAAAACGAACCGAACAAACCTCTCAAACTCACGAGAAAACCTAGGTCACTCTCAACTTCTCTGATTCTGCGTGAGTGAGCGGCTAACCCTAGGGGAAACGCGTCCTCCACGCTTAAATAAGATCCCCCAAACCGGCCCAAATCCAATCAAACCCAAAAATCAAACCTAAGTCCAATTTTTAGCCCGTGTCGATCGACACACACCAGCTGTGTCGATCGACACAGCACCTGCTGTTCGATTCCTATAGAAGTCACAGCTCGTGTCGATCGACACACACCCGCTGTGTCGATCGACGCGTCTCCAAAAAAATCACATTTTTGGATCACGGGCGTTACACTACCTAAAACTATATACATTCCATCATAAAGATAATGCAAAATTCATAACACATAAGTAAAAGTTTATAGGAAAGGGAAAAGAAACCTAAAACTCAACTAAATTTCAAGATTTCATCTCTCATTCACACAACCGCTAAGAAATTCTTCATCATCACAATGAACGAAGATATTCCACTAACCCTTTGTATAATTCTATTATGCAATTAATCTACATGCTTGAAGAGCTTATGATTCATTAGTTTTTGATGGTATGCATGTAATTTGATTACATGCATGTTAATTTGTTAACTTTATTTCCACATTTAACTCTAGAAACACATAAGGTTATATAATTTTGTCATGAAAAACATAAGTTTACGACCCTAAATCTGCAACAATAAAGTGCCCAAAATCTACCATATGAAAATTTTGTTGCTAAATAAAACGGCCACAAAATGTATTCTAGTAAGAGATAAGTTTATTGTATCATCCAATTTAAAGTTTCTCAGAACTGGAAAAAAAAAATCCGTAAAACAATCCGCTACCACATAGAAAATTTACTATCACGTCGTTGATATTTTTGTTAGAGTATAAACTTCTAACCCAAAAAAAATTAAATAAGTAAATTGATCCATATGTTATCACTCTCTAATAAGCCCTTTCAAGATTGGCTTTTAGCCATTGATCTCAATATACTTGTGCATGGTTCAACATCAATTTCATATTGAGTTGGAGTGTTTAGATCGGATTCTGATAAAGGACTTCCAACATAAAAAGAATTTTGAAATTTTCTTTTTACAATTAAAAAAAATGAAAAGCATACTAAATTTTGCGTGTGCGCATTCTAATATAAAACATAGAATATTTTAAATCATTAATAAAAATAAATCACTTTTGAAAATGTAGTGATTTGTTTTTCTCATTTGGAGGTTTTTAAAAGTTGAACGAATTGGACCCGTTTCAAACTCATATTGTAGACATGAACGTACACAGTTTACTGATTATATAATTGGAAATTGTATTATTTATCTCGCTGAAGCAGAGTAACCGCAACAAAACATATCGTTCTTTATTCACATAACCACATAGGATTTTTGTTTGTCTTTGAATTTGTTTTAATGTATTATTCTGCGTATAGCACAGATTATCACCTAATTTCTTAGCAATTTTGGTGACCAATTATAATGTATATTATAAAGCCCAATTACATGTTAATAAAACTAGGAATTATTACTTGAGAAGGTATTTTTTAAAGAACTTATTATATATAAGACACTTTTTAGGGGAGGTATATTTTTCTATGGTGTATTACTCTTCTTTTTCTGATCTGTGTGATTCTATCATCTTCTTCTTCTTTTAATCAAAAAAAAATATATGATGATGGAAAGTAAAGATCCAGCTATTAAGCTCTTCGGTATGAAAATCCCTTTTCCGGCGGTTTTTGAGCCGGCGGTGGCCGCTGAGGAGGAAGAAGGAGACGACTGGAGCGGCGGAGATGATAAATCACCTGAGAAGGTATTCATTGATTCTCTCCTCTCTGTTTTTCATTTTTGGGATCGAGATAAAGTTAATTGGAGTTTTTTTAGACCTAATTAGTGAATTTATATCTAATTTGAATCCGCAAATGGATAAATCTCTTTTGTCTTTATAAATCTTCTAAATCATAGATTACTCTTTGATACAAGTTTGACTCATAAATCCTCTGTTTCGAGCTTAACATGTTGGAGACTTTTGAATCAGATTGAAACTCTTATGGGTATTTTGATAATCCTGGATCTACAATTTGTGTCATGTGTTTCATGAACGAATCTAAAAACCTTGCTTTTGTTATTCATTTACTAATAAGAATAGAAAAGTTTATCCTTTTTTAATACTAAACCATGGAAACAAGTGTTTAGAGTCTTAAAAAATTCTGGGTTTTGATGAAGAAAGATTAACTTTTTCTGAATAGTTTAAAGAATAATTGGTTGATTCTTCATCTAGAACTTTCTTCAGAGACTCATAATTTGTTTATTCACTGGTCCATTGCAAGTGTTTTAATTTAGTGTTTATTGCCTCTCTTAGGTAACTCCAGAGTTATCAGAGAAGAAGAACAACTGTAACAACAACAACAATTTGGATGAATCAAAACCCGAAAACGAGGACAAAGAGGAGACGACGACATCAACCGATGATCAGATAGAGAGCAGCGAGTCGCCTCAGCAGACGGCTGACGGTAAACCCGTCTTGGAGAAACCAGTGGATGGATAGTGATTTATGGATGTATTGGTATAGATGGTAAAACATATGGATGGTGTGCTATGAAAGATTTCAACGTTCGTTCTCCAGTGGATGGGTCTCATGTGGATGCCATGAGACAGATTTTGTTTTGCTTGTTTCCTTTTTTCTTGTGGAAATGCCATAATTTTCCTTTTTGTTTTTTAGTTTTTGCCTTTGATTTCAATAACCAAATTTTGGGGTCAACAAAAAGTCTTTTATATGATTCAATGTTTTGATGCTTTGAAAGTGTATTCATTCCAAGAAGTACAATCCATTATATAGTATCCACACAAGTGCAATTCAAGCTAATGTATCCACACAAATACCATCCATCTCACTTCGTCATTGTCAATCTTTGTGTAATCCAAATGCTGATGATCTTCTGATGCATGATTGATGTGAATTTATCCATCAATTCTTGCATCTCCTCCGGCGGTAAGACCGTTGAGTTGGTATTCTGTTTGCTATCATTCCATGTTCCGTTCCCCTGAAAAATGTTTCAACGCATCAAACTCAACCAATTCGTCTACACTAAGCTCTGATCCATAACCTCTGAAATCAAAGCAAATAACTAAGTCTCAGTTTCGAAATCAAATTCCGATAGGGTTTTCATTCTAAAAATCACACTACATAAAATTCATCTATTCACAAATCGGTATAACAATTAATAGTTTCATCAGGATTTTCAAAGCATCAAACTCAAGCAATTCATCTGTACTAAACTAAGATCCATATCTTTTTGATTCAGAAACAGATAACTAAAGTTTCGTAGTTCTAAGATCAAAATTACGATAGGGTTTTAGAAACTACAGGGAGGAACGGTAGTAGAAGATATTTTGAGCAGGATTAAGAATAATTACCAAGGAAACGGCGGGATCGCGACGGAGGAGGTCGAGGAGGATGGATTTGCGTTGGTCAGAAGATGCGGTGGTTGATTCGACGGCGCGTGGGAAATAGAGGTTTTCGAGAGACAAAAGCCTCGCCGCAATTTCATTCGCCGCCGTGTCTTTCATTGTTCTTCCTTCCTCCATCTGCTTCTTCTCTCCCATTTCATTCGATTGTTATTTCATTTTAAGAAGCTAATCTGCCGACAAAAAAAAAAAGAGAAGCTAATGGTGGTTTGGTTTTTACGGCAGAGACGGGAAAAGAGAAGAAGAGATAACTCAGGAATGCAATTTGGTATTTTAGAAAAAATAACAGTGAAAAAAGTATATGTCCCGAAAAAAGTATCTATTTGGTAAGGAAAAATTGGGAAAGTATGTGTTAGTGTTAATAACCCATAAAACTATATATGAAAATTAAATGTAATACATAAGAGTCATAGCTTACCACTTGTCACATACGCATGTCTTGTAGATCAATGCTTTCTACTTGTCACACATGCCTTGATCTCTACCATGATGGATGATTGAGGTTAAAATCATGATGAAGAACTAGATTCTCTCTTTATCAATAAATACATAGATTAAGTCCATCATAAAGATAATGCAAAAATCAAAACACATAAGTAAAAGGTTTAGAGGAAAAGGGAGAGAAACTTAGAGTTCAACTAAAGATCAACATTTTATCTCTCATTCACACAAACGCTAAGAAAGTCTTCCACTACAAGAAAACACTGATTTAGCGTCGGCATATTTCGACGCTATTTCGACGCTAAAACCGTCGACGCTAATTCATTTTCGACACTATTTTAGCGTCGAATTAAAGTTCGACGCTAATTCGACCCTAATTTAGCATCGAATGTTCGACGCTACTCCGACACAATATTTCGACGCTAATTCGACGCTACTGTAGCGTCAAATTAGCATCGAAACATTTCGATGCTAAATGGATGCTAAATTGATGGTAATTCGATGCTAAATTAGCGTCGGATTACCGTCGACACCTAATTCATTCGACGCTAAATCGATGCTAAATCGATGTTGATGTAGCGTCGAATTACCGTCGACACCTGATTCATTCGACGCTAAATCGATGTTAAATCGATGCTGATGTAGCGTCGAATTAGCGTCGACACCTGATTCAATCGACGCTAGTTCGACGCTAAATTAGCGTCGAATGAATCAGGTGTCGACGCTAATTCGACGCTCCATAAGCATCGATTTAGCATCGAGTTAGCGTCGAATGATAACATTTTAAAATATATATATATATATATATATTATAAAAAATTATTATACAATATAATAAAAATTAAAAATTATCCGATACAAAATAACTTTATTATCGAAAAATAACTTTTAAATTCGGTTTTAATTTTAAATAAATATTTTAAATTCAAAAAACTCATAAATTTGTTTTATTTGACTTTAGAAATAAATTTCATAAAATCTAAATTCAAATCTATAACTTATCAAATCTAAATTAAATTCCATAACTTATCAAATCTAAATTCAATTCCATTTCCTAAAATTTATTTCCTACATTTTTCCTAAAATCTATTTCATATCAAATTTCTTAAATTCTATTTACTACATATTTCATAAAACCATTTTATAAAATCAATTTCATTTCAAATTCCATAACTAATATATATATAACTAATTGCAAATATATATAAAAAATTTAAAAAAAAAATAAAAAAAATATATATATATATTACCATTGTTGTCCGGCGGTGGCTGACGGCGGACGGAGATGCGGAGGAGAAGAAGGGACGGCGGCGGAAGGAAGGAGATGCGGCAAACGGAAGGACGTACGGCGGAAGGAGATGCGGCGGCGGCGGCAGGAGATGAGGAGGAGGAGAGGAGAGGGAGAGGGAGAGGAGAGGGAGAGAGAGGCGGCGGTCAAGGGAGAACCGCGGAGAGTGGGGGAGAGAGAGAGAGGAGATCGGGATTTGCAGAAACCGGAGAAGAAGACTTCGGTCTCCGTTTTAAATTCGGGAACCGACGCTAATTCGACGCGAAATTAGCGTCGGGTTATATTTAAATATAATTTCTATTCCCCACGCAGAGTTAGTGTTTACCGATCCGAATTTATTTGATTTAGCGTCGAACTGCCCACCAATTCGACGCTAATTCGACGCTAAATCAAAATTAATTCGGTTTACCGCCGTTGGTTTAACAAACAAAATTTGAAATTTTTTGGTTAACCGTCATTGGTTAAATCAAATTAATTCAATATAGCGTCGAATTTGCGTCGGATCAAATTAATTTGATCCGTTTAATACACTAAACCCTAAACCCGAAACGTAAAATTTGTTCAGATAGCGTCGAATTAGCATCGAATCGATGCTAATTCGATGCTAAATCGACGCTACCTTAAACAAATTTTACGTTTGGGGTTTAGGGTTTAGGGTATCCGCCACTGGTACGAAAACTATCTTAGTCATTCCAATCTTTCATATAATAGAATAATTTAAAATTTTGAAATTTGAAATTACATATTTGGTTCATAAAGGGTTATGATGGTATATGTAAACCTATATAGTTTTTTCAAATAGAAGTCCTTACATGCATTTGTAACATTAAATTATACAAACATACTAATTTGTTGGCAATTAAATCTTTGAATATAGATAACATTGTAGCTTCACTCTGAATCGTCGACGTTAAATCTTTTATTGTTTATACTATAACCCTAAATGAAAAATTTGTTTGATTTAGCGTCGAATTAGCATCAAATTCATGTGATTCGATGCTAATTAGACGCTAAATGATTTAGGGTAAAGAAACCTCAACATATACGATAACAATCTTAACCTATTTAAAGATTTTAAAACCGCAACATATAACGATAACAATTACATGTATTTTTACATATCAAATTTCCTACATATTTACTAAATCTATTTCCCTACAAATTTATAACAAAATGTACATTGATATGTCATTACTAATAAATAAAATAAAATTAACATAAAAAAAATAATGATTTAGCGTCGAATTAGCGTCGAATTCATGTGATTCGATGCTAATTCGACGCTAATTTTATTAATTAGCATCGAATTCATGTGATCTGACGCTAATTGGACGCTAAATCAAACAAATTTTTCATTTAGGAATTAGGGTAAAGAAACCGCAACATATACGATAACAATCTTAACCCATTGAAAGTTTTAAAACCGCAACATATAACGATAACAATCACATGAATTTTTTCATAACAAATTTCCTAAAATTTATTTCCTACATATTTCTTAAATCCATTTCCTTACAAATTTATATGAAAATGTACGTATTGCTAATTCATTACTAATAAATAAAATTAACTAAAAAAAAAAATTATGTCGAATTAGCATCGAAATAACATGAATTCGGCGCTATTAAACAAAATGAGCGTCGAATTAGCGTCGAATTCATGTGATCTGTTTAATAGCGTCGAATTAGCGTCGAATTCATGTGATCTGACGCTAATTCGACGCTAAATCAATCAAATTTTTCATTTAGGAATTAGGGTAAAGAAACCACAATATATACTATAACAATCTTAACCCATTTAAATATTATATGTTTACAACATATAACGATAACAATCACAACAATTCAATAACAATCTAACAGCAATTAATTAGTGTCAATAACAATCATACAACGAGATATATTGATTATGCAACTCCAATAAAACATTACAAATAATGAAACATAATTTTTAAAACGACTTCTTTCACAGGTACATTAGAGACTTGAAAATATTTAACATACAACAGTTATGGTACAAGTACATAATAGACTACTAATTTTTAAAACATATATGTATACATACATATATATGTATGTATCCACTTCAAACAACGGTTAGAACCAGAAACTTTTCTTTCCCTTTTGTTTCTTTGGTGGAGAATCTAAAAATCCGTCGCAAAATTCCCTTTTGATTGCATCAACATCTAGATTTAAGTTTGGGATTTCTGGACTTTGGGCAAATTCATAATCGAAGTAGTGATCCTTACATTCATTTGAAGTACTTCCACCGTAAGTATCTGACTTTTCAATCAATTGAGATGGTTGTCCGTCTTCGATTTACCTATACAAAACTTCATCGAAAACCCGCTTCTGGTCAGGACATTCTGGCTGCTTATCATATTTGTGTTTTGAATAACTGAACCCATCTTCAAATTTGGGACTCACAACATTGGCAGGAGAGCAAGAATCAGCTTCCCACGAGTATGTGGGTATCTCTTTAGTATATTCCTCGCACTGAGATTCAGTTTCCCACGAGAATTTAGGAATGTGGTGGATGTTTGGCAAGCACTAGCTGTCCGGCACTATTGTTGATGTAGAATCTTCATTATGGGTTGGTGAGCACATATTAAATTCCCACGAGTAAGTGGGTATCTCTTGAGTGAATTCGTCGCATTGAGTTTCGGTTTCCCACGAGTATTATGCACGTTCGTTGGCAAAAGTTCTGTAAAGGCGAAAAGCAATAATCTCTGCATAAACACATGACAATCATGACTCTTCATACCAGAAATTTGTTTCCCTTGCTCCACAGACTTAGAGAGTTTTGACACGTATCCATCTGGGAACTTAACTTCGGTGGAAACCCAGTTGAAGAATGTTGGTTTGCCTTCGCTTGACAATCTAAAGCTAAGCACTGGAGCTCTCCCATCTCCCGTGAGATGTAACTCAACTCTAGAGCATATAACACTACAAGAAAACAAGCTGATTTCCTACGGCCAAATCCATCAGAAATCCGTCGGAATAGGGGGTATTCCGACAGATTTCTGACGGATTTGGTCCGCCGGTTCTATCTCGTCGGAAAAACAAATCCGTCAGATATCCGTCGGGCCTTCCAGACGGATTCATGACGAAACATTGATCATCGGAATCCGTCAACTCTACGTCCGAAACCCGTCGGAGCACAGAAATTCCGACGGTATTCCGGCGGCAAAGCATACTGACGGTAATCCAACGGTCAAGGAAGGCGACGGCTTGAAAGACCGTCGGAAATCCGTCCGTGTATGTGCTCCGACGGGTTTCCGACATTGTGTTGACGGATTCCGGTAATCCAAGTTCCGTCAGGAATCCTTCGGTCATATCTGACGGAATTCTGACGGATTTCCAATTATTTTTAAAAAAATTTATTTTTATTTTAATATCTGAAAATAAATGAATTATTAAGAAAAAATTAAATTAAAAATCAAAAATAAATTTAAATTAAATTCAAATTCTTTTAAAACAAAATTAAAAGTTTAACATTAAATTTAAAATGTAAAAAAACGTTTACGACGACCCAAAAGAACGTAAGAACTCGTTCATCTTCGCCTCCATTGCACGATATCGGTCCTCCGCCTCCTCCTTCTCTTTTTGGCGCCGTTCCTCCACCTCCGCTAGCTGTCTCTCCATCCGTTGCTCCGCCTCCGCCTTCTCTCTGTCGTACCAAACTGCTACCACCGTGATATCGAATCGATGAAACGGATGAGCAAATGTCTTCGGGGAGGCCGTAGACATGACCTCTGCTCTTAGGGGTTGCCTAAGGAAAAAATTTCAAACAATTTCAAAACGTATTAGTATTAAAAGGTATTTTAAATGTGTTTAAAATTGACATGTTTACTAACCTCGTAAGTGAACTCGTTGATCTTCTCGAATGGAACTTCGGTTGGCGGCGGAGTTCCATCGACTATTGGTTGAGATTGGAGGTACTGCTCCCCGAGCTTCTCCACGCTCTCCACGATTTCCCGAGCAATCGCATCTTGGATTTCACCCGTCTTTCTGTTGGTGTGGGCATCTCTGAGGACATCAAGATTCGAAGGACGCACACCGGTCTTCTCAAAGTATTAGCATAGTCAAATACGGAAAATGTTAGCGATAATTAAATTTTTTTGGAAAAATAGGAAAATTACCAGTTGCTGAACGTGTGTCTACTTGCTCGTTGCAACGAGGTTGTAGGTCGCCGGTCCCTTCCCATTCCGGTCGCTCCTCCGGTTAGTCGAGTTTTGGCCGGAGGTCGCTTGAGTGTCCTCCTGTTCCCAATGTGCAAGTAGTCCAGTCCATAATGCTTCGTCATCCTTAAGAACCTTAGGCACCTTCCCCCTTTTTCTCCACCTGTCCTTCCACTCGTTGATCTTCTGCGAGTACTTTCTCCGCGCCTTTCGGTCGAAATTACGTCGGACCGTAACAGTCAGCTGTGGGTCCCACGTAAATTCTTGCTGAAAAAAACAAATACTCGAATTATTGACAATTGGAATGTAAATAAAAATTGAATTTTTAATTAAGAATGAAAACACATACCGCAAATTGCCGAAACCTTGTGTCCTGGTCTGCCACCGGCATCGAGTCATATGTGGCATACGGCTTAGTTATCAAGCTATTGATCATTGCGTTGATAAAGCTCGAAATACCGTTTCCCGAAAATTGGACCCTAAACGGTATTTTGTTACATATTTTGTAAACAATTTAATTAAGCTAATATAATAATTAAAATTTTTAAAAGTAGTCATTACCAGGTCGTGTTAGGTGGTAATTCCGGGTCAAAGCGTGTCAACCTATCCCGCCCTGGTTGTGACACAAACTCCTCAATGGTCATTGCCGTACGAGCAGCAGAGCCAGCTGTACCCATAAGAGGAGTGTTGGGGATCTGCGACTCACTCGCAGTCCCACCTCCCCTACTGGAACCACCGCCTCCGCTAGCCTCATGAAATCGGCCATAATCCCTACGATTTCAAAATTTTTTACATAACCTTTTAATTTTCTTACATAGTTAAAAATAGTATGTCAAATATATATTTAAAATTTACAATCTTTATTACAGAGTTAGGGCTTTTGGGAATTTATGATTTGGAGTTTTTTGAGATTTTAGAATTTAAGAATTTTAGGATTTATGGTATTTTGCGATTTTTGAATTTTGTGAAAAAAGAAATGAAGTAATTCCCCGACATCATCAAGATGAAACACATAAAATTTTTAAATGGTTTAAAGGTTTTTTAAGATATAGGTATTTAGGAATTGTAAAACAAAAAAAAAAAAATTCAAAAACATTTAAATTATTTAAACTTTTTAAAATTTAAGGGACTCGCTCAATGTTGGGCGTTGTATGCAAGAATTATTGACATAGTTAAGGAATTCGAGATTTATGAAAACCAAGGCAACATAGATAGAACTTCTGTGATTCACGGCCTTGGATCTTTGATTGGCAGAACATAAATTATGACGGATTATGTTGCCATTCGAAGAGCCAATCCCGTGAAACCCAGAAGTTCTACCTATTTTGCCTTGGTTTTCATAAATCCCTAATTACTTAACATTGTCAATAATTCTTCCATACAACTCCCAACATTGATCGAGTCCCTAAATTTTTTAAATTTGTATTGTTTTTAAAAGTTTTTGCAATTTTTTTAAATGTTACATGTTTTTAAAAGTTACATGTTTTTAAAAGTAACATATTTTTAAATTTAAGAGTTTTTAAAAGTTTTTTAAATTTTTTAAAAGTTACATGTTTTTTAAAATTCCATTTTTAAAAAAAGTAACATATTTTTAAATTTCAGAGTTTTTAAAAGTTTTTTTTTTTTAAAAGTTACATGTTTGTAAAAGTTACGTGTTTTTAAGAGTAACATATTTTTAAATTTATGAGTTTGTAAAACATATTTTTTTTTTAAAGTTACATGTTTTTAAAAGTTAAATTTTTTAATAAGTAACATATTTTTAAATTTCAGAGTTTTTAAAAGTTTTTTCATTTTTTTTAAAAGTTACATGTTTTTAAAAGTTACATGTTTTAAAAAGTTACATATATTTTTTTATTTTTTTAATTTAACATTTACATGTTTGAAAAAGTTTTTAAAATTTTTTTTTATTTAAGAGTTTAATTTATAGAATTGTTTATACTATTCATATTACAAATCTTAATAAATCATTAAAAAATTACACACACTTATTAGAATTTAAATTCAATTCATTGCAAATGGTAAGTTCCTAAAATTATCATAATACCTTAATCCATATATCTTTAAATCCCTAATTTATCATAGTTTGAAAAATCATAAAAAAATTTTAATCCCTAAATTCATAAAATTTTCTAAATCCCTAGTTTAATAAAATTTTCTAAATCCCCAAATCTTAAATTCCTAAACATCACATAATCAATTACATAATCATGTTAAACTATGATTCTATTTCGACATTTACCCATTCCCAATTGAAGAACACACAATTTCAAGCACAAATCCGTTCATAATTTTTAAAATCAACAAAAACTTACATTGTTTGGTAGATTTGGTGATGGGGTTTCTGATTTGGAAAGGGGACGTCGCAAATCCGGTGACAAACGGCGGCGAAGACGGCGGCGATTTGGGGGAAAATTTTTTAACCCTCTCTGGTTCTGTCTGCGGGGAAGACGAAGTGTGTGAGTATAAAGAACTATGCGATGGCATACTGACGGAATTATGACGGAATATTAAAATCCGTCGGCATTCCGTCAGATATTCCCACTTTTTCGATGAGATCGATGTGTTTAGGCGGGAGGAAATTAGGGTTTTTCGTCAGAAATCTGTCATAACATTATGACGGAAATCTGACGGATTTAGTTTTTTTTTAATTTTTTTCACGATCCGATTAAAAAGAAAATCGGAAAAAAATAATTCGTCAGAAATCTGTCAGCATTTATGACGGATTGCTGACGGATTTCTTAAAATCACATATTTTGTAGTTGGAGATAGAAAAAAAAAAATTACAATTATCGTAATTCCCAAATTCCCGTAATTCCTTAAATGGTAAGTTCATAAAATTATCATACGACCTAAAACCAAAAATTCATAAATCCCAAATTTCTCATACTTTCATAAATCCTCACATTTTTAAAATCCCTTAATTCATATAATTCTTAATTTTCTTATAATCCCTAAAATCTCATACTTGAGGGTATCATAAAGATTTTTTTGTCGCTACTTTAATAAAATTCATAATTCCTTTATAATCCTTTAATTCTCATAATTTCAAATTCCAAAAATATTTCTTTATAATCCCTAAATTCTCATAATTTCAAATTCCAAAAATATTTATAAATCCCTAAATAAATAATAACTTAAGGATCCGTCACGTGACCGTCATAACATTCTGACGGAATTCTGACGGTTTTTTTTTTAATTTTTTCACGATCCGATTAAAAAGAAAATATATAATTAATAATCCGTCAGAAATCCGTCAGCATTTATGACGGATTGCTGACAGATTTCTTAAATTAACATATTTTCTATTTGGAGATAGAAAAAAAAAATTTACAATTATCGTAATTCCCAAATTCCCGTAATTCCTTAAATGGTAAGTTCATCAAATTATCATAAGACCTAAAACCAAAAATTCATAAATCCCAAATTTCTCATACTTTCAAAAATCCTCACATTTTTTAAATCCCTTAATTCATAAAATTCATAATTTCCTTATAATCCATAAATTCTCATACTTGAGGGTATCATAAAGATTTTGTTGTCCCTACTTTAATAAAATTTCTAATTCCCTTATAATCCCTAAATTCTCATAATTTCAAATTCCAAAAAAATTTATAAATCCCTAAATTAATAAAAAACTTAAGGATCCGTCAGAAATCTGTCATAACAATATGACAGAATTCTGACGGATTATGTTTTTTTATTACTTTTTTCACGATTCGATTAAAAAATTTATAATTAATAATCCGTCAGAAATCTGTCATAAGGCTATGACGGAATTCTGACGGATTTCTTAATTTTAAATTAATTGTTTTTTTCTCCGAGAAAAACAAATTAAAAAATAAGGATCCGTCAGATATCCGTCATAATGTTATGACGGAATTCTGACGGATACTTTATTTTTAATTTTTTTTCTATCTCCGAATTGAACAAATATAAAATCATCTACTCCGTCAAAAATCCGTGATAGTCGAAGTTCATTTATTTTCTATTCGGACAGGAAAAATTGAATTACAATTAACAATCCGTCCGACTTCCGTCCAAAATTAAGACGGATTTCTTACGGGTTTGTTATTTTATTTAAATTTTTCCCTATCTTAGAATAGAAAATAAATGACTTTAAGGATCCGTCATAAATCCGTAATATATCTTTTCTAAAAGGGAATATTACATGAACACAAAATAAGTTGGAAATCCGTAATATGACAAATAAAAGCATCGATGGTAGGTATTAAAATCATGGGTGGTGAAATTTTACACATAACAACATTATCCGGATAAACTCGTACAATGGATAGTCGGAAAATAGAGAAATCATGGATGGGTCGGATGTTTATTCATCATCATCTGAGTCTCGAACTGTTTCATATTCGTACCCAGTAGTTCATTCATCTTCCTCAGCGATGGTAGACACTTCCGTTGGTTGGTATTCAGCAATCATCGAATTAGCACTGATTATCTGTTTGAAAAATTAATATAATTAGTTAAGCCTTCCTAGAAATATTTAGAAACGTGTGATATACATCTACCTTAACAATGTTCCGCTCTGTGATGTTCAAGTACTTTGAGTTCCTGTTAAAACGGCAGACGGTTACATTCTTCAGGATGACCACCGCACCTACACCAGTCGTGAGTCTGTACTCATCATTCTTGAAGATGTTATGGTGCATGGTTCCCTCGATTTTTCCCGAAGGATCTTTTAAGTTTACTAGCAGATCTCCTTGGTCATTGGGGGTCAAACTAGAGATCATAGCCACAATCTGATAATGAAATTGAATATAGTTGTCACATAATTTGTTTCTCTAAACGTTAATAAAATTGGACAAAAACGTAAACCTTCTTAATTTTCACAAACTGTGAACGCGGGGATTGAATTTCTGCAACCTGGGTCTAGAATGGTGTGCTCCTATTGTGATAAGAACCTACATTTATGAATGATGGATTTTGTATTTCTCAGCTACAAAAATTATTGGAAAAGTAAAAGCGGTAATTATATATATATATATATATATATATATATATATATACCTTCACGGATTATGTAATCGATAGTAGAAGTCCACAGAGGACTACTAAAATCCTGGTCGGCTTGTGGTGCCTCATTAATGACCTCAGAAATAAAATCTTGTGTTGGACGTGTCTGAGTACTTTCACCTCGCAACACCTTTGCATCATGAACCCTCTTGCGAAACAGTCCTCGCCGTACGACTTAGCCAGGTCCCGGTATTACGGGCGTTTGGATATGGGATTGTTGAGTTGGATGGAGTGAAATTGTTGGTTCAGCATCAGTAACATTAAAGTTATCGTACGGAGGGCTTGAAGGAACAAGAGTTGTGTTTCGAGGGTTTTGACCAGGGGCTCGATTTTGCATATAGTAATTCTATAGATCTTTGTTAGCCATTACGCAATTGAACATTTATGTGTTATGATTTTGTGTTGAGATTTTTTGATGAAGGAATGAGAAAATGTGGAAACATATGTAGAACGGAGAGCCGTCGGAATTCCGTCAGAAACCCGTCAAACCACTCCGACATAACACCCCACCAATCCCTTTGGCCACTGCAGAAAATTTATTAACCACTCAAACATTGTCGACATCAGAAATCGTCAGAATTCCGTCGGAATTCCGTTACATAATTACGACGACATAGTTCCGTCGAAAATCCGTCCGTACAGCTGACCAATCAAACTTTGCCGACATTGGAAACCGTTGGAATTCCGTCGTAAATTCGTTACATAATGCCGACGACATAGTTCCGTCGCAAATCCGACAGTACAGCTGACCAATCAAAGTTTGCCGACATCGTGATGACTGAATTCCGACGGAATACCAACGGTTTATACATATAACTTCTACTATAAATACACCTGATGGAGTGTATTTCTTCAACACCTTTCAATAACACAAAAATATGTCTTCTAGCTCTCCTAATGAAGACGCAAAAACAACATCCGAGGCTAAATTTTTTTATATTCCAAAATACTCGTGGGAAACCCCCGGGAATTGCGAAGAATTCACTCAAGAGATTCCCACTTACTCATGGGAATTTGATACGTCCTCACCAATCTATAATGTAGATTCTACAACGACAATAGTGCCAGACAGCCAGTGCTTGCCAAACGTCTACCACATTTACGATAGGCCGTCACAATGTCCTGATCAGAAGCGGGTTATCGAAGCCGCACAATCATGTTAATTGATGGAAAAGTCAGATACTTACGGTGCAAGTACATCAAACGTATGTAAGGATCAGTACTATGGTTTCGATTTCGCCCAAAGCCCAGAAAAGCCAAACTTAAATTTAGATGGTGATGCAATCAAAAGTGAATTGTGCGACGGATTTAAAGATTCTCCACCAAAGGATCATTACTATGATTTCGAATTCGCCCAAAGCCCAGAAAAGCCAAACATAAATATAGATGTTGATGCAATCAAAAGCGAATTGTGCGACGGATTTGTAGATTCTCCACAAAAGAAAAAAAGGGAAAGAACATCACTAAATGGTTCTAACAAATGGTAAGTTCGGAGTTGAAACCGACATATATATGATTGTTAAATGAGCAGTTTATTATGTACTTGTACCATAACCGTTATGTGTTAAATATTTGCAAGTCTCTAATGTACCTATTTAAGAATGTGTTTAAAATTTTATGTTTCATTAAATGTAATGTTTTATTGGAGTTGCAATACTCAGATTGGCGTCCACAATCGGTTTTGTTAATGAAATGAAAAATATTAAAGGGAACACACAAATGTGAGAGAAGAACATGAAAAACCAAACATTTATTCAAAAATTATTATTCTGAATCTCCAGAGGAACCTTCACTAGGGATAGAGTCTGAATCGTCGTCAACAGGTGACATTTGTACACTTCTCGATGGTTGAAGAGCATCATGTTCTGGAACACCATAGATTCTTCCTCTCGGGTTTATTGGAGTTAATGTGATCCACGGATCTGTACGGTAGGTAACTCGAGGATATGGAATGTAGCAAACTTATTAATAATTAGTGGATATTGTTAATATACATAAATAAGACACCTTAACTATGAGTACGTAGGTACACATATTAGTGTTTTGATACCTGGTCTGCTTGAGACGCAAGGATAAATGGATCGTAATACTGTAGTTTCCGGCTTGAATTTATGGAAATAACACCAAGAGGGTCAAATCGAACCCCTCGACCATCGGTTGGGTCATACCAATCGCACATAAACACAATGCACCTCAAGTGCAACATTCCTGGATAGTGGATTTCCAAGATTTCTTTTAAAATCCCATAGTACTTGGTATCACCGGATTGGGCCGAAATACCATAGTCCGAAGTTGACCTTTGACGTCCTTCCTCACGGATCCTGAACGAATATCCCCTAGTGCAAAACTGGGGATATGAAGTCGCGGTGCTGCGTAAGCCATGAACAAACTCCACTAACCATGTCGGGATTGATTGACCAATTGCTAAAATTTCGAAAACCTAAAAACGATATAAGTAAGATATAAGTAACATATAAACGTGAAAACATGGAAAAGTAAGAGTAAGTAATTATATTAAACTTGCATAACATTTCAACCACCCCTCAAATTCTTCATCTTTCAAGACAGCAAGTTCGGCATCTGTCTTATCATAATGGTAATCACGTGCGCGAGACATGTACATCCTGTAACATAACAGTCGTTAGTAAATGAAGGCAAATAATTCCATAAATTTAGTATAATAACTGATATACCTTTCGTACTCCAAAATTTCGTCATAGTTTCTGAGGATATACGTATGCAAATGTGTGACCTCTTGTGGTGATAGTTTGCGTTTCTTTCCTTTTCCACTTGCTCGACCAACTTGGGCAAACAACTCAGGAACAACCACGGCATAGACGGCTTTCTCACCTCTATCATCATGTCGGGCAGGACATCTCGCCTTAGTATGAACTTTTGATGGAAAGTAATATTCGGCAAAGTGTGAGACTTCCTCGTTTAGGCTTTGTGCGACAATAGATCCCTCAACCTTGCTTAAATTTTTAACCTTTTTCTTCAGGTGGAACATGTAACACTCGAACGGATACATCCATCGGTATTGAACAGGGCATCCTAAGGCTTCTCGTGGGAGGTGAATAGGAAGGTGTTCTATAACGTCAAAAAAGACGGTGGAAATATCTTCTCAAGATTACAAAGGAGAACCGGATATTGGCCTCCAAGTTACGTATCCCGTGAACGGTAAGCGTTCTTGAACATAAATCTCGGAAGAATACACCAACTCCTATAAACCAAAATTTAACAAGTTAGCACATATATAGTAATATTATGGTACTAAAAAACTAATGGGAGTAAGAAATATACCTCCAATTGCTTGGTGGATAGGTTCTGGAAGAAGATATGCAAATACAAATGGAAGAAGACGCTGCATCACGACATGACAATCATGACTCTTCATTCCTATAAACTTCCCTTCCGTCGAATCCACGCAATTACGTAGATTACATGCGTAGCCGTCCGGAAATTTTACAAATTTTTTAAACCATTCAAAAAATACTTCTTTCTGACCAGCGTCTAACCGGTACGCAGGCATCGGCAATCTATTAGCAAAAACATGAAGAGATGGCCTCGACCAAATCAATGGCAAGTCGAATCTAGACTTCCAGTTGTCTTTGGTCTTTCCTGGGATGTTTAATATGGTGTTCATGATGTTGTCAAAGAAATTCTTTTCAACATGCATGACATCTAGATTATGCCAAAATAGATGGTCTTTCCAATAAGGCAATCCCAGAAAATACTTTTCTTGTGCCAATTGTGATATTCCCCACAACCGTCGACGGGCTGATGGCCATTATCCCCACATTCAGGAGTCCGCTCTGCACCAAAATCTCGTAACTGTTCCAATATGCTTCGACCAACTATCTCAGGAGGTGGACCATGTAACACTTGTAAATTCTTCCTGAAATATCTTCTAGACCGACGATATGGATGATTTGCCGGTAAAAAACACCTATGGCAATCAAACCATGAAGTCTTCCTTCCGTGCTGCAATTGGAATGCTGTAGTATTGTCTTGGCAGTAATGACATACCAATCTTCCATGCGTTGTCCATCCAGATAACATACTGTATGCCGGAAAATTGCTTATGGTCCACATAAGAACCGCACGCATGTTGAAATTCTATCAGACTGAAACATCGAATGCCTCAACACCATGCTCCCACAACATCTACAACTCACAGATCAATGGTTGGAGGAATATATCGAGTGACCGTCTCGGATGATCTGGCCCGGGAACTAGAATTGAGAGAAACAGAAACTCTCGCCACATGTACATAGATGGAGGCAAATTGTAAGGTGTTACGATGACCGGCCACAATGAATATTGTCTTCCATGCTTTCCAAAGGGGTTGAAACCATCAGTGGATAAGCCTATGTATATATTCTGTGGTTCATATGCAAAATTTGGATATACGGATTGAAAGTGTTTCCACGCTTCCGCGTCAGAAGGATGCGTGATATCTCCATCTTGAATGCTCTGCATGCCATCTCATAGCCGTAGCTGTGCGGTCTGATTCGTACAGCAGCTTCAACCTCTCCGTTAAGGGTAAATACCACATCCGTTTGAATGGAATCTTCACCCTGCCACTTGACTCCTGGAACCGTTGTTTATGCTAAAATTTACATTTATTTCGGTTCTCGTCTTCCCTCCAGTATATCATACAGTTGTCGATGTACACGTCTATAACCTTGTAGGGCAAACCTAGACCGACGACAAGTTTTTGGACCTCGTAGTATGATCCTGGGGCTAGATTATCTTCAGGCAAAACATCTTTCACGAACTCGGCGAATGCATCAACACATTCTTCAGACAAATTATAATCAGTCTTCAGGTTCATCATCCTACTAGCAGAAGATAGCGGTGAATGACCATCCCTACAACCGTTGTATAGTGGTTGCTTTGATGCGTCTAACATATTGAAAAACCTTCGAGATTCTAAATTAGGTTCTTCAACCCTATCACCCTCATACCCACCCGACTGCACATTCTCTCTAAACGCATCGTTCACCATCGCAACCGTACTTACCCCAACATCTACTTCCGCTGTAGGTTCCCCTACGCTATCCGGAAATAAGGTTGATTGCTACTAGTACTACCATATTCATAATTCCTTTCTCCATGTAAATACCAAACCTTATATCCCGGCCTAAATCCATATCTATATAAGTGGTTCCAAACAGTAAGAAACCCAGCACTAATTCTATTACAGCAATTAGAACAATGACATTTGATATCCTGACCTTTGTTGGCCGCCTCTTGATTTCTAGGTAACTGCATGAACTCGCAAATACCTTGAGCGTATTCGGTCGTTAATAAGTTCGACCCCTCTTCCATCATTGGCTCGTCCATCCATGACCGAAAATATGAAGAACTCATCTCTAAATTTTATTTTTTTGGTTTTCAAATGTTGTTATGGACGTTGGAAGAAATGTGGAAGCTTATGTAGAATGAAAATCCGTCAGAAATCTGTCGGACAACCGTCAAAACCTCCGACATAACAACACATCAATGCCATCGGCCAACCCAGACGATATGTAAACCACCCAAAGTTTGCCGACATCTGAAACCGTCATAATTCCGTCGGAATTCCATCGTTGCGACTAAAAAATCTGATTTCTGTCGGTCTTCCGTCAGTATTCCTGTCGGAATTTTACGACAGCTTATCACCGTCGGTTTTCCGTTGGTAAATCTTGACGGATTTATGACGGGATACGGACAGTAATCAGAGTCGTCGGAAAACCATCAAAATAAACTGACGGAGTCCCGACGGACTGGTTTTGATGTCGGAAACCCGTCAGAATTCCGACGGAAATGGTCGACGGTAATACCGATGGCCTGAATTTTCGTCGGAAATCAGCCTGTTTTCTTGTAGTGTAAGAGGCAAATCCAGTCTAGACTTCAAGTTGTCTTTAGACCTGCCTGGAACGTTTAAGATGGTGTGCATGATGTTATCGAAAAGTTTTTCTCAATGTGCATGACATCAAGATTGTGGCGTAATAGAAGATCCTTCCAGTACGGTAGATCCCAGAAAATGCTCTTCTTATGCCAATTATGTTCTTAAAAGTATCCATCTGGGAGATTGGTCGGAATATTAAGCCAGTTATCACCACGTTTTCCTGTGTCCTGAGCTCCCCAATAATCAGGT
This sequence comes from Draba incana, assembly GCA_963576765.1. Lineage (NCBI taxonomy): Eukaryota > Viridiplantae > Streptophyta > Magnoliopsida > Brassicales > Brassicaceae > Draba > Draba incana. The sequence continues at coordinate 12,725,749 of OY755208.1, forward strand.
TGACCTTCAATTTGCTCTCCTGAAAGATATGGAGGTGGGGAGATACGTACACGTTTGCCCTTTGTGAACAACCTCCTGTTCTCCCGGTACGGATGGTTCATAGGGAGAAACCTCCGGTGACAATCAAACCAACAAGATTTTCTACCATTTTTAAGTTGGAAGGCATCTGTTTCATTTTGGCAATACGGACATGATAACCTACCATGTGTTGTCCAACCAGATAACTTCCCATAGGCTGGAAAATCACTTATCGTCCACATAAGCACAACTCGCATGGTAAAATTCTTTTTTCTAGAGTAATCAAAAGTACGAAACCCATGAGACCACAACATGTTCAACTCGTGAATCAGCGGCTGTAAAAACACATCAATAGATCTTCTTGGATGCTTCAGACCAAGGATTAAACCGCTCAAAAACAAAAATTCCCTCTGCATGCACATATCAGGCGGAAGGTTATAAGGTATCAATATAACCGGCCACAAAGAATATTGCCTGCCAGACATCCCGAACGGACTAAAACCATATGTACATAAGCCAAGATAAACATTGCGCTTCTCTTTAGCAAAAGTAGAGTGTACCGATTTGAAGTATTTCCAAGCTTTTGCATCAGAAGGATGATGAACTTCTCCTTCAATAGTTGAATGTTCCGCATGCCACCTCATTGATGCAGCTGTGCGTTCTGAATGGTATAACCTTTGTAGCCTATCTGTTATGGGCATGTACCACATTCTCTGGTACAACACTTTTCTACCAGCTCCTTGGGGCTTAAATCTTGGTTTGTGGCAAAATCGACATTCCTGCAGATCTTCATCATCTTTCCAAAATATCATGCAATTGTCTATGCAAACATCTATCATCTGCGAGGGCAATCCTAAACTAGAGACTAGTTTATGTATGTCGTAATATGACTCAGCAGCTTGATTACCCTCTGGCAAATATTCTCTTAGAAGAGATGCATAATCATCCATGCAACTTTCAGATAGATTATGATCAGACTTTATTGTCATCATCCTAGATGCCAACGATAATTTAGACAGACCTTCCCTACAACCTTCATAGATTGGTTGTTTTGCAGAATCAAGCATATCATAAAAAAAATTTGCATCTAAATTGGGTTCCTCAGCAACATCAGGAGCAGACATAACTCCAGGAAATGAATCAAATTCTCAAATGGTGTTGAGAAGGAGGAGAATGATCTCAAATTGTGTTGAAAAAATAATTTTTTTTTAATATATGTGGTTAAATATAATTAACACGGTAAATATAACGACAAAAACACGGTAGCCCAGTGGTTCGCGCTCCCGCGTGTGACACGCGACCAGGGTTCGAATCCTCCCCCGCGCGGTACAATTGGTACAACTGGAGGGTTTTTTTGGGACAACTGGGACAACTGGCTACCGTGTACAACTGGTACAACTGGGACAACTGGTACAACTGGGACAACTAGATTCATTAAGGTTAGAAATGACTTTTCCAACCCACCAACACCATGTAGATCATCTCAACACCACCGAGATCATTCTCCTCCTTCTTAACACCAATTGAGAATTTGGTTCCTAAGAAATGCATCGGTTACCATTTCTTCGAACCTATTATGCTCTAACCCGACATCTTGATCATCATTTTCTATAACAAATTGATGCCGACCATATTGCTCATTCGAATAACCCTGTTCCTGATCTATAGGTTGGTAACTAGTACTGATACGCTCAAATTTACCCTCGAGCTACTCTCTCAAATTAAGAGATCATCGTAGTATTTAGGGATCGAATCCACAGGGAATTGAATACACAATCAATCTCAGTATTCAGATTATGCTAAGTAAATAGATGTAAAAGTACCCGCAAATTATAAAACAAGTAAACAAAAGATGGTTTAATTTCAGGTTCTCAAAGAGACGAAAGCTAGGCTATGGAAATTTCTTCAGGTAATGTATCGAAGATATAACAACTGTCGAGGTTTAATTATTGTTATAATGCATTACTCATCAACAGTAGTTCTAGCAATATGCAAGCTTTTGGAATGCATATCAACCTAAGATCTAGTGATTAAATGGCCAGTTCAATCCTAGCATTATGCCATACAGTGATGAAGATGATAAAGAATGAGTAATCTATCTGTGTCTAGTTTAATCTGTGTAATCCATCGAAAAACCCTAAAACCTAACTATGGATCTACTCAGACATGATAGAAGAACAAGCAGAAATCATGATTGAATAAAGCATAATCAATAGAATAAGTAACAAGAGGGTTCAGAAATCTTCTCCAATGGATGATGAAATCTTCTCCCAAATACAACTCTGAATCTCTAAAAGTCTGATAAAATCGTGCAGAATAAAAAGGTGTGTTCTAAAAACGAAACCCTACAGGTATTTATAAGATAAAACAAAATCTGGAAACTTTCCTAAAAATCTGGGACTGAACCGGTCGGTCTGGAATCTGGACCGGTCGGTCCAGTTTCCAGAGACAAAATCTTCAAGTGTGTGAGTGCTGGACCGGTCGGTCCCTTAAATGACCCGGTCGGCCTCTTCCTTAAGCGGACAAGTCTTCAATATGTGTGGACCGGTCGGTCTTGCTTCCCGAGCCACCGATCTTCGACTTCAAGTGTCTGGACCGACCGGTCCTAGGTGTGGACCGGTCGGTCCCATTTCCAGGGGCCACCGTCTTCAAATCTTCTGCTTGATCGATCGGTCTTCGAGACGTTGAGCTGGACCGGTCAGTCCAAGAGGTAGACCGGTCGGTCCGGCTTCCTGAAAACTCCGATTTTTGATCGAAATGCTTGAATCTTCATCCCGTACGCATGTGGTTCCGAATCCTCGAGTATGGATCTAAATATCAGCTCAAAACAACTCAAAGACTCCGAAAACTCGTTAAGAACATCGTTAGGAAACTCCAAATTCACGTTATATCAACTCCCCCAGACTTAGATCTTTGCTTGTCCTCAAGTGAAGACAAACTAGAAACAAGTTCAAGGAAGCTATAAAAACCACACTAACCTTTGTGAGCTGAATGCAATCCTTTAGGACCCCACAGATGTAATGCTAAAAGCCTGAAAACTCATAAACAGATCAAAAACCAAGATGGTACTTCATGTACTTTGCTAAATACATAGCAATGTTACCATACTCAAGTTCCTATGTCTCAGCGACTTCTACACCAAGGTCCATAAATCTTACCAGAGGGAAAATGTCTGTCGCATAAGGGTTAAGGTTTTGGCTGTTTAATGGTGGCGTAAAAGTGTTTAGGCTAACCTCAGTCGCGGCCGAATGCAAGTCATGGCACAAAAACCCAAGAAAACTAAGTCCAAGAATGATGCACAGCTTTTCAAACTTAAGACCTCCTATTCTTTTTTTCTTTTTTTTTTTTTAAATTAACTTTCTGCTTATCTAAAGAAATAATGCGGAGAACAAGAAATAGAAATGTGCTTAATAGATATTCCTTTAAAATCTAAGGCTTTATTCTGATCCCTTTCAGCTTTTTTCTTTTTTTTTTATAAAATATATATATATATATATATATATATATATATATATATTTTTTTTTTATATATATGCTGGGGATCAGTTCTAGCCTTTTCCTAAGCACAAGTGATGAAAACCGAAAAATAGATATAGAAATGAAAAAATAAAAATCCTAAGCAGAAAGTTTTGAAATGGTACCAAAAGGTCTTTAGAATGATTGGCTGGCCGGACTATCTCTCCGGAGTTTTTGCGCTTGAGTGCATGTCAATGTCTTGGACAGAATGGCTGAGGCTTGAAAGAAAAGTTAAGGTGAGGGTGTGGTACCAGACTAAAAGTGAGTCTGGCCATTAGGAGTCCTGAAGAGAGGATAGTGTTTGAAAAAGGATAGGACTCCTAACGTGGTTGATACATCTTATGCGATTTCGAATTCCCTCAGTTAAGAAAAACAGAATAGCATATTAGTATCAGCGTTAGCTTTCAAGGAGACGGGAGCCTTCTGGTAACACTGATCCGCCTAGGGCGTTTTTAATCTTCCCATTGCCTTGGTTTGTCACTGTTAATCTAAAAACAGAGTTAGCAAACATCATGTGGTCCTAGAATTGCAGTCGTCTCACAAAGGTGTAAATAAAACTGAAAATAAGAAAATAAACATAATTAGTACGAATAGTACTTCCCCCCAGACTTACTTCACACCGACCCGGTGTGAAAATAAATCCAAAGGAAAGAACTATTAAAAGAAAGAAAACCAAAATGAAAAGAAAAGAAAAGAAAAGAAAATCTAACTTCGTCAGCAGAACTTTGGGCAAGGGACAGGTATAGGCGCGGTTCTGGGGGAATGGGCGGGTGGGTGACGCATGGGACCATCGCACGGCCGTTCTGATGAAATTCGGAACAAGACTGGGGTGGGGAACGAGTGGACCGACCGGTCTCACTGAGAGACCGACCAGTCTGGGTCTTGTATCCGACCAGAAAGGCGATGTATGGAACGGACAGGACCGGGACAGGGTAGGGCACCGACCACGGAGCAGACCCTTAGGACCGACCGGTCTCACTAAGAGACCGACCGATCCTCTTTCCAGAGACGGTCCTTGGATTGTTGGACCAGGTGGACCGACCGGTCCCACAAAGAGACCGACCGGTCTCAGGTCCTGAGGCCTATGCCGAGCCATAGAACGCTATGGACCAATCGGTCTTAGGTCCAGAATCCAAGTCCAATGTACTGTGACGAAAGTTCCTAAGGAAAAACCAAAGAGAAAAACGAAAACCAAGGTAAAACTGAATAAAAATGAAAGATGAAAGCATGTATTTACACTTACAGGTGGGTTGCCTCCCACCAAGCGCTATGTTTAACGTCGTTAGCTCGACGTGTGTGCCTTTCAAGGTGGATCAGGTAGATCCGCAGGAGTGTTCACGGCACCTTCTGTGATGGTGGTGTTAGGAAGATGTGATCTGGCATATTCCTCTTTGGCTATGTCTGGCTCCTTAATCGAGAAAGGCGGGTCATCGGGTACATGCTTCTCCAGCATCTTGTCCATTTTGAACGTCATCTCAGTGTCTCCCAGTTGGAGATCAATGCGTCCATGCTTGAGATCAATCCTTGCACCAGCTGTGCAAAGGAATGGTCGTCCCAGGATGAGAGGATCTCCTGGTTCTTCAGGTTGGTCAAGCACCACAAAATCTGCAAGGACAGAAACACCACCAATTAGAAGCTGTACGTCCTCAAGAACGCCTACAGGACGTTTAACATAACAATCAGCAAATTTTAAAGAAAAGTTAGGAGGAATGAAATCTTTAAAACCCAGCCGTTTCGCCACAGAGTATGGCATGGTGTTGACACTGGAGCCCGTGTCGCAGAGTGAGCTAGGAAAGACCGTAGAGCCGATCTGGACTGGAAGCTCAAAGCGACCAGGATCTCCAAGCTTTTGCACTGTCTTGCTCTGAATCACAGCACTGCATTCCTCTTCCAAAATCTTCTGAGATTCACTGGGCCAATCAGGGTAAGGAGCTTTGGGGTGATAAACGCGAGCTGGAGGACTGACCACCAGACCGACTGGTCTAGTAGTGGGACCGGTCGGTCCTATCTCTGCTGGAGATTCATCTTCTGCTATAGACATGGCGTGACACTCCTTCCTTAGATTCTGCTCTCCTCTAGCCGGAAGAGCTCCTTGATGACGCTTGACAGCTTCTGCTTGTTGTGCCACTTGAGTGTCCAGCATCTTCAGTTGAGTAGTGACAGCTTCTAAACGCCCATTGATGTTTGTAATATCAGTGGAGACCCTCTGCTGATTAGCTAGCATCATTTGCATCATAACTTTCAGCTCGTCATTGGGGTTAGGAGCTGGAGGTGGAGGAGCTTGTTGCCTAGGCTGAAACTGGTTTTGATTTTGGTATCCTAAACCTGAACTCTGTCCATATTGCCTCTGATAGCCTGAATTGTATCCTGCAAATCCTTGACCACCTACATAATTAACCTCATGAGTGCCCCCTGAAACCAATGCAGCTGGCTCTGAAGTGTTTCCTACCGTACTCATTCCCTGATGGCTACTCTGCATAAAATCCCTGATCTTAGCAGCTGTCAGCTCTGCTATCTCTGCTGCTGATGGTGTCTCAATACTGCATACTCTCTTTGACTGATCATATTCAGCACACTGATCACTAGAGCTCTGCGCCATGTTATCAATCAACCAATAGGCGCCTTCTATGCTCTGAGTCATGAAGTTACCATTGCTAGCCGAATTAAGGCTTGTCCTGTAGTCCCAGGTAACTCCATCGTAGAACGTCCTGAGTACCTGATTCTCAGTAAATCCATGGTGAGGGCACTCCCTAAGGTACTCCTTGAACCTGTCCCAAGCCTCAGCAAATGATTCTCCACCTTTCTGCGAAAAACTGGTGATCCTGCTTCTGAGCTGAGCTGTCTTAGTCTTCGTGTAGAAGTAGTCCAGGAAGGCGGCTCTAGCTTCATCCCAGCCGTTGAGAGAGTGTGGAGGTAGTGACTTGAGCCACCTCAAAGCCCTGTCAGCGAGAGAATGCTTGAAGAGCTTGCACTTGAGGTAATCAGAAGGTACCCCGTTAGCCTTAGTCATCTCGCAGACTTCTTCAAATGTCTCTATGTGATCCATGGGATTTTCAGAAGCTAACCCATGGAAAACATGTCTCTCCACCAGATTGATCAACTGTGCCTTGATCTCAAAATCGTTCCTCTGAATCGCAGGGACACGAATTACTGATATGTTCTGGTAGTAAGTGTGGACATTGTCTCCTTCTCCAATCCCTCTCTGCGGAGGAGGATTCTGCCCTGCTGGTGGAGCCTGCGGTGGAGGATTCTGTCCTTGGGGAGGAGCTCGCTCTGCCATAATCCTAGCAAACTGTTCTTGCATCTGCTGCATCTGCTGTTGCGCCAGTTGCGCGTTTGCAGCAGTCGCTGCATGGATTTGTTCTATCTGATCGAACAAAACGGTTTGAAGAGCCCCGTTATCAGCTTGATTTTCTTCGTCCATAACTAGCAAGAGGTTCCTTTGAGCTCTGTTAGTCCGTTCTACTCTAGCTAGTTCTTCGTTTGTGAATGATATCAGAGGATCAGTGCGATTACTCCTCGTCTGCATACACCTGAAAGCACAACCAAAAACAAAAAGAAAAAGAAAAAGAAATTAGAAATTGCTTAGACTAAATTTGCAAATCAAATCTGAAAGCAAACACAATGGTCCCCGGCAACGGCGCCAAAAACTTGATACAACGAGTTTTAACCCTATAAGATCTACTGCAAGTGCACAGCAAACGAAGTAGTAATCTAGGGATCGAATCCACGAGGACCAAATGTTACTCAACAGATTTTAGATTATTAAACTAAGCTAAGCAGGAAACAAGATGGGTGATTGTAATCAAAATTAAAGACAAGAAAGCAAATTAAAATGATGTAAATTCAGATGATTAAAAACGCTAGGCAATAGGGAATTCTCAGGGAAATCACATTCATAAACCAGACAACTATTCAGATTCTAATATGCATGCATCTCAAACTCAATACACTGATATAAATTGCTCCACTTTCGTGATAACAATTACTTTCCCTAGAGATCCGAGTGCCTAAACTTTCGTTTGGTCACGGCTATCCTAGACAAGCATTATAAGTTCAGGTTTGATCAATTCATAATACCCTATAACTAAACTTTCGATTGTTATAATGCATTACTCATCAACAGTAGTTCTAGCAATATGCAAGCTTTTGGAATGCATATCAACCTAAGATCTAGTGATTAAATGGCCAGTTCAATCCTAGCATTATGCCTAACAGTGATGAAGATGATAAAGAATGAGTAATCTATCTGTGTCTAGTTTAATCTGTGAAATCCATCGAAAAATCCTAAAACCTAACTATGGATCTACTCAGACATGATAGAAGAACAAGCAGAAATCATGATTGAATAAAGCATAATCAATAGAATAAGTAACAAGAGGGTTCAGAAATCTTCTCCAAGGGATGATGAAATCTTCTCCCAAATACAACTCCGAATCTCAAAAAGTCTGATAAAATCGTGCAGAATAAAAAGGTGTGTTCTAAAAACGAAACCCTACAGGTATTTATAAGATAAAACGAAATCTAGAAACTTTCCTAAAAATCTGGGACTGGACCGGTCGGTCCAGTTTCCAGAGACAAAATCTTCAAGTGTGTGAGTGCTGGACCGGTCGGTCCCTTAAATGACCCAGTCGGCCTCTTCCTTAAGCGGCCAAGTCTTCAATATTTGTGGACCGGCCGGTCCTATGAGTGGACCGGTCGGTCTTGCTTCCCGAGCCACCGATCTTCGACTTCAAGTGTCTGGACCGACCGGTCCTAGGTGTGGACCGGTCGGTCCCATTTCCAGGGGCCACCGTCTTCAAATCTTCTGCTTGATCGATCGGTCTTCGAGACGTTGAGCTGGACCGGTCAGTCCAAGAGGTAGACCGGTCGGTCCGGCTTCCTGAAAACTCCGATTTTTTATCGAAATGCTTGAATCTTCATCCCGTACGCATGTGGTTCCGAATCCTCGAGTATGGATCTAAATATCAGCTCAAAACAACTCAAAGACTCCGAAAACTCATTAAGAACATCGTTAGGAAACTCCAAATTCACGTTATATCAATCTTTCCGAGTGATCTTCCTCCTGGTTTGCCACCGTTGCGTGATATTCAACATCACATTGATTTAATTCCAGATGCTTTTCTTCCCAATCGTTCACACTACCGCATGAGCCCAAGTGAACATGAGGAGTTACGAAGACAGGTTGAAGATCTCGTCTCCAAAGGTTTTCTGCGAGAGAGTTTAAGCCCTTGTGTTGTTCCGGCTTTGCTCATTCCAAAGAAAGACGGTTCTTGGCGTATGTGCGTGGATAGTCGTGCGATCAATAAGATAACAGTCCGTTATCGATTCCCTATCCCTCGCCTCGATGATCTGTTGGATCAAATTGGTGCCGCTACAGTGTTTTCGAAGCTTGACTTGAAGAGTGGCTATCATCAAATTCGAATTCGCCCCGGAGATGAGTGGAAAAAGGCTTTCAAGACTCGCGAAGGGTTATTTGAATGGTTGGTGATGCCTTTTGGTCTCTCGAACGCGCCTAGCACGTTTATGCGTGTTATGAATCAAGCTCTCCGCCCCTTTATTGGTAAATTTGTCGTCGTTTACTTCGATGATATTCTCATCTTTAGCTTGACTTGGGATGATCACGTCAACCACTTACGAGAGGTCTTGCTTGTTTTACGCCAAAGTAAGCTTTACGCCACTCTAAAAAAATGTGAGTTCGGTTCCGAACAGGTACATTTTTTGGGATATATTGTTTCCGCTCATGGTCTAGCAGTTGATCTAAGCAAAGTTTCGGCCATAAGCTCTTGGCCACTTCCTAAGACGTTGACAGAAACTCGCAGCTTTCACGGACTCGCATCTTTTTACAGACGTTTTGTTCCGCAATTTAGGAGTCTTATGGCTCCTATAATGGATTGTATGCGAGATGGTACGTTTGTGTGGACTCCTGCAGCGACGACGGCATTTGAGGTCATTAAACAGAAGCTTATCTCAGCTCCGATTTTGGCCTTACCTGATTTTTCTCTTGTCTTTGAGCTGCATTCCGACGCTTCTAAAACAGGCATAGGTGCAGTCTTAAGTCAACGGCAATGTCCCATTGCCTTCTTCAGTGAGAAGTTAGCAGGAGCTCGCTTTCGTTATAGCACTTATGATATCGAGTTCTATGCAATCATTCAAGCAGTTAAGCATTGGCGCCATTACCTCTTTCACAAGGAATTCGTCCTCTATACTGATCATGACGCACTTAAGCACTTGACCAGCCAAGAAAAACTTTCCTCGCGCCATGCTTCTTGGGTTTCATATCTGCAACAGTTTACCTTTGTGATTAAACACACCTTTGGCATCTCTAACCGTGTGGCTGATGCGTTGAGTCGTCGTCATTCTGTCTTAGCCATCTTGCGTGTTTCCGTTCCCGGGTTAAGCACGTTTGCAGATCTATACACTACGGACCCTTTCTTTGGTCGTATCTTGGAGGATACTAGTGTTGGTCAAAATTTGGATTATACCATGCATGATGGCTTCTTGTTTCGAGATTCACGCTTATGCATACCCGATTGTAGTCTTCGACTTCAATTAATTTCAGAGCTCCACATGGAAGGACATGTGGGTCGCGATCGCACACTTCACTTGGTCTCGTCTTCTTATTTTTGGCCCTCCTTACGACGTGATGTTGAACGATTTGTTGAAAGATGCGTCACTTGCCAGAAGTCAAAGGGTCATGCGTCTAATGCAGGTTTATACTTGCCACTACCTATTCCAACACAACCTTGGACAGATATAAGTATGGATTTTGTGATGGGTCTTCCAAGAACTCAAAGAGGCTTTGATTCGATATTTGTTGTGGTTGATCGTTTTTCGAAGATGGTGCATTTTATTCTGTGCAAGCGTACTACAGATGCGGTTCAAGTGGCTACTCTTTTCTTCCGTGAAATATATCGTCTACATGGTCTACCTTCGTCAATTGTTTCTGATCAGGATTCCCGTTTTCTTGGTCATTTTTGGCGAACTTTGTGGAAGATGTTAAATACAAGTCTTGATATGAGCTCCGCTTATCACCCTCAATCCGATGGCCAAACAGAAGTTGTCAATCGTTCCCTTGGTAATCTTCTTCGTTGTTTGGTGGGCGAGAAAATTAAAACATGGGACTCTCATTTACCACAGGCTGAATTTGCTCACAACCATGCGGTGAATCGCAGTTCTGGTTTTAGCCCGTTTCAGGTCATTTATGGTCTTTCTCCTCGTGCCCCTATTGATTTGTCCTCTTTGCCGGATCATACTCGTTCACATGGTGTCGCTGCTGATTTTGTTGAAGATATTCAACACGTTCATGAGCTTCCTCGCAGTAACTTGGAGACATCAACTCAGAAGTACAAAGTTGCGGCTGACGCGAAGCGACGACGTCTTGTTTTTGAAGCTGGAGATCTTGTTTGGGCCGTGTTAACCAGAGATCGTATGCCCGCTCGAGCTTACAACAAATTGAAAGCAAAGAAGATAGGTCCCCTTGAAGTTCTTGAGCGGATAAATGACAATGCCTACCGGCTTCGCCTGCCTTCTGATATCAACACTTCTGACGTTTTTAACGTTAAGTACCTCTCTCGTTTTCTTGCTGCAGATCCCGTGCCAGATTCGCGGACGAATCTTTCAAACCCGGAGGGACCTGATGCAGCACCGCCTCAACAGCCTTAACGGCTTTTCCTTTTATTTTGACTTTTCTATTTTTATGATAATGTCGAGTTGTTACTCTTTTCCTTTTATTGTTGTTTTCCTTTTTTCTTTTGGAATCTCTCGCCTATATAAGGCTTCGACTATTCTATGTAAGATTCAGCTATTTGATAATTAAATTAAGAGAATTTCTCTTCTTCCTTGCTTTGATTCGATTCGTGTCATCAAACCAAGAAGTCGGTCCTAAGAGATCAACCAAATCTCTTAGTTGAGCGAGTAGGTCCCAAGAGGATTACTTCAATCCCTTGATCGAGCTACAACCTTGTTACTTACGCTGCGCCAATTATGTAGATGAAGGAAGCTACAAGAATTGTCCGGTAACGACCGAGATAAGCGTCAGCTACTAAAGCTCCTAAAATAGGAAGTATCGAGGCTGTTCCCGACCATGTGTTCACGTTCATGGCTGCAGTGGCGATCAATTTGAGGTAAGTAATCAAATTGCAAGCAATACCAAAGTAAGTGAACCTCTCTGCAACTTCCACACCTATAATAAACCAGGCGGATCTCCATCCACCGGTGGAAGATTTTCGGGCGGGAACTCCACAGTGGTCGATGGAGTCACTTACGTAATCTTCTTCTAGAAGTGTAACTTCTTCCTCGGGTTTCTTCATTTCTATCCAGTTGAGATTAGGAAGCTCTGTGAAACTAATGAAGAAGAGTTAATTTAGTTATGATTTTTTTCCTTCCTTATTTATGATTTTACGCGCTTATTTTTTTTGTCTATGGACGAGTTGAGCTTGTATATTCTTGTTGTTTTGTTTCTCTCCGTAGTAGACTATGTGCAACACACTAGTCTCTCAGGGCATGTTCATTGGAGATCTTATGGTGTCTTATGGGGTGTTCTTAAAATATAAAATTATTAAAATTTGAGTAAAAGGAAGAAAAAGAGTATTTTTGTGGGGTATATTGAAATATAAAATTAATAAAAGTTGAGTAAATGATGATGAAGTGTTCTTAAAGAGGAGAGAGAGTGTCTAAAATTAGACACTTTTGGAGAGTGTTCTTAATTAAAGTTGAGTAAAATGATGAAAGAGAAGGTATAAAGTTGAGTAAAAAGATGAAAGAGAAGGTATAAAGTTGAGTAAAAGGAAGAGAGAGTATGTGTTTTAATAATTTTATATTATAAGAACACTTTTTAAGACACGACGGTGTCACCAATGAACATGGCCTCAAAATCGTATTTATACCAATTTAATAATAATACATTTTCATATAAACAAATTATGTAATTAAATAAAATCTTTTAACCAATATAAATAAGACAGGTAATTTAATGGTTTCTGACGCTGGTCTCTCAAATCTCTTGTTTTCTTGTTTGAGATACGGTCTCTCATTCATCCGTTTTTAATTTTTTTAATTTGTTTAATATTTATATATTGTCATATTGGGTGTGACTGTTAAACACTTATAGAGAAAAAGAAAAGAAATAAAAACAAAATTTTCTATTTTTCTACTAGTCAAAAAGAAAAAAGAAAAAAATGTTTTCTACTGAAAAGTTAAAAAAGTAAGTGAAACTGAAGAATTTATTTTTCTTTAAATACATTGTAGAAAACTCTTCTTGTCATTTGGATTCAATCAAAAAGTCAACAATTATGGGCTGTTGGATCACGACTTCCTATGAACCATGTTTTGCGTGCAAAACTATCATCAGTATGCCATCAATCTTTTTTACTAAATGTTTTGTTATTTTCATTCTCATATTTTAATGCAAGACATTTTAAAATCAAGCATTAGAAAAGTTAAATATTTATTTTTTTTGAGGTTTATGGACTAAATACACAGCTTCTAAAATTTTGAATTTTTTTGAATACTCACTTTTAAAATGTTATTTAAATTTCTAAACTGTCATTATATTTATACCATTTATTCGACAACAAACCACTTTTGACATTTTGACACTTGATGTCCTTTGTTTTTATTCATTTTGCATAGGTAATTAGTTATGTCTAGAAGTTATTGCATATTTTTAATTTTTTAGATTTGATTGTGAACGGGCATAGAGTAGAGTTTGAAGCTTGATATGGACCAAGAAGAGAATGCAAAATAAGAATCAATGGAGTTAGAATGCTAAGAAGAAGACGAAGAGTATAAGCAATATTTCAACACACAAAAGCTAATTTTATAAGAAGTGATCCAGTCTTCTCTCATTTGAATAATTGATCTGGATCCAAGCCGGACGGCCTAGTCCAAGTTTTACTTGATAGAAAATGTTTTATTGACTTATAAAAAACACAAGTTATACTGTCAGAGAAAACTAGAAATTTAAAACTTTTCGGTTTGTTTAAACTAGAAATTGATCCGCGCATACTATATTCTGTTTTAGGAATTTAGTTTTACAGGGAGTTTAGACGATATTTTACCGCTTGTTTAATTATTGTTTATTTTTATGTGCTTTCTCTTTATTGTCATACTAGATTTTGACCCAGTCATGCGTGAAAATATAAATTTCAGTTTATTGTATAGCAAAAATATATTGTTTTGGATCATACATACCAAAAATATTAGATATATAATCATGTCCACTACAAAAATTATTCGATTGGTTTTCAAATTTTGAGTGTCTTTGTGACAACCTTTTTTTTTTTAATTTACTAGTCCAGATTAATATTCCATAAATATTAACCCTCAAAGACTAGATTCCTAACAGTTCCTACGCGGAAGTTTTCAGGAAAATTCAAAAAAAAAAAAAAATCCAAATAATAATTAAAAATCAATTCCAAAACATAATTCGAATCACAATAAACAAATTCAGGAATAAATAAACTAGCAACCTAACAGTGGTTCGCTAGAACTAACAATGAAACAACATCCCTAATCATCCTCCTCTAGGACCCTGATTTCGCGATCACTTTTTCTCTTTACCGCATCACATGGAAATAAAAGATGCATAAGTAATCAATAATTACTTAGTGAGACGTTATTTCCGTCAATAGGCTAAGTACGATTATACCAGAAATTAATCAACAAATAAATTTAAAAAGTTCACGAATGAAAACAGGGGTGTCGATCGACACCCAAGCATGGTGTCGATCGACACTCAAAATGTAGAAACAGTTCACGTTATCAATAACAGCCCTAGACTCGCGATTTATCAACGTTTCAATTCAACAGCCACACGATTTCAACACAAAAACATAGAGCAAACATCCATGGATTCATCACGAAAAACTCCTAAACCAAATGTGAACCAATTCCTAATATAACCGAGCCTACGGTCGCGCACTCACCTCGATTTCGGATTGAACGATGAACGAGAAACGAGAGTGATTGAAACAGCGACGAACCGAGACCAAAAACTCACTGGAACGAGTCTCTAACGCCACTGACTATGAGGCACGAAGAACCCTACGCCTCTAGAAACACACGAGAAGGATTTCGAGGGATTTCTTTGCAACAATCCTTCAAAAATCTCTCAAAAATCTCTCTCAACTATCTCTCTCTTGTTTTTCTGCTCCAAAAACACGGCCATAACACTGTTAATCATATTTATATGCGAGCTCTAGGGTACTCTCTAAACCGACTCGCAAACCAAATGATTAATTTTAAAACTGAACCGAAATCAGAACATGGTGTCGATCGACACTAACGCCTGGTGTCGATCGACACTCACTTCCAAAATCAATATTTTGGTTCCGGGATGTTACAGGCTTAATAATAAGTCTTACGTTTTTAAGTATATCAAAAATAAAAGTAAAAAAACTTGATTTATAATAACCAAACAAAAAAGCAAAGTATTATCTTATAATATATGACAAATAATGTAATCGAGTGATCTACATCTTATATTTACAAAAACAAATGCTTTTCAAACACTCTATAAAATGCTTTTAAACCTAACTTTATCATTGACCAAAATACTACTAATGGAATAGGTTTGAGTTTTCTGGTAAGGTAATGGATTTGGTTAGTATATATTTTTGTCATTAATACCCTATATTAAAAATATTAAAAATATGTAGAGATTTATACAATGGCAAATTGAAATGTTTTGATTGGTTGGTTTAATTAATGTGTTCCGTAAGACCTTCTTTGAATGACACTTAGGATTAATATGTTCCTTAAGACTCTCTTTAAACGACACTTAGAATTTTGAATTTAATGTCTCTTCAATTAATATATATATGATATTAAAAGTTCATAGTACAATGATAGGTTGGTTGGATTCAAAGAATAGGTTTTCACTTTTTTTTGTTATGATTTGATGTCCTATCTACCACCATTATATTTAGCCAATACACAACATAAACATTACTATTTTATTTATTTTTTCACCACCTAGTATAAATTGTTTTCCTGAAACTATTAAATTAATTTCAAAATTTTACATAAAGTCAATTTTTCTTTCTTGTCCATACAAGATTTATCACATTTATTATTCTTCTATATATTAGCCATTTAAAGTATTTTTCAAAACATTTAAATGATTTCATTTTGAATCAAATTTATCTACTAAAAACATGTTTGTCACCAAATTTTGATATATTATTGAAAATTTTCAATATATGCTACTATTGGCATGCCACTTTATAATCATGTAATCATTTAAAAAAATTTGTAAGTGTGGCACTATTTACAAACTCGTTTTATTTTACTTAAATTTTTTAGATTTTTTAAAGTAGTATAAAGTTTTAAAAAATCTTATAACCCGTTTAAAAAACCTTATCATCTATTTTAAAAACTTATAATCTGTTTTAAATCTTATAACCTGTGTTTTTTTAATTAAAAAGGTGGCATGCTCGCAAATGTGCAGGTGGTAGTGACATGATTGAAAACAAAAATCAACAGTGGCATTTTTAAAATTGTCCCAATAATATTGTCTAAATCTACCATAGTTTTGTTGATCATAAATAAATAGTTGAGATTTTTTTTTTTTTTTACATTGGACCACAACTGGCCGGCCCATTATGCCTGCTCTCGGTGGACTTACCTTCTGCGTATATGATACATTTGTTCTTATTATTTGATATCAAAAAGTGAAGTTAATTTCCAAGTTAAATGCGTGGTTGATGTAAGTTTATGTTTTATTGTGGTAAAACTTTTTAATAAAAAAGAAACATTTCATATTTTATGGAATATATAGTCAAATTCATTTACAAGTTAAATGTGTGGTTGGAAACAATAAGTGTAAGTTGGATTTTTTTATGTAAGTTTCTGCTATATTATCTTAAAACCCTTTTAATACGAAAGAAATCTTTTATACTTTATGGAATATATATCTCTTAGAAATAATATAGAAAAAGTTTTGTTTTTTTCACTTTTTAGAAATATGCTTATGTCATATTTATCTATAAAATTCATAAACACACTCTAATTTTTTATATGTGTAAAATATATTTTGGGAATAAATAAATTCACATTACTAATCATAATTTATTTTATAAAATGGGTCAAAGAACGGGAGACAAATGTCTACCGTGATTTATTAAAACTTCAAATATAAACTACAGTAAAGGGAGTTGTTTTGGGCGCGTAGACTCAATCTCGTCTTCCCACAAAATCGAATCTAAAACCGAAGGAATAAATTCAAAATAATGAAAACCTAGCGGTAAGGAAAAAGCTTGGTTCGCCAACCCGTCTGCAAGACGATTAGCTATCTGATACACATGAGAAAGACGGATTAACTAGTCCTTCATAATTTAATTTTGTATAGTCTTGTATTTACAAATTTTTATTTTAATTCATTTTAGTTGGTTTTACGTTTTTAACTTCATTTAATACATATTAGTTACAAAAACAAAGATTTAATATGTATTTAATAAGAATTTCTTATGTAGACATTATAGATGGAGAGAGAACTCTTTAATGATACTCTATACTAGATGAGTACTCATGCTACGCGTGACTTTATGTATTATCGAACATCTTCTATGATTTGATAATTTGGTACGAAAAATATATGAACTTAAACTGAAAGTAAACCAATTTTAAGGTTGGGTTTGCTATTTTGAAATTTTCCAATTTATTAATGATTTTGTTTGTGATATAATAAAGTACGTCAACTAAAACTAATGATAGCGGTGTGATCTGAGATCGTTATATAAGATAGGGGATAACACTAAATGACAAAATACAATGTTTCATTTATGCATAGCTAGGTAACAGATATCTAAAGGTATGGTTAATAGTATCTAAATGTAATATATATTAATATGATATATATATATATATTTTTATGATATATATATAGTGAAAACACTATAAATTAATAATGTTGGGACAACGATATTTTGTTAATTTATAAAAATGTTAAATACACCGAAAAACTAATTTAAGACCGGAAAAATGTATCGATTTATTGAGTTATTAATTTATCAATATTAATGTATCGAGTTTCTATAGTATTAGTATATATAAATGCTTTTACTTGGCTGAGAAACCCTAATGGGAAAGCGAAAAAAATGGTGCACGAGGAGAAGCTTCCATGGGAGATGATAGAAGAGATACTCTCTCAAGTTTGATAGCACAAAAAACGAGGACTACCGAAGCTTGCCTTCTCCGGTATGGTATGAGCTTGCCTCTCCACCGCCGGTCGTTTTTTCTTCACATTGAGAGATCTGTGACTCATCTATGTCGATTCCCCTTCCTTCTCCGACGTGGCGGCCTAGATCTGCTCCGATGACCGTCATCCCGCTGCTCTCCTCCGCGCTGACAGCCTCGCCAGATCTTCCTGTCCGCCTTCATCGTCAGAGGAAGCTCGTTCGCCGCCCTCCGGATCCACCGGATCCTCCTGATCCGCCGGATCTGCTCTCCTCGTTCCCTCCATCACCCGTCACTTCACCCGTTTGGAGCTTCGCCTCTCCGAGTTTGGCTCTTTCGTACCTTCCAAGCGGTTCCTTGTGGATGGAGGAGAAGTCTGCCTCGCCGGATTCTCCACCTTACCCGACGAACAGCTCGGTCATTTGCTCATCTCTCCCTACTATCCAAAGCTATCACCGTTACCCGATTTTGTCGGTCAATCGGTGAAACCCTACTCACCGCAAATCTCTTTGGGTCCGGTGAGAATGTTGAAGAGCTCGTTAAAATCTTCCTCCTCCAACTCGAGCCTGGAGCGAGCTACAACCGCCGATCTTTTCATGAGACGTTATTTCAGGGCGGGAGCAGACGGCGTTGAGGGTTCTGGAAAATTTGCCGGATTTCTCACACTCTCCGACAAGCATAGCCGCCGTTTGCTCGTCATTTTGGCGAGGGGTCTGCTGGGCCGGATTTGCTTGGCCTGGCCCAATCTGATTAAGTATGCTCCTAACTTGGCCCATTGGGTAGAAAGCCCATCAGGTGTTCTTCAATGGTCGTTGTCTGAAGTTTTCAACGATATCATCATCTCTTTGGGGAGAATTCTCAAGTTTTCTGGGTTCTTTAAAAATCCTGTAACCTTGACAAGATGGCTCAGGTCTGATTCTATAAACCCTCCTTCCAATTTCTTATCTGAACGAACTAGTAGTGTAGCTTCTAGATGTGTTTTAGGACTCATATCTAGGGGTATTATTGCTGGTTATGTTTGGTTAGAATTTCAATGGAGTTGTGTCAATTTGTCTAATTTGTGTGCATATATCTTCTTCCTTGAGGACAAATGCATACGTCCTTTTATCCTCTTTATAAGGGGAAATTGGATTTCGGTTCCAAAACCGAGAATATGCTCTACCTATACGGTACGAGTCTCTACAAGCTCTAAGCTTTTGGTCTTAACCAAGCGAGCTCTTAATGATCATCTGCTGGTCACGGGTCTAAAGAAAGTAAAAGTCAAAAATATCTCTCTCTGAAGCTCAACACTCCATAGTCTCGTGGACTGGGATGTGGATGGTGTTCTTTCGGTGGTCGGATGTTTATTGGCCAATGCTTCAAGCAAAGTTCTCTACTATTCGGAAAAGCTTTCGGATATCGACTTTGGCTCCCTAACTATCATGGAGGAGGTTACCATGTTTGGGATCTTCTTCTCTAAATTGCTCTTATTGTCTTTAATTGTACGCTTTTGCAATCTTCTAGTGGTTGATGTAATAGGTAATGCATCCTTTGTCGATGTGAACTTCTCCTTATGGAGTGTAACCGAGTTTGAGTAATAGAAATCCATGTACAAAAAAAAAAAATGCTTTTACTTATCCAGTTTTAAAATGAGTCTTTCTTGGCTCTTGATCAAATAAAGTACCAACAATTACCCATAGCATTCTCAGTTCTCAAGAAAATGCTCAATTTCACAATCATACGATCCTTAAGAGGCATATTTGTTGGTGGTTGGTAATTTTTTTATCATTTTGAAACAGAATATTAAAAAAAATTATATACTCTCCCCTTTTATAGTACACAAGCTTCTTTACCAATGCTATTGGTTTGGCCAATCTCGACTTTCGTCATGTTTTGATCACCGACGTTATGATCTCGATGTCTAAACAAGATCTGAACGAAACTTGTCCCCGAAAAATGCATTTTACATTCAAAGAAGCAAACGAAGAAACAGTGAGTGAGAGAAATGGCGAGCTTAACTAGTAAGCCTAGAAACTTCGGCGCGTACACCCGCACACACCAGATTGGTGCTCTGTTTCTCGTCGTCTCCACCTTCTTCATCACCAGGCTTTTCGATCAGTGGTTCTCCGACTCCAACAACTCCGTTACTCCGGCGATTGATCTCCGCCGTACCGGAACCACGACTGATAATAACGGGATTCTACGGTGGCCGGAGCGAGGGTATGGTTCTCACCTTTCGCTGAAGATGTACGTTTATGATGAAATCGAGATCGACGGTCTCAAAGTGCTCATGTACGGTAGAGATGGTACTGTTAAAACCACCGCATGCTTGAAAGGCCAATGGGGATCTCAGGTTACATTGATCTTCTTCCAAATTTCTATTGCCAATTAACGGTTCAATGTATTAGCTACTTTGATCCTTATGAGTTTTTTTGCTTATGAATGTAATGATGATGATAGGTTAAGATTCACCAGTTGCTATTGGAGTCCAAATTCAGGACGAGTAAGAAAGATGAAGCGGATTTGTTCTTTGTGCCAGCTTATGCTAAATGTGTTAGAATGTTGGGAGGTCTTAATGATAAGGAGATCAATCAGACCTATGCCAAGGTGTAAAACCAAATCTTTACTTGCTGGTTTTAAATTGTAGTTGGTGCTGATACTTATGGTTTCACATGTTCTATGATTCAATAGGTCCTAAGTCAAATGCCGTATTTCCGAAGATCCGGTGGTCGTGATCATATATTTGTTTTTCTGAGGTATACAAGTTGTGATTGTTAGTTATTTACTTATTGTATCTTTTGACATTAGTTTTCTTTGGTATGGTATTGTAGTGGTGCTGGAGCTCACTTATTTAGATCCTGGTCAACTTTTATCAACCGCTCTATTATCCTCACTCCCGAGGTACATAGCTCGCTTGCTACTGAGGAATTTATTGTATTTTGAAGTATATTTGGTATTCGTAGTGAAGGGCCAATTATCTGTTCATTGCTTGCTCATGGGACTTTTTTGATGGGTTGTTTTGCGTAAATTGGATAGTGTGCAAGGTTCTTAGAGTTTGTTTTACAGAAAAATGATTGCTGATGCAGGGCGACCGGACTGACAAGAAAGACACTACTGCCTTTAATACATGGAAAGATATAATCATACCAGGAAATGTGGATGATGCTATGACTAAAAATGGACGACCCGATGTTCAGCCTTTGCCTCTGTCAAAGAGGAAGTATTTAGCAAATTATTTAGGTCGTGCGCAAGGGAAGGCTGGTCGACTTAAACTGATAGACCTTTCAAAGCAATATCCAGATAAGGTTAGTTTCATGTCGTTTCTTCAAAGACTCCTCATACAATTTTTCATAGACCATCGATGATCTGGTTGAGCTATTGCATGTTCTTCGATTTTGTGAGCAGTTGGAATGTCCAGACTTGAAGTTTAGCGGAACCGAAAAGTTTGGAAGGACGACATATTTTGAACATCTGAGGAACGCCAAGTTCTGTCTCGCTCCTCGCGGGGAATCATCATGGACACTTCGCTTTTATGAATCATTCTTTGTGGTCTGACATATCATCTCTTTACCCCAACCTTTAATTTTTTTTTGTCATTAACGGCTTTATGTACTGTAATTTTATTTTTGCTTGTTCAGGAATGTGTCCCGGTTCTCTTGTCGGATCACGCCGAGCTTCCTTTCCAGAATGTCATTGACTATGCCCAAGTATCCATCAAATGGCCATCAACTCGAATTGGCATAGAGCTTCTTGATTACTTAGCTTCAATACCCGGTAATAATAAGTTTCTTCAAATAGAGACATAGAAGGATTTGCTCAGATTCTTGAGTTTTAGGACTTTTCTTTTCCTGACATGCTTTCCAGATAAAGACATAGAAGGAATGATAGCACGTGGTCGGCAAATAAGGTGTTTGTTTGTGTACGGTCCAGATTCTGCACCTTGCAGTGCGGTTAAAGGGATTCTATGGGAGCTACAGCGCAAAGTGAGATATTTCCACCAATCGACCGAGACATTTTGGCTGCACAATGGCAGTTTTGTGAATAGAGAACTGGCCGCGTTCAATAGCTGGAGACCTCCTATGCCTTTACCGTGAGTTTCCTTGATTCCATTTGAATCTTTTTTTTTTTTTTAATAGGAAATCAATGATGAAGATGAGTTTTTATGGTCTTTACACATAGGTTAATAGTTTTTGTGAACTTCATTGTTTTGTACATACCAGAAGAATCTCTGTAATGAAAGTTATTTGAGCAAGACTTCAATTATGTAGAGATTTGTACAATTATGTAATGAAAGTTATTTGGCATTTGATGATTTCTGGATTCTTAAAGATAGGTGATATGAGGTCTGCACAATTGATTTTCAATTGTCTCGTGGACACTCCTGATAACAGGATACGGTTCCAACAAAGATTTTAAATCAGCCAGTATGATTTTCTATCAAAGGCCTGCAAAACCCGTGGACTGCTATGATTGCAGGATACATTCATAACGTGTTCGATGAAGCTCTTGCCTTATTCCGCAGAATGTTGATTGATGTAAAGTGCAAAGCCCAATCAAACAACTCATGTAACCTTACTCTCTGCATGCTCTCATCTCAGTTCTCGTGATCACGGGAAGTGGGTAGGTCCGTAGATCCTTATATCAGGAAGAACAAAATCGAAGTGTCGACTGCTCTAGGCAATGCTCTAATCGACATGTTTACAAAATGTGGAGAAGATGTTACAAGAAAGATTATTGACCAGGAGCGAGCAGATTGATATAGATGGATCAAAGAAACTAAGTTTTTGTTTTGGCCGACATTTGATTTGCCTGAACAGAAGGAACCAGATTGATAAAAGAGACTCTTGTCTGTACTCTGTACAAGGACAATATATAGTTTTGTAACAGTAATCTAACCGACAAGGAACCAATAATGTACGAAAAGAGTTTCCACACGGAAGTCACCATTCCATGTTTCTGTTCATCATCCTTTTATCAGAATGAGTCCAAATCTGTTTTCTTGGAGTGATCGAAAAACAAGCCTTCGTGTATACACAGCTCACCACATCAGATAGGAACTTTCTATTTTCAGATAATTTAAAAAGCTTTTTATAAAAATTAATGGTTATAAAACAACAGAGATTCGACAACTTCCTAACAATTACTCGGATTTTTGGTAAAACAATTGCATTGTTTGTATATTAAGTCTTTTGCAAATGGCTTGTATACTGAAAGCATTAGAAAGTTCCAAGAATTTTACAGAATGATCTTGTAACTTTGTGATGATGATGATAAGACTTGGATTTTGTTTTGGTGGTTACTACAAGTCCATCAATACAAAATGATCAGAAGGAGGTAGATGCCAAAAGTCTAGGTAAGAAGACCTTCGAAGGTGCAAAGTTTTCAAAGAAAAGCAATTATGGAATGTTAGAAAGGTCGAGAAGAGAGCCCTACCCGATAGGGCATGCAAATATTTAATTCTGAGAAGTTATAACAAAATCCATATTCATTAAAAATGTGTCCTTGATCGATGAATGTAAGTACCCTTCTTATTCTTCTACATTAACATATCGTTTTCTTTTGATACGATCGTATCAACAAAATATATAAAAAAACAATTTATCTGTTGAATTGTTACATCAAGAATGAAGATTGGAATAGATTGTACGTGTACATTTATTGATCGTCTCTAGAGTTTATCTTTGAGGTCGTTTGATGATCACTCGCATTTGGCAAACCAACCTATGATAAATAAGTGATTTCTAAGAAAATGAGATACTAAGATTCATTCTCTTTAGTTACTTACAAAGTGAATTCTCTTGTTCTCGAACAAACCAACCAATATGCAACACGTTCTTGGCTAATTAATTAATATCAAACTTTATAGAGTTGTACTCAGCTTGTTCTATTCATTCTGATTCTGATTCTGATTTTTCAGTAGTAATGATCATTCCAACAAAAAAGAACACAATAATGGTGGTCCAAAATTTTGTATAAAACAAACTTGTAAGAAAAAGATGGAAGGTAAGATATGTTTAGAAAAGGAAAGAGCTACGTGAACTCGTGTCTCGTGAATAGATGTGCCATGCCCATGTGGTGTGGATACGAATCGTATCCTGACGTCATCATTTCACTTTTGTTTTAAAATTGTTATTATTGTTCTTTTCCTTCAATTGTTCACTCTTGCTTTCAATCATTGACGTGGGACTCAAACCGAACCTCAAAATGGAGATTTTCTCTGTTTTGGTGATAAGTTTTGTGTTGTGTATGTAGTTAATAGTTTATATAGTAGTAACTAACACTATTTAACCAACAACTTACTGGCTTAGATAGTGTTTTTTGTTGGGATAAATCATCATGTTAATATGGGACGAGGATTACTTCACCTTGTCCAAAAAAATAAAATGTATATGGGATTATGATGACTAGGTGAGTACCCCCGCATGCGCGCGGGTTTTGGCTAGTATTTTTTTTTCAAATAAATTCCATATTATCGGTCTATGTGTGAAGTTCTTCTGCAAAGTACACTTTCAGATAAGTATCATGTCCATCTAGAATTCAAATGTTTTCCATACCCATGTAGTCTTGTAATGTGGAGCTAAACACTTGCCAATGCTTTTAATGTATCAAAGAATGAACAATTTAGTGTCTTCAGGAATCACCTGTTGCATGATTTTAAATGACAAAATAGATTGGTGAAAGAAAAAAAAATAGAACATGAAAAGAATAACAAAGGAACTGAAACTTTAGTGAATTATGGAACTTCGTTTGGTCTTCACCGGTCGTAACCCACAATCAAAATAATAAATTTAACTCTAATCTATACACCATAAAATTTCAACAAACAAAGGATCGAATATCCAATTTGTTAAGTTAAATTTTAGTTCAAAACCGTGAAAAACGTATTTGTAACTAAATCTTTTTGAGCTTTAAAATCTTTTCAATCTTTTTGTAACAAAGTTTACTTTTGAATTTAACAATTTTAGTCGTAAAATTGTTGTTATATCAAATTATATGAGAAGAAAAGAAAGTTTTTGTTTGATGAACTTATTCCAAGTTAGTTTGACCCCGACTTTCTTATTTGGACAAGGTTCCAACATTTAAAAGCTTGAGCAACAACTCTAAACATTCTAGAAAACCAACGGGCACTACAGATCACAATGGACAATTCAAACTTGAAATAAAGTCTAAATGACTCATGGAAGGATGAAAGTATAAGAGAAAAATCTGCATCAACCCATTTTGGCTGAGTTTTATTATGATGTAACGAAACATTTCTTAGTACTATGACATTACTTTTGAGAAGAATTTATTGAAACGTTACATCTCCAAGACGGTTAAAGAACACTAACATCAGATCGTACACAAGATTTCCTATTTTGAGGACCAAAAACCAATGAGAGTAGAGCAAATGATGTTACTCATTGATGGCTAGCAATTTGTCCATTGCTATTCTTAGCCTTCTCCATCGTCTTTAGGAAATACCTGAATCCAAACACACACACACACACATAACCTTTTGCCAGAAATATTTATTTCAACTTCTTCTTCTTGCAATAAATACAAATTTGTTTTTCTTTACAAAAACTACTAACCAGAACTTGGACGTGGTGGCCTAGAGCTTAATCCTGTAAATCTTTGTATGCTTATCATTCTTTGTAAAGAGAACACTTCCAAGAACCTAGTGTTGGTGGAACTGCAAGAAGAAAAGACACACATCGCAGAAAATAAAACTTACGATATGAGATACCGGGAATGCAGAACTCTGGTAAATATCTGAAAGGTACAGTAGAATCTATACCCAAGAGTTTTGGTCAGATTGCACGCACTTTTCTTTACCTTGAAAGTACTCATTATCACTATAAAAGACTACTCTCCGTCGATATTTGATTCAGGTTTATGCAAAGACGAATTTAGAAGACAGAAAAATATAGAAGAGATAAATCCTCGTAGTGAAGTACGATGATCAAATAGAGGTTATGGTCTTTCACCAACATATATGATTGGCACCAAAAAAAAAAGTTCCTATTTTTGCCTATCTCATTCATCAAGAACAAAAAAACCAATGAATACGTAAACCGCAATTTCAACATACCATCGACAAGAGGGAGATCATCAGAGGGTGAAATAGCATCAGGTTTGGCTCTCCTTACGATCTGTTTCAAGACACCACCATCTCCACTCAGAGCAATCGCATCACCCATAGCTTCATAGCAACCCACTTGAAGAAGACATAATTACTGTAATATGAACAGATATTACATGAATTTTTATAAAAGATGTACTTAATATACGTTTCAGTATTCAAAAAGACATACAAAAACCATAACAATTACATCAAGTGAGAATGTCTAACTTTAAAAAAAAACATGATTTTAAATGAAACTACCAAAACTCAGTAAAAACATGATTTTATCGACGATATATCCAAATCGGAGAGAAGCAAAAATTGAGGACAACAAAGAGAGACCTTTTACTTGTGGGCACTAAATTCCAATTCCCATGCGGAGAAAAATGGAGGAAACAAAGTGAACTTGTAAATATGAAAACTCCTTTGTCCAGCTCATATGAAAATATGATATACACATAGGTCTTTAATTTCAAAGTGAACTTGTAACTTACATGTTTCCTTTCGGCAAGTGAACTTGTAAACTTATAAACCTTGTACCCACCGAAGGGGTTTGATACAATGAAGACAAGGAGTTTTTGTATTGGCAGAGTAGACAAGTGTGAAGTAACTTGGAACCAGTCTTATAAGGACCTGGATAAAGAAGAGAAGAACACCATGTGAAATTGTTGTAGCTAAAGGACCTATATGGAAGTTGTAGTTTGAGTTTATGATTGAGACGGCAGGGCAATGTGGAAGCTCTGGCTGGGAAAAAAATAAATGTTGTCCAATCTCTAATTAAATGAACCCACAAACACTTTTAAAAATTACAAAGGGTAAAAGCAAGGGAGAACTTGGTACCTTGACTCACTGTCTTGATCATAAATCTGTCATATTGAGTTACCTAAAAGAAACTTGCACATTTTCCATGTTAAGAAAATTCCGAAAAGCCATAGTTTCCACAGGTAGGTGGCATATAGCAGCTATGAGAGGCTCCACAAAACGTCTAGACACCAACTTCACCACAAAAAAATAGAAGCAAATTTCATATCAAATATGTTGGTAATTTTATAATTCACTTTCCCAGCACTATAGATACAAAAGAGAGTAGAGCTCAGAGATTCCTAGCAGCACTTTGAAGCAAGAAGCTTTTACTTACTCATTTCATGGATTTAGGGCGCAATAAAAACCCAAAAAGTATTAAATTCAGAGAGATATGATAATTACTGAGAGAAGCAAAAGTATTGTATTTGAGCAAGATAAGCATATGATATTTCTTTCGCACCTTTAGTAAAATGTAAGCAAGTATTCAATCTGCAAAACCCAGAACACAAATTACAAGTAGTCAACTTCTCTGGTAAATACAAAAAGTAATAATCCATTTTGAAGATCACTTTCATAGACCTATAAACATCTAAGAGTAATCAAAAAGGGAATAAAAGAAACACATGATAAAGTAAACTTTGATGAACTAACACTATCTGCGAGATCGTAGAGGTAGAGGTTAAGAAGACACAGTAATCGTTTCAGTTTCGATTGATAAGTTTGACACCTTTGAGAATCTAGACGGTGTAAATGCTTTAGATAATCTGAATTTGACGGTGAAGCTAGCAGATTAAAAATCTAGCCAAGAAGCTAAGCAAGCGATCCACCAACCTTTCAATCTTCCGGAGCTCATATAGCTCTGAAAACACCACCAGCACCAATCACACTTCCGATCACAACAACACCCGCCGATGTTGCCTTAAACGCGTTACACTTCACCAATTTCTCCAACTCAGAAGAAACGGTTTCCCTAAACGAATTGGATCTGGATCCTTCGTCTCATCAATCGCCGCCGCGCCAATCTGCTCATTAACGTCTTGCTCAGCGAAGAGCGTAGCCGCTAATGGCTTTATAAACGCCAAAGAAAACGGAGGTTTTGTCGTCCGAGAAGAAATCGCCGACTCAGCCGCTACGCCAGTTGAGCGAATCGAAGAGTGAGGATCGCGGAACCGTGGCGTTGTGCGATCGCGGATGACAGAGAGAAATGGAGATAAGGAATTAGGGAGGAAGAGAAACGGATAATACATCGAGCAAGTGAATATAATGCTGACGAACAAAAATACATTTGTTGAGAAGAATGTGAATCGGAAAGGGGTTTTCGAAGAGAACGGAAGAAACTGAAGCGGCGATATTGATTCGAGATGAATCATGGGTTTTCGTCATTGATTTGATATTTGGTTGTGAAGTAAAATTTTATAGTGGGGTCCACCCAAAAAAAATGGTTGACGTGGACACCCTATATGGAAAGTGAACTCTGCTAATATATATAAGATTGATTACTTCACCTTGTCCATAATGACTTAAACATTTTGGTGGATAAAAAATTTAAGTTTTTCCCTCAAAACACAGCCAATTTCTAAATAACACGGCCAATTTCAAGATTTTTCCCTTAAAACGTATTAAAAATATCTAAATAACACAGCCAATTTCAAGATTTTTGTCCTATACAAAAATAACCATTTAGGGCATCTTCCATAATCAATTCAACTGCCGACGTTGATCCATTAACCTTAGCCTCACAATCGAACGGAAGTTAAATTTTGTTGTAATAAATTTATTGAAACGTTTGTAAAATTCTGAAACAAATTTTGTGGGACGTTACTCAATGATACGAAGACACATCACACATAAATGATTTAATGTAAATTTTGTTAGTTTTGGTTTCGTCGATGTAACGAGAAACTTTTAAAGTTGTGGAATTTTATCCACAAATTATATATTAACTGTTAAAAGGACAAAAAGTGATATATCTTGAAAAAAGAATATTAACCACCATCCACACTGCCCACTGCCCACTGCCCACTGCACACTACAAAAAATGCAGCAGCGTCACATATAAACGTCACGCTCTGTAACACTCTGCTTTGTTCAGAAGCTACTTTACTTTGTAGTAGCAAGCAAGCATACAAAGGGGTTGGGTGTTTAATTCAGGTTTCTTTTATATACGGTATAAAATAAAGAAAAGACATAAAAATCATCCAGAGGGTTTGGGTTCACTTCTCAAGGACGTTCGAGAACACGTGACATTCCAAACAATTACAAAACATTAAAAAAAGAAAATTCCCATATAAAAATTCATAAAAAAAAACAAATTTGCATTCGATCAAAATACATTTTTTTTTTGCATATATACTACTATATCTTAAAATCAAGATATAAATTGTTAGAATATTTTTGCGAAATTTTTCACTCAAAGTTACACTTTTTACAAAATAGAAAACAATATCTAATCATGAAAAAAAAAAAAAAGAGAATTCTAATTCAATAACATAATTTCACTAATTTAATGGGCCAATCTTACTTTCGCGGTGAAGCGGTTGGCACACGCTGATTCTCTCCTTATATACCTGAGGAAGGAAGACGCATGTCAATAGATAACAAACACTCATCACTTTCTCTCGCACTTTCTTTCGAATCAAACAAGAACAAAAAACAAAAAAAAAGACGAAATCTTTACTCAGCGTTTACAGAATCAATCATGAACATCGCTCACACCATCTTCGGCGTTTTCGGTAAAACCCATCTTCTCAATCTTCTTCCTCCTCCATGAAAACTCAAATCACTATAACTCATCGATTTCTGCTTTTACAGGAAACGCAACTGCTCTCTTTCTCTTCTTGGCTCCTTCGTACGTTATTCTTTCAATTTCTTGGCCTAATTTGTTACTCTCTTCTTGAAATTTCATCATACAATGATGTTTACCGTTGATTAACCAAGAAAAAAACTCAAACTTTCATTTCTTTGTGTATTTGTTCTTGAAATGAAAATCAGAATCACATTCAAGAGAATCATCAAGAACAAATCTACTGAACAATTCTCTGGTATTCCTTACCCTATGACTCTCCTCAATTGTCTCCTCTCCGCCTGGTAAATAAAAATCCAATCTTTATGAAGAAACTCTGTTTTTTTGGTTACTCTGTTTTTGATGATTACTCTGTTTTCTCTGTTTTGGGTTTCAGGTACGGACTTCCATTTGTGTCAAAAGACAATACACTAGTGAGCACAATCAATGGAACAGGAGCAGTAATTGAAACAATCTACGTCTTGATTTTCCTCTACTACGCACCAAAGAAGGAAAAAGCTAAGATCTTTGGTGTATTCACTTGCGTATTAGCCGTATTCGCAGCGGTAGCTCTCGTCTCTCTCTTTGCCCTCCATGGAAACGCAAGAAAACTCTTTTGTGGTATTGCAGCTACTGTTTTCTCTATCATCATGTACGCTTCTCCACTCTCTATCATGGTAAGCAACAAGAATCATCAAGATTTGTGTCTCTTTAAGTACTACTTTTGATAAAGATTGATTTTTTTTTCACAATTTGTAACAGAGATTGGTGATTAAGACGAAGAGTGTAGAGTATATGCCATTCTTCTTGTCTCTCTTTGTTTTCCTCTGTGGTACTTCTTGGTTCGTTTATGGTCTTATTGGTCGTGACCCTTTTGTTGCGGTAAGTTCTAAAAATTTCTCCTTTTTTGTTGTTGTATTTGGTACAAAGCTTCAAAATTTGTAACCTTTTTGGGTTTTTGTGTGTGTGTGAAGATACCAAATGGGTTTGGATGTGCATTAGGGACACTGCAGTTGATTCTCTACTTCATATACTGTGGAAACAAAGGAGAGAAATCTGAAGATGCTGAAAAAGATGAGAAATCAGTGGAGATGAAAGGTGAAGAGAAGCAAAATGTGGTTAATGGAAAGCAAGACCTGCTAGTTTAAATCTTTTTTAGAATTTGTGTTCTGTTTAGTTCGTTTTTAACTCATGTTGATTTAGAATTTTTACTTTTGTTGGGATGTTAAAAAACAATGCTGAAAAAAAAAAATGTAAGATTCCTAATCTCTTACCGATAAACAAGTGAATAAAAAAGAAGATTTGGCTTTGTGAGTTTAATGGGTCTAATAGGAATTACTAACAGTGTTCCATAATAAGATTAAGAATAAAAACTCAACCTTTTTATATAAAAGAGAGAGAAAAAAAAAGGTTCCACAAGTGTTAGATTAGCTTTATGATCTCTAGTAATAATAATACATGGAGATGATTTAACAAGTTACAAACTTACAATAACCAAATATTACAAAATAAAAACATAACAGTTTTTTTTGTTTATGAAACTATCTTTGTTACCTCCAAGTTGAAGCAAAGATTAAGCTTTTGTCTTCCCAGCAAAAATGGAGCTCACCCATTTCCTCTTTAACCTTGTACCTATTGCAATATTGTTGCTTTATGAGATTCTGTATATTGTTGGTTACTCTAGAACTCATTGGTTTTGAATTGAATCCCGCCATCATCATCCTCGCTCTCCATTTACCCGCAACTTCGTATCTCTCGATCCGTTCTTCTCCTTCGCAAGCAACAATGTTGACAATGTCTCTCGCAAGACACTGTCTTTCTACATTCATCCTCTCTTGGCTATCTCTCGGAAGCGTCATGTCTAAAGACTCGAAAACCGTTGAGTAGTATTCGTAAGCTTCAATGAATCTTGAGAAGAACGGGGAAGTGTTTGTGTTCACGTCTTGTTCAACGACTGTGACGAGTTTCGGGTTTAGGCTTTTGACCATGTGGAGTAGCTCGTCTCGTAGGTTTACAGTTGTGACGCTTTCGTCGGGCATGTGGTGAAGCTGGAACGCGAAATTCACAATTAAAGTTTCTCCGGGGATGCAACCAAGTGTCGTTGGAGAGACGATCGAAGTCTTTGAAGGTACTGCTTTGAATTTGAAGGAAACTCCGTGATCTTTTGCGTATTGCTCGAGTCTTAAACCGATGATTTTTAAACCTCCGATTGAGCGTTGAACTGATTCCGGGTCATCAATTCCGGTTAACCTCAGGCGTGGACGTTTACCGTGTGGTAGCTCAGCGACGGTTTGTATAAGGCTCATGTATTGGTTCCCTTGGTTAATATCGAAATCGATTATGTGAACTTCTTCTTCACCTTTGATTGCTTCGATTATCGCACCGTTAGCAGCTAAAAACCCGAACTTGAAACACGGGCATACCTCGAACAGGACTTGCATAGCCGCGAGCCTCTCATCAGAAGGAGGCTCTTTGCATTTCAACGCTTTGTAGAGAAATTTGCCCGAAGCAGCCATTCTTGCAGCTAGACCTTCGACCATGTAAGCAGCGATTCTCTGAGACGGATCTCCTTGGATCGAAACAATCTGCCTTAATTCATTCACCATTGACAATGCTTCTTCTGATTTTCCTTCGGATAACGCACGTGCGCAAGATATCAAGATT
This sequence comes from Draba incana, assembly GCA_963576765.1. NCBI lineage: Eukaryota > Viridiplantae > Streptophyta > Magnoliopsida > Brassicales > Brassicaceae > Draba > Draba incana. Next base: position 12,757,797 of record OY755208.1, read on the forward strand.
TGCTTCGGTGTGCTTTGCGACAACACTTCTTTGCTACTTACGTGAGAGTTGGAATCTGCGGAGGAAGATTCTTTAGGCGAGTCTTGATGATGATACTGTTCGCTTCCGTTTTGGTAAGACCAATCGTTGTCAATCTCCATCAGATTATCTATTCCAATCATTTTATCGTCTTCTTCATCGTCAAGAAGCGCTCTTTCGAGTTCTTGAATCTTCGATCTCATTTGCTGATCGTCGAATTCCTCCACCACATCCATGCTCGGACTTTGAAATCCCGCTCCGAACGGCAACTGAAATTCCATGGAGCATCCAAGAACCGGTCTTGGCTGGTAAGGAAACGAGTCTAACGAGCCAAATGAGCTAACCGAGGTAGTAGAGGCGATAGGATGTTGTTGTACAAATTCATCAGTAGGCGAATCGAGAAAGTATTTCTCGTAACTTTGGCTTGAATAAGAATCATCGGTTAGACAAGTGTTCTTGGACCTGTCTGGATCAAAGACTTGAGCAGAAGTGAGACCACTATTATTACCATTCTCGTTCAACGAGTAAAGCTTCGGGTTCCTATACATCCCAGCGGATGGCTCGGCTGACCTAACCAATGACATGATTCTCGCTTTGATATGTTCTCGAACCACAGTTTGTTCCACCATTCACCTGCAACAATAATCAAAGCCACTGTGATTATAACAAAAGCTTGTTGGATCAATCATGCAAAAACCCTAAGAGATCTTTCCTAAAGATTAAGCCTTTGTTACTATATAATCATAGTTTGACCAAATATGAAGCTTTATGATCCAAATCTCATCAAAAATAGTGAGTTGATTCTCCAGTCAACTTAATTAACACAGATTATTATCTAAATCCGTTGAGAATTAAGAAGAAATATTGAATTCCCACCAAACTCATGTAAAATTTATTCCTTTAATTACCTAATAAACCAAGAAATTTGTTCCAGAGTCAAAGTAATTTAGAGATCTATAGTAATTTAGGGATTAGAGTAAAGGAAAGCATCATAATCGAACAAACTAATGAGATTTCTAATGATAATTAAGCAAATCCGAAACAAAAACAAGTAAGGATTAGAGGACCATGAAACAAAAAAAAAACATATAGGTATGATTGAAGTCAATTACCAGGAGAGAAAGGGTCGGTCTTGTTCGATTCTGGAGATACCCAAAACGAAATTGACAAGAGGAAATCAGATTATAACGTAGGAAAAGCAAAAGGAAGAAAGAAAGATAGAGCCTCAGAGGTTTGACCTTTTTCGGGTGGTTTTTATGATATTCTGGTTTTGTCTTTTGTGTCTGTGGTCTTTGTTTTAAGATGTGTTTAAAAGATGCAAACTTTTTCAAGACTCTGTGTGTGTGGTGGTGTTAGGTTTTAGTTGAAAACCAAGTTTGAGGATTTGTAAAACAAAAAAAAGAGAGAGAGATTGAGCAAAAATGAAGATTGGTCTGAAGGGGATTTTGACTGTTTTCTCTCCTTGATTTGGTAAATTGCTCGGATAGAAATAAGATAATTGCAAGTTGCGTGTTGCGTTTTGGTTTTATAATTTTGTTGTGTTGACCATCACTCGATAACATTATCATTTTATTGATGTATAGTTGATTAAATAATATGAAATTTTTTTGACCGTTGGATATGACTGGAACTTAATGACGGAAGCGATCGTGGGGTGACGAAGGTGCGTACGACGGTTTCCACTAATTGACATTGTTTTTAAATTATTTCATGATTTCATGCTGTGTTAGTGCAGTTTAACGTGTTGAATTCTTAATCAAATATTCAAACTCTCTTATTCTAACGTGCGTACTTTTATTTTACCAGAAAATTACTGTTTTTTTATATGAATCTCACTTATCTCAATGACTGTTATTTTGTTTCAATTTCTAATAGACCAAAACTAGGAACAAAGGAGTCTCTGCCTATTAAACGTTTAACAACTCCTCTTATAAACTTAATAGATTTTAATTATAAATTTCCAACTCAAAAGCTAATTAATAATATTAATATATGAAGATCCTTATTTTTTATATGCTAATATTGAATCATAATCACTTTCAAAACGTGATATCTAACATGCTCCTCTCATAGTTTTTTTTTGGCTTATTTATTTTGACAGAATTTTATTTCTCTTTAGATTGGTTATATCCGTTCACATTTGTTACCTTATGATTATATATAAGATAATATTTTTTTAGCTTATTTATTTTGACAGAATTTTATTTTTATTTAGAATTGGTTATATCCGTTTACATTTGTTACCTTATGATTATATCTAAGATAATAGAATTTTAATGCAAAATAAATTAGTAATAAATAGAAATATTCATCTATTTAGGGGCATATTATATGCCACTTTAATTTTTTTTTTTTTCAAATATGTCACTATTGAAAATTTATTGCAAATATGTCACTTTTATAGAAAAAGACAAAATCATTAAAAAAATTTCTCTCTCTCAAAACCCAAACCCCAAACTCTACTTCCAAAAACTATACTCTAAATATAAAATAGTTAATCCAAACTCAAAATATATAAAAGTTAAGTTAAAAAAAAAATAGCATTCTTGCAAAGATTTTTAACGATGACATAACTGTAAAGTGACATGCCAAGAGTGGCATATCATGAAAATTTTCATCTATTTTACATACTAACGGTTAATCATTTTCACTTTGTGTGCTAAATATTTTAACTGTTTTTTTTCCAATAGTTTAGTTTGATGACTTAATACCGATTAAACAATGATTTTTTGCGTATTTTTAACAAATACCATATTAATTTATGGAAATTCGGATCAATAACAATAAAAAAAATTATAATAAAAAATTTATAATTCAAAAACTAACCATTTAACCTAATTTTAGTGCTTTTGATTAGGCCACATAAGCTAATTTTTGTTAGTTTATGAATTATTAATTTTTTTTGTTATTATTCTTGCAATTCACCCTTAATTTATTTGATAACACACTATTTAATATAACACATGAAAAGCATACAATCACTTATTTACAGTTATTGTTTTTGCTAATTTTGAAAAGAAAAAAAAAGGTCGATATCTAGCAAGTAAACTCTATCTACAAATACGAGTTTTAAAAACTTAGTGGGACATATGAAAGTCTCCAACTAAAATGACTAATTAACGCATAAGTAGTGAACTAATAATCATTAATCAATGTGTAAAGAATCCAATAACATTTTGTTTACTTTATTTTAACCACAAATTTCATCTATTTATATAAAATATGGTGTAGACAATATTTGACGCAGAGTCTAGATCAACCTTATCCTCGCAATAAGCCAATAACCCACATAGGAAGACCTCTCTCTCAATCTTATCCACTACGTAACTTCTATTTCTATTTGATACAACTATAATTAAGACCTTAATATCAATTTTATTTGATCTATATCATGTATATCTCAGCACGCTAGCATTATATATTCAACCATTACAAATATAGAATTTGATTTCCATATGGAAATAATACACCCTTTTGACTAATGGTGCTTTTTATATGCTATAATATTAATACATTAATGTTACTATTGGAATTCAAATGAAAGTTTCTTATACTAATGATATTATCTTTATAATATTTTAGAGTTTACAACAAACCAACTTTCTCTGAAGAGACGACCTTATTTAATTAAAATTATTCTTATTTTACAAAGAAAAAAAACTGCCTCAGAATAATTAAACCCCTTCCATTACAAAAAAAAATTTCATATTGCACAGATAATTAAACTCTCCCCTCAAAATCCAAATCCCTAAATTCTCTCTCATTCTCTTTCTCTCTACGACTTCAAAAAAATTGCTCCCCTCAAAATCCCTAAATTCCCTCTCTCCTTCTCTTTCTCTCTGCGACTTCAATTCTGTAACAAACATCAATCTAAATAGAAGTATAATAAGATGTTACAAATCAAAGCCTTCAATAAGAAAACAAGAGGCTGTCGAATCCAAAAGGTCTGTTTCAATCTTCTTCTCTCAATTTCTCTCTATGCTTCTTCTTCCTTCCGACCCAGTTTTTATTTTTGTTTCTTAATGCAATTCTTATTAAACATATTATTACAATGCAATTCTTAATAATATTGTGGTAATCAATTATAATTTCAAAATTGCAGATAATTAGGTCATATTTTGAAATAGCATTTACTTTCCATTTTTTTTTAACGCCGACCACAATTAATTCATTTAATTGAATTACTTACCCCATTATACGTTTCCACATTTGACTACTTATTTAATAATTTTGAAATTAAATTGATTACCCCCATTAATTATGAATCAATTCTAATTCAAACAAATTTACTCAAAACTAAATCTAATTAAATTTAATCTTCCCATTTATTTAGAATCAAAACTAAATCTTAAAATTCCAAAATTGCATGTAATTAGGTAATATTTTGAAATGACATTTACATTCCATTCTTTTTTTCACCGTGGACCAAAATTAATTCAATTAATTGAATTACTTCCCCCATTATACGTTTCCAAATTTGACTACTTATTAATAATTTTGAAATTAAATTGATTCCCCATTAATTATGAATCAATTCTAATTCAACCAAATTTAAAATTCATAGTAGATAATTCGGGATTGGTATTTAATTCATTACCTCACAAAGTTCATCTTCCCATTTATTTAGAATCAAAACTAAATATTAATTCAATTCAACCAATTATTAACTATTAATTGATAAGTGGTAATCAACTATAATTCCAAAATTGTATGTAATTAGGTAATATTTTGAAATGGCATTTAATTTTTATTCTTTTTTCACCGTGGATCATAATTAATTCAATTACTTGAATTACTTACCCCATCATACGTTTCCAAATTTGACTACTTACCAATAATTTTAAAATTAAATTAATTACCCCATTAATTATGAATTAATTCTATATATATTACAATTCTTACCTTACAAAATACCACTACTCTCTTACACTGTTCATTAATTTGAAAACCACACATCTTTTTTAATGGCATCCAGTGATATTAATTCAGCCATTGCTCCATTCTCATACTCGACCATTGCTGCAATAGATGACAAGTTTGACTCCCAGTGCATAGTTGCCTGTCTTTTATGCACGTGGGAAGCCCGTGATTTCAAACGAAACCATGTTTATGATTTTAAACGAAACCATTCTAAGCCACTACTAAATTTTTTTTCTAAAAGGCATTCACAGTAGGAAATATTTTGAAATGACAATTACTTTTTTTTGAATAAATATTTATAATATATCAATACTGAAATAGTTAAGAATCACCTTACCTTTATATGTTCATGCAATATAAATAAGAAATACCACTAATTTATTTTCAAATCAATTACAAAAAATTGGTTGTTTTTGTCAAACATAAACAATAAGATAAAATATATTGTTTGTCTTTACATTTAATAAAACTTTTAAACAATATTCCTTATGAGAATATTTCTTAAAATAAATTTTAAATTTATGTAAATAATTTTTCCACGCAACGCGTGGACTTTTTCTAATAAGCTATATAGTTGGCTAATAATCTTGAATTCCAAAGTTTCTTTTGACGAAGTACTGATATAAAGTGTGAATGGAATAAAAATCTTCTTCAGTTTTATTGAAGTAACTGAAGTTTAGTTTTTAAGTAACTAAAGTTTAACAAAACTAAAGCCTACTTTGGAATTCAAGATTATTATGAAAACTTGTTAAAAATCCAATTTTTTGTTTTTTCTGACTTTATTGTCGCATTTATTACAATTTGTATCCCAAACCTCATATTTATGTTCAAACACTACGTTGAAATTTGAAATTTACATGTACGAGTCGAATAGCGGAGCACATCTATATGCTTATGTGCTACGGTTGATGTACATATGTTAATTAAGTTAGTTAATTCTTCTTAATTTATGCATTATTATCACTGAGGAGTGGGATGTTTGGTCCTAAACACGCATGCAATGGTGTTTCGAATTCATATTCATAAGTCTCCGCCAGCATGTCCCATGATCTCATAATTTAGTCATAATTATTAGATTCATAAAGTAGAAGAAAGATTATAGTCTTATAGACGAAATCTATATAATTTATTTCACAATTTAAATAGATAAAACTAAGAATTTTATTTTTTGAAATCCACGTGTTGTCTACGTAAAATTGCTTTTTATCTTAGTTTATTCTTCTAGTTTTTTTTTTTGGTTAAATGGCAAATATTTCATTAAAAATGAATAAGATTTAGGTTTACAAAACTAAGTTTATCAACATATGAAATGGTTCCATAGCAAAAAAAAAAGTTAAAAACATGGAAACATGAGCATTACAAGTTTTCAATCCACCGACTCGACAAAACACGAAGGTTAATGGATATTAACGAAGTGATGTCGTTGTTCTTGTTCTTTTCAAATCAGTTGAAGGAGCTAAAACTGCTTGAGCAAAACACACATGCCATACTTACCAAGATCTACCGCAAAAGAAGTCTTCCAATGGAGGTTCGGAAAGCGTCGTCAACGGACTAATCTTCAAACACTCGATAACATACTCCTCATATGCTATAGAGAGTTGGTTTGGGTCAAGAGCAGGGAGCTGCTGCTAAGAAGATCCCTGATTTTACTGCCTCCAACAACATTCTTGAAGAAGTTTCAGTAACAATAACATTCAAAGAAAAAATAATATTATTGTTTGATGTATTTATATTTGTCAATAAGAATGGTGTACAAGAAGTAAAAAAAAAACTTTCTTTAATTTTAAAAGATTTTGCTTATGTATAAAAAAAATTATAAGATTTTGGTCTATTAGTATGTCAAAATAGTAACACAAATTTAAATAATATCTCGCAAATAACATGGGTAAGAAATAAACGATCCATATTTTTTAATAAACTCAAATCTTCCATCGATTCTTCTTCTCAAATAGGGAAAAAAATCCATCTGCAGTTATAAATCGTTCCCATTTTTGTGCTCATCATTTTATTCCTCTTAGACCATGTACACCGGTGATACGGAAGCAGGTTCATGGAATTAAAATTTAATAAAAATATTAAAAATGAGTTATTTGATCAATTTTCTTTTGATACGTCTCAGTGGCATGAAACATATAAGACGGTATCAAAGCCACGTGTTGACGTGTGAATGAACTTTAGCTAAGCAAACGGGCTTTATATGTTAGGCCCAAACAAAAATTCTCCAATCAATTTTTTATAACCTGTTTGATTTTTCACTTTCATGCTTTTTGTAACCAATTTTTTTTTTTAAAGTCATTTTGAAACATTGAAATGCTCTATCTAATTATTATCTATTGAAAAAAAAAACATTCAAATGTTTTCTTTCATATATTATACATTCCCTGAACAGATTCATTAACAGTATCATAAGAAATCTCAAACAATAAACAAACATTAAAATTTATAATAAAAAAATGCTAATGATACATTTAGTGTTTCATGAGTGTGCATGCTCTTAGGTTTTTGTTCCTCTTAGGTTTCAACATCGAAACAAATTCCATCACATCCTTTCAATTTAGAAGCAGACGAGATGCATCGATACATATGATTTCCGTCTCTTGGAGATGTCTACAGACGCCGACCACCTGCTACCACAAAATCTGGTAATTTTTTTCCAATGCAATTGTGTTCAACAACCATGCTTTTTATGTATATATGCAGCTCCCGTTTGGAAATTCAAACTTGGGAACACAATTTTTGAAACCAAAACTCACAGAGACCTTGATCTCGACATTACTCTATGTATCCATGCTTCTCAGGTTTCGGTTTATGATGTTTCGCCATTTCTTTATTGTACATATAATTTTGTTTGTAGTTATGTTCAATTTCCAATCAACCAATTGAGAAAAATAAGCGAAAATACTTTCTAAACTGGGATTGAACGACAATTTTCCAGATTTTTGAATAGTCCAGGAGGAATGAACGACGTGACGTGATCTATGGTTTGATGATGACTCTCTTACATCAATTACCGGTTGTTGATGTTGATGTGTTTGTAACGCAAATCTCATAGAGGAATCTGATCGCACAATATATTCCAATGATGAAATAAATCATGGGTCAACCACTATGGGATTAGTCAGGACTCAGGGAGTTAACTTACTCTATATCAAAATACCACGGTAAGATCTTTGGGTTTTCATTTGTTCATTCTCTTTGCATACTTCTTTGATACTCATATGATTAACAAAGGAGTCACTTTGAATTTCACTCTTTGTTTGAATATGATAAGTATCAAAATACTAAAAGTGAATAAGGAAGTGACAAAAATCATTCTATACATAATTAGCAATTTTATATAAAAACTGAATTTTCATGTCTTTGTAAATTAATGAGACCAATATAGTGTCTAAGAACATGATTGCCAGTAATCTTTGTTTAGTTCTGTACATTTTTCTCTTTAGCAGTGTGATGCCCGCAAAAGAAAACATGAAACATCAAGGTGGAAAGATGAATGACGTGATGGGAAAGCCAAAGCACATTATCATCAAGGTAAAAGCTTAGATCAAAGTAAGTAAAAGTCTGAATGACCGAAAGAGTATTCTCTCAATGTATGTATTGTAATATTTTTAGTTTAGTTCAAAAAACATTGAAGTTAATTCTAATCTTTGATTTGGTGTTTGTTTCTTAATTCTTATAGCTTAAAATTATGCTAGCGGTGTTTTTTTTTTGAGAGATGGTATGCTTATAACCCTGTGTTTTTCGATGAACTGATTGGCCAGAGTTTAGTTGTTCAATCGCTAATGAACACCGTTAAAGAAGGTAGGATTGGTCATGTTTATCTTTTCCAAGGTCCTAGAGGAACTGGGAAGACATCTACGGCAAGGATTTTTTCTCCCGCCTTGAATTGTGATGTGGCGAGTGGAGAAATGAAGCCTTGTGGGTATTGTAAAGAATGCATAGACTTTATGTTGGGGAGAAGTATACAGATCGTAGAGAGGAAAGCTGTCACTAACACTTGACCTTGTAATAAAAATCAGACTCTTTTGATTCTAGTGAAACAGTGATTTGCATTAAGCTTGTAATTCAACAAGAAACAAACAAACACACAAAGAGGTACATAAGCTAGATAATTCAAACCGTCACAAAACACCTAGAGTGATCAATTTGTCTCCATAGATAAGAAAGCATTACACTTGACCATTTCATCCATCATGCAATCGATAGTGGCCACTTTTTAGGCCTCCTTGCAGACAATAAACTCAGTCTGTTTGATGAGCTTGAAAGTAACAATGTCGTAGATACGTATAGATAATAATTCTTGTGCCACTTTGCTCCATCCACGCAAGAACATTGTCCTAGAGGCCGAAGGCCCGGTGGAACGCAGATGCAATGGACCCTTCAATGGACCCTTCCCATCCAAACGCCGAAAAGAACATCTTTGACTTATCAGGGATATGATCCTCCACGAATTCTTTTGGTAGGTCCTGAAATTGAAGATATTGACTTTATGATGTTTGACTCTAATTATAACTCATTGCTATGTCTTTGGTTTGAATCGAATCTTACCAACAGAGTAAGGTGTGTCTTGCTTATGCTGATGGTAAATTCTGGAATACCATTCACCATTCTCGTACGATACGTCCTCCTCTTTCTCACTTTGAGCCCAACTCTTCCACTAGATTCACACGTTTCCTCTTCCTTCTTCACATCTTTGTAGATGTTCTCCTCAGAATTAGAAGTTTCTACTACTTCTTCCTCCTCAGAATCTGAAATTTCTATTACTTCTACTTCTTCTTCCTCCTCTTTCTCCTCTTGCTCCTCTTTCTCCTCTTTCTCCTCTTTCTCCTCAGAATCAGCATCCTCCTCCTCCTTCTCCTCAGAATCAGCATCCTCCTCCTCCTTCTCATAATCAACATCTTCCTCCTCAGAATCAACATCCTCCTCCTCTTCAAAATCAGCATTGTTCACAACTGCACCGTGACGACCAGAGTTTGTATTCGACTGCCTGCTAGCAAGAATGAATGGTATTTGTATGAGACATCATATTCAGAACATTTTATGTTATCAGAGAGCACACTCTTAGCTTCCTCAATCAACTTGAAAGCAGAATTTCCACCAACAAACTTGTTCTTGTCCAGATGAATAAGCAGCGCGAGCCTTCAGAACTCCTTCTTGATTGTCTCCGCATCGGTAAAAGGCTGAACCTGAAGGATACCATACCAGTTATCAAGCCCACATATTTTATTATTCGCAGAAGAATGCACATCGCATATGGTTATCATCTGTTGCACGTTTTCGAGATTCGCGAAGAGCCTTTAAGCCTTTGCAACAAATTTATGAGCTCCAACAAAATCACCAGCTTTCATCTTTTCTTCTGCTAAACTTTTGACCCTTAAGGCCTCTTCTCTGTTGCATGCCATCGTTAACACTAAACCTCTTAAATTCAAAACCTCCCGAATCACCTAAGTAACTAATCAACGAAATAATAACTCATAGTCCTGCATAAACAAAATCCATTGAACTGACATTGTTAAAACCTATCAATTCCCACTCCTAATCTATCATTCTAAAACTCAGAATAGGTAAAATTCTACTTAGTGCTTACCATTTCAGAGACCAAAACAAGAAGATTTTCTTTTGTATTCGTATATGCAAGTTTGAATAATTTTAGATTCTCTTTTGCAAAAGTGTGTAATGAACATTAAACTCTCAATTGAAGCATAATAAACCATAACTCACACTAATTTATCAAGACAAACGATTTTCCTCAAATATTGCATCAAATTTGAGATAAACTCTAACTTTGCAATCTCAAATTTCTCATGTATATTGTCAAATTACCTATGGAAATCACCAACCCGAAGTAAAAACAACATGGAACTAGCGTAATTGCAATGAATAAAGCATTAATTAATCAATTCCAAGTGATTAGTGTTTGAGCCAAACCTTAGCAAATTCATGGAGAAAATGAGATCATCCTTGTTATTTGTTAATTTAACGAGGATGGCGTCGGAATCAACTAGAGAGACGACGAAATTGAGAACTAAAAATAATTTATGTTAATTTTTCAGATTTTTTTCTTTGAGTGTTGAGTGTTTGTTCTTCTTCTACGATTTTTTCTTAGCCTTTGAATCTCGACATAAATTGTTCTTGTATCATCGGTAGCGACAAGAGGCTATCAATGGATATCATTTCTATTATGAATCCGAACCGAACTGGTTATTTGGGTTTGAATCAGATTTGGGAAATATCCGACCAAGACCGGACATTACCAAATTTATGGTTTAACTCTCGATTCCAATATGATTTAAAGAATGTTTCTAGAAATGTTACTGAGTTGGCGACTTCATTATAAGTATCTCCTTTATATAAAAGGAACAAATTGTTGGCTTCTAAAGAATGCCACATAGACAAAAATAATATTAAAAATAATTAGCCAATCAAATCCCCTCTTTCAGACACGTAATCATAAGTACATTTGTGATTTGTTCTGTTTGAAACCCAAACAAAAACATATTTTACGCAAATAAAGCCCAACAAAGCCCAAACGAGAAAATTATTTTCGCTACACAGAGAGACTTGACGGTTGGTTTTCTTTTCCTCTAACGTCATCTGTAACCTTTGGAAAACCAACCACCGTTACCACTTCATCATCTTCATTGTCCACCTTCTCCTTCTAATTCAAATGTAATGTGCACGACCCTCTTATCGATGCTCTCTCTTTTCTAAGATTATAAAACCATCCCGTTTACAATCCTTTAGACAAATCAAAACCCTCTCAAATGAGCCATTTGGTGTTCCTCCTACTGGGCTTCATAAAAACGTATAACCTTCAGTCGGTATATTTATCCTTCTTCATTCTATCTCAGCAAAAACGACGCATTACCTAATCTTGATTAAGTTTATGGGGTTTGTGTTATATGGGTTAGCGTTTAAACAAATCTACCCACGATTTATTCGTTACAATATCGATTATTCTGCCTTACTTCTCATATGTTGCCGCTTAAAATTCCGGTCGTACCTTCTCCTCTTATTTCCTACGATTCTCAATTCTTCTACCTCCATTGGTTAACGGTGCCCTTACCCTAAAGTTTGTCGACGAGTCTCGCTACATCTAAGTAAGCCGCGTAAATAATTCCTCTATATTTTCTCTTTAATTGGTGTGGGTTTTCTTTTTAATGTTTTGCTCGATTATGTCTGACAGTATAAACTTTGCAAGTGTTTCGTAACTTTACTTCTTTACTTGATTTGCAAGCCAAAAGCAATGATGGCAGGGCACGAACTTGGAGATGGTTGTATACAAAACATGTTTTTTCCATCCACGTTTAAATGGTTACTATCTAATCTTTGTAATAGTGTTCCACTGTTTGAGATGACATACTGGCCATCTCGGCTTTAATTGTTGAAGATATGGTCCGACACATGATGCCATGTAATTTGTGACTGAGGTAGAACCATGGGAGAATGACGCGATGGATATATGTTCAAAAAACAAACAAACAAAAATGGCGGAGATGGTATTTGCTGATTGTAGATTATGAAAAGGTGAACATCACACTAACGGCAAAAAGGTGTGTATGATTTGGTTTGAAAGTATATTGGTGGACACGATAAAATATAATCCGAAGTTATAAGTTGATTAAAAGTGTGATCAACACCACAATGCAGGTCAAGTCTAATGTCCGAAGGGTTGAGAAATTGGTGTTATGCAAACCATAAACCATAACTATAAAGGTAGATACACTCTACTTTAACTATTGCAATCGTTTCCTTTAATCAAGATTGAAGTACATTATTTGCTAACCAACTTTCACTCCATCTCCCATGAAGTGTTTGGTTCATTATTGGTTTGTTGTTTAGTTTTAAACACAAGCTTACTATTGTACAAGGTTTCCTATGAATGCGGATTTTGACTACAAAGGAACAACCTTTTAGCCACTGAGACTTGCTGGAATTCTTTGTAGAGGGCAGACCTTCATAAGCTAAACAGGAGATCTTTTTGGGAGACGATTATATGTGTCATATACTTTCAGCTCATCCAGACAAGGCTTCGTTTTTTCCATAGTGAGTACTTCTCTCCCCCACAAATTAGAAACTCTCTGATTTATGTACTTTCTATTTACGTTTATTGTCATAGTTTCCAAAGATTTCTATGTGTTATGGTTGTATTTACAAAAGGTAATATTGTAATATAATTTTATTTCTAATAGCATATAGTAATTTTGACTTCATCGACCATGCACACTTGATTAATGCTATGCTAACAATGATCATGGTTACAAGAATGTTAATTGGTAAAGTTCACAAGGCAAGGACTTTGTTGATGAAATATATGAGGAGATATGGTTTTAACGAAGTGATAGCAACAACTTCACAGAGGTAGGAAATGGTTGTTTGAGTTGAGACTTGAGATGGTGGGTTTTGGTTTACATATATTGCTTTGATTCTTTAAGTCAAAACCATAAAATGTCCATTACATCACCTTCTCCAGAATAAAAGCAAGAAAAGCCAATTACAAGGATTTAGTTTGGGACTCGAGAATAACAAAATGTGTGCTCAAGCATGGACAATAAGATAGACCGAAGGAGACGAATGAGATAAAAGTTAATTATTATTGCCATCTTAGATAAGAAAAGATATATATTCTTGATGTGTAAGAGGCAACATAAATCAAAAAGAATATGGGTAACGGAACCCACATGTTATTGTTCGCATGTTTAGGTTTCAAAGACTTTTAAGTCAAGTCAAAATGCGGTCTATCTGATCTTGAACAAAAAGAATATAAATTGCATATAGTAAACACATATAGAGTATCGCTTTAACTGTATTAGAAAGTGAAAATATTATGTGAGATCATCATGACGTTTTGTTGTTTAGTATATGGAAAAGTTGGATTCTGATAGTTAACAATTTTTATCCCTCACTTTGAAGTTTTAATCTAGCCTCAGATTGGCAACAAATTCCTATTGGGACACTCCTCTAAAGCTTAAGATGATAATGTTGATAAAATGGTGAAGAGTTTTAACTCAGAAAGGAGTAATACATTCAAAGCTAAGTGCCTGAGTAAGCAGTAATATATTTTGTCTAAACTTTCAAATGATTTTTTTAAGGACACTACACAAATTTTCAACTCTATTGAAGGTAAAAATTAGTTACATGGAATTTTTTCAGGTTTATCTACAGTTCTTGATAGTTTTGCTTTACAAACTCCATACAAAATGTTGAATAGCTTTGTATAGGATGAATCGAAACTACTACTCAGTTTGTTTTGTGTGATCTTGGGTTGCGAGGTTTTAAAAATATAGAGAAATAAGAGGTAGAGAGAAGTTGGAAATTCCGTGGTGGCTGCCATTATAATTTGTCTACGATAGAGTAGAGAAGACGTAACCATCAGGGAAGAGTTTCAAAATAGCAAAAAGTTGAGATCTCAACATTGTAGAATTGGAACATAAATGGTGAAGATTGTGAGGAGAGAAAGTAATGTATAATGTTTAACAAAGGTATGTAATTCCTAACAAAACTTAAAGGTGAAAATGACAAATTTTATAACTAAACTTAAGTATACATCATTAACTAAATACTCTCTTATATATAATAATAATAATGGAGGCATCTTTTATTTACTTGAACATGTCCCCATTAATGCTCTCTCCCTCAGGTATGTTTCTACACACATTTAAGCAAGTATAAATATATAAATATATCTTTGTATATTTGCAAATTATAAAGAGACATGTGATTAATGAATCAAATTGAAAGAGAAATTCAATGTAAAGAGATAAATTTTAAATTAGTGGACACATCACATTAAAACTAAGAGTAATTTAATGGATATTTATGTAATAATGTCGTGGATTACACTAACTACAACTAAAAAATAAATCAGTATAGGGCATGTGCCCCATATGTTATAACGTGCATCCGCCACTACGTACTCTATATATATTTATATTATTTTTCAGAGCTAACTTATGAAAATCTCATATACTTACTTTACATATATTTATATTAGTGTGTAACTCTTTTTTGTTAAATTTCTTTGTTCTATTTATATCGTTCTTTGCAGGTGTTCAAGAGCGCTTCCAAAGGAGGAGAAGATGTGTCGTGGAGATGGACTCATCGAGACAAAAAGTAAGGGTAGTTATTGGTTCTTCTTGATGATCAAGTCTATATGTTGTAAGAGATTCCTTTTCATATGATCTTAAGCGAGATTAAGGACACTAAATTCTAAGTAATTTCTTTAAGTAAAATACTTATAATTTTACCTAATTTGGACATTATTCATAACTTATAAGCGAGAGTAAATAACTTGATGCAAATGTTTTTGGTCAATAATGACAGAAAGGAAGGGGATGTTGGCTTGGGAAAACGATGGCATATACAAATGGATTTGAAAGTCATCTTGGGCATCTCTGTCTCTATATTATTAGTGATTTTGAGGATTTGTGTACATAATCTCATTGTTTGTAGCCCAAATTTCTAGCTCTACTTTCTAAAATAACAGAAAAAGGAACAAAATGTTATATATATGTTAATGTGTACAAATATCCTGTATATGAAAGTTGTCCGGAATAAACAAAGTCTTTTGTAAGGGAATTTTGGAATGAGTGAAACATTATTCATGCAATATATTAAAGAGAAACATTACACAAAATTTTTAATTCATATCACTAAATTGGAGTTGATTATGCTGAAATTTGTTTATGGACGGACAAATTGTCTTAATCACAAAGAGATATGGAATGTATGCACTAACGACAAAAAATTTAAACAAAATTAGTTGGATCTAAATTTTTTAGATGAAACGACCGCATCACGCAGATAAAAAATGTATATTAGATCCAACTAATTTATTAAAAAAAATTCAGAGATAATTATTTTTACAATATCCCACATAATTATAAGCTAAACTAAAACCTAAATTAAAATCTGTCTCCGACAAATAATACAAGCCCAAACAATAATTCTTCTTATTTTTTTAAAAAACCAACAAATAATATCCCTAACACCACTAATAAACTAAAAAAAAAAAACACCAAACACCAAAAAACATCTATAAAAACATATATGAAACAAATACCAAATGAAAACATAAAAATCATTAGTAAATTTTGAGAAATCCAAAATAAACGCGGAGATAAACTATTTAAATATCAATAAAAACCAACAAATACACCGGTTCTTAAAAAAAATTAAACCTAAATATTCAATCCAAATATATCAAAAATTAAACGCCTAGTTATAAGAATAAAATAGAACGGATCAGAGAAAAAAGAAATGTGGAAGCCCCTTTGCCCAGTGGTCAAGGGTTTAAAGGCTTCTACACCAGGTCTGGGGTTCGAATCTCATATAAAACAAAAATTCTTGCAGATTAATGGATGACACTTTTCAGAAGATTCGGAGTCGTCCAGGGAGACCATGTCCATCGTTGGAGATGTCGTACATGCAGAGCCGTTGGTCGGGGAGAGTCTATCCATCATGGAAGATGTTGTATATGCAGAGCCGTTCATCGGGGAGAGCTTGTCCATCATGGAAAATGTCGTACATGGAGAGTTGATGCATCATGGAGGCCTATGTAGAAGCTGTTCACCCTAATTGCAAAGACAACATGCAGTGGAGTATCATCAAAATAGGATTAGGTCAAATTGATCAAATTAGTCTAACGATGATTGTAATCTCTATATAATAATTCCAGATGATTTAAAAAAAAAAGAAATTGGTAGAATTATGTTCTTATTGCAATTGAGTCGTTGCAATATTGCTATTACCAGTTTTCTAATTGTACCAACATTTACAAATGCAATTTCTTCCCACAGCATCCGTTTTTTTTTTTTTTTTTTGCAAGAAGAGTCCACGAAAAACTAGATCATGAGCTTAATTAAAAAGCAAAGGGCTTCCATTTCATTTCTATGCATATTTACCAAAAGTCTTCAAGTTATAGTTATGACATTGAATCACAAAGAAGATATAGGGCAGTAGAATTGGTAAGAGTAGACCATAATTTACACCAATAAACGTGCCTACCTAACCATAGTCCCTGCAATACTGTTTTTCCTTAATACTCTTTTCATACAAACATATTTATTTCATAAGCTTTAACATTAGACGAACGTTTTTAGATTATGGATTTAGAACCTAAGTATTATAATAGCTTATAAACACGCGACACGTGGACATCATTGAATTAAAGAAGACTTTTCTTCTTCTTCTTCTTATTTATACGCCTGATAGATACTAACTAAAAACCTTGAAATCTTCGAGAATGTCGATGTTAATGGCGGCTAAATCCACTTCACTCTACAACTCAAACCCTTCGATTTCAGCTAGAACCAGCCGAAACCCTCGAGCCGTTAGATCTGTTTATCCGACGGTGAGAATGCAGACACGTGTTCACCGTCTGATCGAAGAGCAAGGCGCGGTGCTGATTCCCGGAGTCTTCGACGCATTATCGGCGGCTATTGTTCAGCAAACCGGTTTCTCAGCCGCACTTATCTCCGGTTACGCTCTCTCCGCCGTTACTTTGGGAAAACCCGATTTCGGTTTAATAACGTACGCCTTTTGGCTTTTTCCTCTCTTTCCTTACTCGGAATCGAAAATTCTTTCTACAGTCGTTTTATTTGTCTTCGTATGTCGTTTTAGTCCGCCGGAGATGGCAGCTACGGCGAGATTAGTGTGTGCGGCAGCTCCAAAAATTCCGATATTTGCGGATGCAGGTAAGTCCATGAATCTGAAATTTTATCAACCAAATCATTGTTTTAATTGAGATAATTGCAATTTTGATTAGAACTAGTGCTTTATGGAATGTGAAATGCTTTGTTATTGACTATCAAGAACAATTATAAGTACTCAACTTGAAGAGATTTGAAGAATATCACAAGTTGATTCATGTATTTGACATTGTTTCAGATACTGGTGGAGGAAATGCCCTCAACGTTCAAAGAACCGTAAAGGACTTAATCGCCGCAGGCGCTGCTGGTTGCTTCCTTGAGGTAAAAAAAACTTGTTTCAGACTAGTCTTTGGTTCTAGTGATGCTTACACGCTTGTACTATCTTAGATGGTGTTCATTAGAGTAAACTGTTTCTTTCTCTTGTTCATCTTGACTTGTGCTAATGTTATTTCCGGGTTTCTTGCAGGACCAAGCATGGCCAAAGAGGTGTGGTAAGAGACATTATCTTCTTTGTTCATTCTCCGCTGTAAGCTATTGTCAAATGTTTTGAATAGTGATAAAACTCTTTTGCTCTCTATTGTATTTTGTGTAGGACATATGCGTGGCAAAGAGGTATTAGTTTCATTTCCTCCTCCTTTGCTCCCAAAATCTTTAAATTGAAAGTTATTGCTCAATGGTCAATCAATGCAAATGATTTTAGTTTTAAAGTTATACTAACATTTGGCTTCTAACTTGGAAATAGGTCATACCTGCAGAGGAGCACGCTGCTAAAATAGCTTCAGCAAGAGATGCTATTGGAGATTCTGACTTTTTCCTCATTGCTAGGACTGATGCGCGTGCTCTCTCCGCAAAAACAGGACTTTCAGATGCCATTGACCGTGCTAATCTCTACATTGAGGTTACTACTAAATCTAGTTGTGTGTTAAAACACTAAAAGGCAGAACGGTCGGTAATAAAGACAGATTGGAAAAAATGTGCAGGCAGGAGCTGATGCTTCCTTTGTAGAGGCACCGAGGGACGATGATGAGCTTAAGGAAATTGGAAGGCGTACAAAAGGTTACAGAGTGTGTAACATGCTTGAAGGTGGACGCACGCCACTGCATACGCCTGATGAGCTTAAAGAGATGGGTTTTCATTTGATTGCTCACCCGCTTACCTCGCTCTATGCATCAGCTCGAGCTCTTGTCGATGTCCTGAAGATTCTCAAGGAAAACGGAACCACCAAAGGTCATTTGGAAAAGATGATTACTTTCGAGGAGTTTAACCGTTTGGTGAACTTGGATTCGTGGTATGAGCTCGAAACTAAGTACTCAAATCTCAGAAACGCTCTTGGAACAACAAAATCATAAGCTTGGCCACAATGGAGGCTCTTTTCGGCGATGTCTTGATAAGCAATAATGTTATCTTCTTTTTCATTAGCTATGAAGCTGTTTGTATGATTGTTACATATGTGGTTTTTGGTTAGCATATTCAATAAAGCTATTACAACTTCTTTTCAAGACCTATAGAAGAATCTATTCAAAGCTCAAAAATAGTTCTCTAATTTAGGGAGAAATCTTGTTCATGCCACTTCTCCGACGAACAAGAGAATCGATGTCTCTAGCAATATTCTGAGCATCTCTTGTAATACCAGCCAAACCTTGTCTCCCAAATCCAACACTATACAAACCGTTCTTCCCTTTCCAATGATTCGGAAACTCGCGTTTCAGCATTCCATTCTCGTTGAACAAATCTCCATCGTCGACCTATGTCACACACATCAAAACCATTAAAACAAAGAACATAATTTCTCCTTTCTCTTCCTATTAGAAGTCTGAAAATGCAAATATACCTGAAGCCATTTTGAAACACTGCTTTTGTAACCAGTTGCGAAGACAATAGAGTCGACGATTTTCGTGTTTCCATCGACGAACTCTACTCTCTTACCTTCTATACGCTTAATCGACGGAACAACCTGAATCTTGCCGGACTTTATCTCGTCGACGCAACCAACGTCGATTGTAGGTGATCGTCCGGTGATAAGCTTGTTCATAAATGGGCCTTTATTGGGCCTTACAAGCCCATATCTCGAAATACTCCCAAACCTAACCTCCGCGAGTAAGAGACACCAACGGTCAACTAATTTTACCGGGAAGAATCTTAGTAGACACATTCCCATCCGTACGATCCTTCTCGTTAGAACATGCACCTATAAATTAATTCGATTATTACAAAATACAAAATGTCATTAATGGATTAAATGTTGTAACCATTAAATTAGTATAAGTATTATTGTAGTCTATACTTACCGGACTACGAACAACGATGGAGACTTTAGCTTTCCATTTAGACAAATCGTAAGCAATCTCCATGCCGGAGTTTCCACTTCCGACGACTAAAACATCTTTTCCGGTTAACATTTTTCCGTTCTTGTACTCACTTGAATGTAAATACTCTCCTTCAAAGCTCTCTACAAGCCCCGGAATCTCCGGAATCACACCTTCGCTATTCTCTCCCGTCGCAACAACCATATACTTCGCGGAGTAAAATTCTCTAGAAGTTGTCGTCGATTTGTTCTCCACTTCCACTATCCATCGACCACCGTTGAAATACGCTGATTTGACGTTTCGGTTGTACCTAGGGTTTATGTTGAAGCGTGTGGCGTATGAGTCAAGGTAATTGATGAAACCTAACTTGGAGACGAAGGTAGGTGCGTTGTGAGGGAATGGCATGTGAGGGAGTTGACAGAATTGCTTTGCGAGGTGAAGCTTGAGACGATCGTAAGACCTTCTTTTCCAGAGAGAGGCACTGCAATCTTCTCTTTCCAACACTATGTTCGGTATCTTCAACCGGTTAAGACAAGCTGATGTTGCTAAACCGGCTGGTCCTGCACCGATTATGATAACCGTAATCTTGATTTGTTTCTCCATTTTTGTTGTTGTAGTGGGTGTTAACGCAATTGCTAAGCTGTACTCACTCTGTGAAAACTGGATTGAAGTGTGTATGCATTATATACATCACTGAAAAATTTTGGTAACTAAAAATATATAAGTTGGTTACTGTAAGTGGTGAATCATAGGATATGTTGGAAAATTCATAATCTGTTTTTGCTATTTTTGGAAAGTGATTTGGTCTCTGGAAGTAGTCTTAGACTTAGTCAACACGGTTGTCATTTTATGATTTCATTAACCACTCTACAATAACTTGTTAATTATATTTAACTTCTTTTCCAAATAATTATTTCTCGAAATTACATATAGGAGACAGTTCAAAAGTTCCGTACGTACGAGTACGGAAAATGAGGCATTATATATATATAGAGATATCATTACTACAAGACAGAGTGTTGCTTACTGTCGGATTTTGTTTGTATCCATAATTAGAGATATGAGATTGACAAACGAAAGTGTGAAGTGTTAAGCAGTGTTCATTAATGACCCGTCCTACGCCAAAAAAACTACTTTAGGTCAATCATCGTAAGTTCGTAACTATTACTCGCTAATTTTCACTTGATTATTCTAACAAAAACAAAACAGATTTGACTTAATTATTGTGATTAAAAAGGATTCAAATATTAGCCGCGTAAATACAGCTTGCAATATTTTCAGCATATCGTCACTTTTCGTATCACTGCGATATTCACATAATTATTAGGTCTTGGTCAAAGAAAATGAATATTTCATTAAAAATGAAAACGATTTATGTTTACAAACCGAAATTTATAAACATATACAATGGTTTCATGGCAAAAAAATATAAATATGAAAGCATAATTTTTAACGATACCAAATGTGTGATGGTCTACGGGTAACACAAGGAGGTTAGTTCCTTTATGCCATGGGTTCAAATTCCCTTAGGTACAAAGGGCTATTGTTCAAACCGGAATATCCAAAGACTCCTCCAAATATTGACGAGAGTATGAGTCAAAGGTTCAGAACTCCCACAATTTATCATATTTTTTTTAAAACAATTTTCAGTGGATCCACTCGACATAGACACGAAGGCTTATGGAGTTAGATGAAGTGATGACGATATTGTGTTGGTTATCCTTTTATTTTGATGTACTATTAAGTTAGATTAATTTTTAAGCTCATAAAATTATCTGGTAGAACTCTGTTTTTTTTAATTTAAATTCAAAATCTACTTTTAGCATGTACGCAGTGAAAAATCTTAGAAGAAAAGGTTAACATTAAAAAAAAAAAAAAGATATCGTCTCAAGTTTGTATCGATTATAAGGAAGATGGTTACTGCGCTCTGGATGAATAAAAATCAAACTAATTTACTAGTCTATATTACAGAATGAGTTGCAAGTTCAGTACACATGAGAACCAGATTTTATATAATATGTAATTTAAAAAATGATAGTAGAGCAGAAGGGTTCTATGGTGTAGTGGTTAGCACTCTGGACTTTGAATCCCGGTAGGATCTATTTCTTTTTTGTCTTCTCTCACTTTCCATGCATAGTTAGTCTAAAGGTCAGTTTTGTCTACCATCATTTCTCAAGATCCTTAATAAATTGCATTCACCTTATTATCAACCAAAGATTACCACTGTCATGGATATTATACAATCGGAGGAATGCTTATTTCATTTTTATTGTTTACAAGAATTTGAAATAGGTTCTCCTTGTGGGAGGAACCAATCCGGAGCAAGAGAGCCTCATGTTTCTAAACTTTCGCATTACTTGTTTTCAATACATACCATAAAGTCCAAGAAAACACAAATACAACACCTTTGGATCCCTTTTAGTTGCCAGACCATAGCACCAACATACACAAAAGAATAATATGCTTCTATATACAACATACTATTCCTCTGTTTCAATGCGCCGGATGAGGAACCGAGCTGTGTGCACGGTGAGCTTGAAGAATACAAGCACAGTGCACAGATGTCAAGTTCAGACAACCGCTCATAACAAGCGAATGCCTTCCCGAACATGTGTGAAGAGCGGGAAAGGTATCGCAAACCGCTTGAACCGCTGGCGGTGTAAGGGCAGTGCATTGGCTGATGTTGAGATTTCTCAGCCCTTCTTCGTCGTATTTGCCCTTCTTAACCGATTTCCATAACCCTGGTTTGTTCTTTACACCGCTTTGAGCTAGCGAGTACATCGCTCTGTCAGTTATGTTTCTGCAGTAGTATAACCCCAAAGACCTCAAATGGACACACCTGTTTGCTAAAGCTACCACACTCTCATCTGCCAAAATTACATGAAAAATTTTTTAGCTGGATTTATCTATAAAGGTCGGAGTAAGCTAACGGTATGAATTACCCGTAATGAGAACACAGCCACACAAGTCCAAGGTCCTGAGATCAGGGCAGCCATAAGCTAAACACATAACACCATCATCACTGATATTCTCACACCATCCCAAGTTCAGTGACTGCATCTGATTACAGTTATTCCCAATAGCCTGCACACACACACACACACAAAAGAACATTTTTGACCAAATGAGCAAAAACTAGACAGAGAGATCATATTAAAAGGCGAAATTCACCTCCAAGGCATGGTCAGAAACGGCGTTGACACATCCGCAAAGATTCAGAACTTTAAGGTTTCTGCAGAATTTAGTCAAATACGCAATAGCAGAGTCGCTGAACGAAGTGCATCCGCTAAGGTTGAGTTTTGTGAGGTTAGGACAGCCGTGAGCAAGTGTGTAAAGCGAACGATCAGAAAGTTTCAAGCTTTTGCTGAGATCAAGCTCTTGTAGCTCATGGCAGTGATTGGCTATAGCCTCCACTGCATTATCCTCTAGTTGCGGCTTGTCCTGACGCAGGATTAAAGCCTGCAGCTTTACAAACTTTGGAGCAAGAGAAAGAACCAAGCTATTCATATTGTTGTTGCACCTGATACAAACAAAATCAGAGAATAAGACAAAGATCAATCTGTTAAAGCTTCTAAAGGTTCAACGTTAAGTACTTTATTCAATCTAACCAAAAAATCATCAACAAATTGATGAAATGTTCCAAAAAGGTCTAATCTTTACACAAACTAAATAAATTCCAACATAACCCTAGAACCACAAGATAAAATCAAGACACCAACACAGAGAGTAAAGATGATTGTGCCCTAAATTAAAATTAGGGTTTTAAAGGTTTACCAAGATAGACGGAGACGAGTGAGGCCAAGAGAGATAGCATCTCTCCAACCACTACAAACACCAGAAGCAACTATGATTCTCCGATCATCGACAAGGGAGAGGATTCTCATGAGAAGCTCAATAGGTATGTCTTTCCACTCTTTGATTGAGATTCCTTCCATCTTCATCCTCTCAAAGCTTTGGTCTAGTTCCATGGATGTTGCTTCTTCTACCATCACCATCGTTTGATGAAGCGGTTCCTTGATCCTATCAACCCACAAAGGAATACTATGAGACAGAGAGAGAAAGTAAATATCTGGTGTTTTACCGATTTACGAGACGATAAAGGTTAGAAAAAGGAGTATTTCACTGTGTATGAGTAAAAGAATAAATACAGGAAAAGTACAAACTTTTCTTCTTTGGAAACAGAACCAGGACTAATTTGTAAAAAGATAAAAAATTTCCAGTTTGTTCTTTCGAGAAAATGATTTGAAAAGAAGTAATTGAATATCAAAGTTCATATTTTGAAATGGAATCTGGATTTTTCCACAAGTGAAGAAATTATCCTTACAATTTCTTTAGTGATTTATTGACTAATGTAAGACCAGAGGATTTTCTCAAATTTATCTCTATAAAAAACAAAACACAATCCTCTTGAAAAAAATATCATACCTTTGAATAAAATTATTATTTCTTGATATATTCGCTCTTCTGGAGCTACACAAAGCAAACAAAAAATTACACAAGCTTATTTATTGTAAGAGACCAAAAAAAGAATGAGAAAGAAAGTTTGGTTAAATGGAAGGGAAAGAGGAAGGAGGAAAACGTGTAGATAAATGATGTTGTGACGCGCAAGCTGCCACATGTATTATGCTGACTGGCAGATACACTAATGTAATATTTTTTGTTTTGTTTTGTTTTATATGGACCGTCCAAAATGCTTTGAATAGAATCCAAGCTCCATATTTAAACTTTTTTTTATTATATATCATAAAAAATATTTAATCATTAATTTGGTTATTTTATTTAAAGTAATACATATAAAAATAGATATATAATCCAAAAATATAATTTTTTTTGACTAATACTTCCTTTGTATTATATTAATTGATGTTTTAGAGAATTTTTTTTTATATCAAATTAGTTGATGTTTCCATTTAGATAAAAAAATAATAATTTTTAGCTTTTGTGATTTTCTAAATTCTGCAATATTTTATTTGATTTTTTATGATGAATATGCAATATTTTATTTGATTGGTTGATTGGTTGAGTTAATGTTATTATTTAAATAATAAATAATTATTTAATATTAAAAATATCTTATTTATTGAGTTTCTTAATTGGTATACCGTTATCTTAAACATTAACTATTAAATAACACAAGGAATATATAATATGCAAAATCTTTGTTACAATGATTCAAACAAATACATTAATTTGACAGGATATAAGAATTATTCTTTGTGTAATAAGAAGTTATTCTTGGAGTACTAAATAAAATAAAAGGAGTGAACGTGTGTGTCAAGATCGGAAGTGAACATCTTTTGTATTTGATTAAAATCGAAGCCGCAACGAATAAGATCCACTCATTTCTCAGTTTCAAGCATGATGGGATAACTTTTCAAAGATAATTAATCTTCTTAGACCGAAATATTCTTTAGAGAAATTCTTACAATTAAAATACGATTATTTTTAAAATAACTAAATTATTTAACTAGAGTAAAAAGTTTGAACCAATAAAAAAACCTCAAATAACATAAGAGTCTCTAACAAAGATCTTACAATTTCTCTTTTAGAATCCGTTTCTCATTTTCTCTCCTCATTTTTTCACTTGCTTATTTTTTTTAATGGTAAAATATCTTATTAGAACCCATCAATGGACATGTCTTTAGTATATATATATATTTTTTTTGGGTAGGTACATGCTTTTAGTATTTTATGACTTTTCAAAGATAATGCATTGTTTTTTTTTTTTTTTTAAAGAGATTATGCATAGTTTTTTGTGTGGAGAAATTTTTTTTGAAAGAGATAATGCATTGTTTTTTGTGTGGAGAAGATAAAGAAAGTCTCAATCATCTGATGTTTTAGCGTAGAGTTGGCAACAATAAAACCCTCGTGCAATATTTTTAAAACCGGACCGAATGGTGTACCGAGAAATCTTTTGGATCATGGATCTAGACGGTTGAACCTCAACCGGTTTAATAGAATACACATGTAATATTTTGTATCAAATTATTAAGGTAATTTACCTTAATTACTTCATGTCTTATGTTTTGATTTGAACAACACGTCTTTAAATAAGATACACGTGGTAAACAAAACCACAAAACCCTAGAAAATTTATATTTTTTTTTCTCAAAAATGCTGCCGCCCAACTTCTCCTTCAACATTTTCTTTCATCTGTAAAATCAATATTTCTTTTATTTGTTTCAATGTTTCGCGCATTTATTGATTAGATCAAAATCAATCAAAATATATGGAATCATATAAATAATCAATTGAAACGAAAGTATTTTGGGCAAAAAATCAAAAAAGGTGGAAAAAGATGTAAAATTGAAAACCGGGTTTTGGCTCGAACCAAACCGGATAACTTTCCGGTTCGCGGTTGGACCGCTGGTCTGGTCGGGTTTTCAAAACATTGCCCTATAGTGATCAATCTCTAGAACACATAATACTGGATAATTTTTCTTTCTTCATATGAAGATTATATTTTCTTCAAAGTGGAAGAAGATCCATTCCTTTTGAGATTTCTCATCTTATCATAATTTTCTATGTGTCCAAAAAAAAAAAAAATCATAATTTCTATATGATCTTATGTATGAAAATAAATTAGGGATAATCTACAAATACACATGTGACAATACAAAGACTATAACAAAACTGTGGCATTCTTAAAAAACAATTCACTAAAAATATTTTTTTCTATTCATGCAAAAAAAAAAAACAATTTTCTGTGTTTGCTGTTTTTTTTCAGTGGAGTAATAGCCATCATTTTAGATCACTATAGAACTAGAAGAGCCAAACTTTTTTCTTTCGAGAAGGCCATACATTTTCTTTTTGATGGATTTAACCCTTGCCACAAGTAAACAAAAAAAAAAAAAAAACACGTATTCATCGTATGATCGTATTACCTTGACGACGAAGATGTCATTTGGATAGGTGGACACGTTTTTATTACGACAATGTTAAGGGGATATTTGTTTTATTTATAAATCTGACGGAAATAACGTGAACCGTGGGATGGTGACCTATTGCTTATCTATGGATTTTTTTTTTTTTCGCGTTATTCCCATTTTCACCCTATACAATACATTTTTAAATATATTTTATACGTATTTATGGAAAGTATCAATTCATTTCGAAAAAGGATGATTGTTTATTACTATGTAATAGATTCTGCGAGGTTAATGCCTATTTCTATTTTTCTGTCCACCCTCAAATGCCTAACTAGCTATATAACTCTTACATTTTCTAATTAAGCACATTCAAATTTGTAGCGTCTCTCTCCCCTTTTGCTAGATTATCAAAATAATTACACTACAAGAAATCAGTCCGTTTCCGACGACCATATTAGTCGGAATGTGGTCGGAAAACGGTGTTTTTGACAAGTTTCCAACCAACCAAAAATGGTCAGGAAAGCTCCGTCAGAAAATTTATATGGTCGGAATTTGGTATGTATTTTCGACCAATATATTGGTCGGGAATGAGGTCGGAATTAGTTGTCGGGAAGTGGTCAGTAATATTCCGACCAAGTTCCGGCGAAGTTTCAACCATTAAAATCCGACTTATTTCCGACCACCATTTTGTGACGAAATTCCGACCACATTCTCAATTAGTGATCAAAATTGATTTTCATTTAAAACAATTTTGATCACTAATTCAATATATATCGAACGTATAATTCAATATGAATTGGTATAACTAGGCGAGAATTTCCTATAGAGTATATATGGAAACCATAGTTATGTCAATAGAATTAACCTAGTTATTCTCATGTAATTTCTATACTAAGTTAGTACCCGTATTGTGCATGAGTTACATTATAACTGTTAATATAATTTTAAAATTGTTTGATTATATGTAAATGAATGTAAATATTGCTATAAGATTGTTGATAATATTAAGGTAACAAAATTATTTGATGGAAAGAATTGTGAGTATGTACTTTTGATTATATACAATACATACTACTCGAATATGCATAAACGAAATTCAAAATATGATTGTGTATATTCGAATTTATAATGATTTTGTATAGGAATGTGTTCCACCTAGGGTAAGAAAAACCACATAAAATCGAACTAAATTATAATTTACCCATTTGAACCCGAACTAAAACATATAATAATCTGAATGGATACAAAAAGTTCTATAATAAATTACTTAAATGAACTTTAATTAAAAAAAGTCGAACCAAAGTAACAAAAAATTACCAAAACTTATTACTTTGTTTCTATATTTTCTATTTTTGAATTAATTAGCTAAATTTTATCTCATAGTATTTAGTCTAGTATTGGCCACATAGTTTTAATTCTAGTATCTTTTATGTATGTACCAAATTTTTTAATTGTTAACCCATTTGTTTTCAAACCTAATCAAATAATGTTTTTTAAAAAAATCTTGCGTGTCTATTTATATATTAATTATTGTTAAAACATATGTTGAATTTTTTATTTTTTACATGTTCATAGATTTCAAACAAAATAAAAAATGTTCAAATTTATTTATTTACTTTTGTTGGACTGTATATTCATTAATGGCAAGTTTATAAATTTATTATTTAATGAATTAATTTTGAATTAATAATTTTGGCAAGTATATAAATATTCAAATGTGTTTGGCAATTGGATTTAGAGTATATTTGGAAATAATTGTGTTTGACAGTAGGTATAGAATTAAAGAAACAAAAATAAAAATGTTAAGAAAATATGTGGTGATGACACCTAAGCAAAATTAGCCTAAAATTCTTCTTCTTTAATATATAGAAGATATATTGTGTAAATCATTATCAATAGAATCACTCAATCAGTCTCTTACATGGTATCAGAGCCACGATACCTAAATCTATAATATTTTCTTAGTCGCCGCTCTCTGTTTCTTCAATCTCTCTGTTTTTCATTCCATTTTTCTTCATTCTCACTCTGTTTATCATGTATAGATCCGAAAACTCACCGGCCTCTCACTCCGAGACAATCACAGTCTCCGAATCTCACACACTCATTAACATCACTATGCCTAATGTCACTAAATTGACTGCCTCCAACTTGTTAATGTGGAGCCGTCAAGTTTGTGCCTTGCTCGATGGCTATGATTTAACCGGTTATCTCGATGGCTTGATTGTTATGCCGTGTCCTACTCTCACCGTTGCCGGTCTCGTCTATCCGAATCCAGCCTTTGCGCTATGGAAACGTGAAGACATGTTGATATATAGTGCACTCCTTAGTGCGATATCTATCACTTGGTAGTCTCTTCTCTCTACCACGACAACAACATCCGAGATCTGGGATACTCTTACTACAACATCCGTAAACCCAATTTAGAAATTTGGTAAGGGTGTCGATCGACACTGGTGTGAGTGTCGATCGACACCAATGATTTCAGTCTCATTTCAGTTCGATTTTAATTGCTCGGTTTGAGTTGGTTTTGGGTGCGGAACTCTAAGTCGTGGTTTATAAGCCCAGCCGCAGATGTTGGTCGTTTTTCAGAGTTTTAGAAGTGAAAAACGTGTATTATAAGCGAAAGAGAGAATTGTGGGAGATTAGTGTTTTGAAAAGAGTTGTGAGCGTAGAATCGCGTGTTCATCGTGTTCTTGTGGTGAAGATAGAAAATCAGTGACGTTTTGGCGTTATTGTGACCGTGTTCTTCGTGTTCTTGCTGAGCATTCCAAATTTCCTTTTCCTATGCTTAGGTGAGTGCGCGACCATGGTTTCTGGGCGATTAGGTTGATAATTTTATGTGTATATGGAATTGAATGATTGTGATCTTGTTTTGCTGTATATTATGCGTATTGGTTGTGTGGTTGTGCTGTTGGTGCAGGTGAATTGATTTGTCACTGTTCGCGATCGAGCCAGAGAGGAGACGGCTCGATCAGAATGTGTTTCTGTGACAGATATCGATCGACACCATTGCATGGTGTCGATCGACACTAGTTGATTGGTAACGATCGACACTAGAGGCAGTTTATGATTATTCATAAAATGTTTGAGCTGTCGATTGTTGTTGTACTGTTGCTGTAATATTGTTGTGTGGTTATTGTATTTATTGAGCATGTGTGATAGACCATAGATGGGATGACCATCTCACAAAGTATTTATGTAATAGTTACGAATCTCTTTTTCCCATGTGATGCATGTAAAGATAAAGTGTGATCGTGGATTCATGGCTGAGACGACAGGATGAAGAGGATCTCTAGTTTATTTATTATGTGTTGGAATCTAGAACTTGGTGTTTAGGTTGCTAGATTATTATGAAATTAGTATTTGGAACAATTGTTTGGTTTATTGAATTATTGAATTAAATGGTTTAATTTTGGTTTAATTAATTTATCTATTTCCACTGGTTTTCTTGGTTGATTGAGTTTAAATTGATATTGAGGATTATTATCTATGGGAATAATAATCTGAGTCAATTAATTAAAAAAAAAAGTTTGGTTGTTTCATTTTGGTATCAGAGCCCTTACGATTGTAGGGCAGTCAGAAATGGTGATTTGAGACTATGTGATTGAATTGATTATGAGAAGTTAGTCAATTATGTTGTTTTAGAGTCTTAGATCACACTCTTCGAGCCTTCAATGACATTCGACGGTATGTGTTGTTGATTCTATTTTTCTTGATTTATAGTATCTTAGTCTGGATGATGGTGCTGGAGGTGGTAGAGGTAGAGTTCGGGGCTGTGGTAGAGGCCGAGGTCGTGGTCGGGGACCACTAAGTGGGTCTTCCGATAGTGTGGCCGTGAGTATTACGCAAAGTGCTATGTAGGAGCAGGTGGCTGACTCGCAGACACATCAGGAGGGATCTATGAGCGAGACCAGTACGAGTGTTAGCGCGAGTGCTGTCGGTACCAGGGTGGGTGGCGGAGGGACTGGTGCTGCGACAGGCTCATGTGTGGGTGATGCTATAGTAGGAGCTCGGGGTCAAGATGATCGCGTGGCAGATCTGCTTGCCTTGATATTAGAGCGGTTACCGGGTGCGGTGCCAGTGTTGGTGTACATACTAAATGAACTATTTCTACCACAAGCGTTAATTCATAACTAACCTCTGTTCCTATGGTTGTTATGTCCGTTACTGCCTCAAAACAACCAATAGTCCTTAAGGTGTTGCTATGTTTGATGCTGTATTTGCAACTGCTTGTTGTGTCTCGTTCTATTCCTATGACTTTTGTGTCACCTTCGGTTTTAGTAACAACCTCTGTTCTATGGCTGTTGTGCCTCCTAGTACTACAACATTTGATACAACAATTAGTACAATGAAATCTGTCATTGCATGTGCTAATGTTACTGCAACATAAGTTATCTTAAGTACTTCTTCAACCTATGTGATTTCTCCACTAGCTATAGCCACATTGCATGCTACACCAACTCTTATAAAAAGTGCAACCATCACTATGGATGCTCCCAATACCACAAAAAGTAATTCTTCAAAAGAACTCTCTACGTCATATAATTCAGGTTCACCTTCTAATGCTATGGTGAAAGAGCAGAAAGGTAACTTCCCAACACCTTCTTTGGATTTAGATGCACCTAAATACATGTTAGGTAACACTACAAGTTGTATGAGAAACAACAATGAAGAGGATTGTATAAGAACAAGTGGAAACCAATTTGCGTTATTGGAAATAACAGAATCAGTTCTTGAAGATACTTCTTCACTAAGGAGCCGAGGAGGATGGCCGATAAAACCAACCCAAAAAATTCAAGAAATGCAATGGACTCTAGTTGGAGGACAAGGAAACCGTGGCCGAGGAGGTCATGGCGGTCGTGGCTAATCCAATCAGTACTAAAATGTCCCGTCCCGGACACTAAGTCCGTGGTAGTCGCTCTCACTCGAGTCACTAAGTGACTCCGAGCCACTAAGTCAATTTTAGGGTCTTTTCCTTAAGCATTTCATTTTTGAGGTTTAATTATGTGATTCACTTTGTTTTAATTGATAACCTTATAGTCAAACAATAAATTCAGATATTTATTAAGTATTACAAAAGGATTTGATATAAGTATGAGTTTTCTACTTAGGCTATTACAAGTATTCGATCCAAACAAATGTGAACCAACACCACCCATCTTTTTGTGCCTCAAGTCTCGACGTGCCTATTCCTCACTATCCTTATCGTGATCACCATTATCGTTTCCTAAAACCTAAAGAGACTTAAATATTCCACAATTTACTTATTTACGCGGGTAACCCGCTTAGGCTTTGATGCATATGCTCGTAATCATATCTAGTTGCTTAGGCATCCGAGGTTTCCGCTAAGGCAAAGTCCAGAATTAGCGGATTCGCCGCTTTTCCTAAGTTTCGGGCCAACCCACTGATTTCCCTAGAGTCCTAGACGTTGAATCCACCAAGTAATGCAATCTACAAGGATTTTTCCCATAGTGTAATCAATGATTCCACAAAATAGAACATGAAGTTCACCGTGACTCTCAAGCCGATCACAAAGAAAGACTTAGTCAGATCCTTAGGCTTAACTGAATCACCGGTAGCCTGAATTCGAACAAGAGGCTATGGTCTGACTCACCTTAGCCACGCTGAATGAATAAGGCGCTTGTCCTCCCCGATTCTACTTCCACACGACCAAGTCTGTGCTAATACTGCGAAGTACCTTCGGGCTTCGCAGATATCACTTGAGATTTCTCTATTTTCAAGTTATCTCTCCCTTATTGTTTTCTGGGATTTCCCTCAAAGTGAGTGTGATCCAAAAATGCGCCCCAAGCCCTTTATTTATAGGCGTGGGGGCGACAATACACGTTTGGGCGATCATGCACAATTTGAACAGTCGCAGTGTTATGACCCTGCAAGTGCATAAGCCAGAATGGAATAGTCTTAATTTTCCTAAGTAGCGGCTTGGGAGAATTTTGACTCGGAATGAGTAAAGAAGGAGCATAAAAAGATTTGGCTTGAGAAAAATCTAGGACTGGTCGAGGAAAAATGAGTTTGGGACGAGGAAGTTGTTACGGGACAGTTGGTACATACGTGTGTGGTTCAAGAAATTCAAGATGTGTTTCACCCGTTGGAAGGGCTGCCTCTACCCAGAAGCAATCTTTCTCAATTAATTTGGAGTCAGGTTTAGCTCAAATTGTTAAAGCTCCTTATCATATGGCACCGGCAGAATTAAAAATACAGTTGGAAGACCTTATCGAAAAAGGTTTCATCCGACCCAATTCATCACCATGGGGAGCTCCTATAATGACCCGTATGCGGCCTAGGCCAAGGCCTGCCCAAGTCTCGCAGGACGGACGAACCAAACAAGGACTGTTTGGCCTTAGACCTAGTCTAAGTAGCTCCATGACTAAGCAGGGTGCTTGGTTAAGCATCTCAGTGGCTAAGCTAAGTTATCATGACGTTACCTTAGGACGAAGTAACGTACCTTTCTTTGGGACGAAGTAACGTAGAGATTCCAAACTTGATATTTTTATGAAAATATAAAAGTTTGCAAAAGCACGACACAGTAGCTCGGGATTGAGCTGCTCGGGATTTGACATGCTCGGGATTGAGCAAGCACGATAAATCCGTGACAAGCACGAGGTGTCGAGCATACGTGTGATGAGTCAATGGAAGCACGACAAATCCGAAGCACGACAAATCTCGTAAGCACAAGGTGTCGCGCATTTATGTGATGAGTCAACGGAAGCATGACAAAAACAAAGCACGACAAATCTCGTAAGCACGAGGTGTCGCGCATATGTGAGATGAGTCAACGGAAGCACGATAAATCCGAAGCACGACAAATCTGTAACCACGAGGTATCGCGACCATGAGTAACGAGCCAGCGTTGACTCAGCTACCTACCTGCTAGCTTAGTAAAATTTATATATAAGAGCAAGGAGCTCTCATTATTTTCCATAGAGCTAAACACCTAAAATTCCAAAAATCCCTTACTCTGTCCGAGAGTTTCCTGAGCCAAGATCCGTTTTCATCGAGCAGTTCACGTTAGAGTCTTGATCCATTGTCAAGTAATTCTAACCGTACCTCTGCCCAGATCATCAAAACAGCGAGTGCCTTTTGCCAGAGCCGTTAGCCAGCGAGCGTAGTCAGTTCTAGAGCTTTATCGAGAAATTTAGGAACTAACGTGGAAACGTTGGATCAATTTCGGGAGGATTACCGAAGATCCGGAGAAATTTCTTAGCGAGTCCCTAAGTATTGCCTTAGTAAACCTATGGTTCGTTTTGTAAAGAAAGCAAGACTGAATCTAAGGCAAATCCGAGAGTAAAACGGTTGTGCAGAATTGCATACTTTACCTTTATCAAGGTGAGTTTAAGTTATGCGTGTTCGTGTGTTGATGAGTAGAACCCACGTTTGTTTATTATTATGTTTATAGCCGTAGAGGTTCGTGCCAAAGTATTCACTAGAATTGCTAAGGGTTTAACTAGTGAAATGGTAAAGAATGAACTAAGTGTGAAGTATATAGGTTCATCCAAATCATTCGTAAAATTGCTAAGTGTTGAGAATGAACCTAAACAAGTTTGTTTACCAGTTTACATGCATAAATGATAATTGGTTAAATCATATAAATTTGTTATGTTCGCGGTATATTATTCCCTTGATCCGTGGCTTGGCTAATTACTTGTGGAGTATTAGTTTAAGTGCACGAAGACACAGAGAGACGGGATTGCAGCCTAGGGCCGTGTACTGCATGAAGATGCAGAATTCTGATGCCTCCGGATTAGGGAGATGCAAAAGGTTTTAAATTTTTAAACCCTAATCTGCAAGTGCACAGTTGATAATTGTAGTACTTAGGGATCGATCCACATGAGACTATGTTGTTACGCTATAAATCTATATGATGCAAAATAAGCTAAGAGAAAATATATTTGGGTTTTGGGGTTTTTAATGAAAATAAGCAAAGCAATAAAATAAAGGGATAGATAAATCAAAACACAAAAGATAAAAAGAAATTAAAAGGAACTAATGCAACATGAACTACACGGTTTTTAAAGAGATGCAACTAGTGTTCTAGAGCTCAAATCACTATAGTAGAATCATTCCCCTTTCGAGGCTCCGAAACCTATAACTACTACCCTAATAGACTCAACTTTCAATGGTTATTGCAAGGTGGAATCACGTTGTATGAATTAGATTCATTTGTTCACTAGACTCCTTAACTAAACTTTCGATTGTTAAGACGCCTAGCCTATCAAATATTAGATCCGAACGGTACAAAAGCTTTTGGAATCTGTACCAATCTAATACCGGTCACTAGAGCTAGTCTAGATCACTCCTTGAGCACAAATAATGATAGAGAATCATGCTAGAAACAAACTCAATAAATATGTAGAAGATGCAAGCAAAAGAACTTTAAAATAACTTATTATCAAACATACAACTACTCTACATGTTATGAAACATGGAGCAACTAGAGAAGTTGATAAAAAATTAGTTTCATGCTAAGTAAGGGCTTGGCATAGGTGGATCTCAAAGCACAAAGCTTGAAAAGAACACTATGGCCTTTATCGCTCTTTTACAAAGGATAAAGATGAAGATCTAAAGAGAATAACAAAAATAAATGTTTATTATTGATTTGTGGCTAGGGCTGCTCTCATTCTCTCAAGAGGCTAAAAGCAAGTATATATAGGTGTAGGAAGAGGTCTTGGGTCGGTGGAACTCCTAGGGTTTTAGTTTGGACAAAAACGTCTTTTTGTCGATAAGTGCGCAGAAGTGGCCACGACACTGGACGGTGTCACCGGTCACGTGAATTGGTCCAGGGTCTAGCTCAAAATCATATCCCTGTGCGTGACTTCAAGTAAATGAGCCGGCCCATGGGTTGGTTCGGTGCTTAGGCCCATCTTGGACTTGATTCTTCTTCTAGGCAGAATGACATACCTTCAGTAAAACTTGAATAACTTCCAAACTACAATTCCATTTGATATAATTCCAACTCCATTGTAAATATGACTCAAAGGGCTATCTCCATATGAAATTTAATTGCGGTCCAAGTTGATTTGGTCATCCGGTCGTAGCTAGGCCTCGGCTGGTTAACTTCTGTCCAACTTGGAAAATTGTGAAATCTTCAACTTGGGTGAGTTAGATAGGATCCTTTGACCTTGTTAAGTTGTTGTAGGATGAAGAATACTCATTTTGCTCCTTTTTATGCCCTTTTTGATGATTTTACCTATATGACTCTTCAAAACCAAATGTACGAGAAAACTACCTCTTTGGATAGAAAAACTTATTAAATATAATATAAAATAGATAAAAATGGATAGTAAAAGTGGTAAAGTACCGGGTATATCAAATTCCTGATGTGATTGCATACCGGCGAGGTATGATCACATGAATTTTTTAAGGATCCTAAGTCATAGGCCTTTGTGGTTATGGACAGAAGATACCTTGG
Source organism: Draba incana (assembly GCA_963576765.1). Lineage (NCBI taxonomy): Eukaryota > Viridiplantae > Streptophyta > Magnoliopsida > Brassicales > Brassicaceae > Draba > Draba incana. The sequence continues at coordinate 12,793,987 of OY755208.1, forward strand.
TTATACGTGATGGGAATAGACAACGTGAAAGGCCTTAATGGAATTGAATACGTTAATGCATAATATAAATTGTTTACGTTTAATTATGCATTGCATTTGTGTGTTGAATGTTGATTGTTATTTTGGGTTTCGGGATGGGATGATATATATTAATGACTGTTAGGCTAACCTAGACTCCCTGGGCAAGTAGTGCTCATGACTCAAACTGTTTTACAGGTAACTCTTAGATCACTGGAAGCACAGAACAGAACATTAGGAAAAGAAGTGGTAGATTTCCTTGCTTCTGTAAATCATTAATGTTTATTATGTATGTAAACGTTTTGGAGTATCAGACTTGCAAGCAAATATATTTTTTTGTAACAGTTGAAAAATCTAAGTTAAATAAGTAAAAGATCGGTTTTAAATAACTCGGGTTTCATATGATATTTAATCATTTCCGGACGATCCAACTATCGTATATAGCTCGGGTTGGCAAGCCTTGGGTTGTATTCGATTGGGACGGATGCTTAAGTGTCTAGTCTAGAGAACTTGGATGTGTTCTGAGAATTTTTGATCGGGCGCTTAGGCGTTCCTCAGTGGCGTCTCCGTTTAGATCCTGAACTGGGGCGTTACAGCTCCGGTTTTGTTTGTGAAAAAGAAAGATGGGAGCATGAGGTTTTGCATTGATTATCGAGGGATAAACAATGTCACGATCAAAGATAAATTTCCATTATCCAGGATAAATGAACTGTTAGACCAATTGCAGGGGGCAAGTTGGTTTTCAAAAATAGAATTGGCATCCGGATACCATCAGATTCCTATCCAGGAAAATGATGTGATGAAGACTGCATTTAGGACCTGGTATGGACACTACGAGTTTGTAGTTATGCCGTTTGACCTTACAAATGCACCAACAACCTTTCTGAGACTTATGAACGAAGTGTTTTGAGACTACTTAGACAAGTTCGTGATTATATTCATTGATGATATTCTAATATACTCACAGACGGCGGAAGAACATGAATTTCATCTGAGGATGGTCTTGGAACGACTTAGAAGTCAGAATTTGTTCGCAAAATTCTCTAAGAGGAGTTTTTGGAAAAGAGACATTGGATTCCTAGGTCATCGTGTGTCAGAACGAGGAGTTTCTGCATATCCCGAAAATGTTTAGGCAATTTGAAATTGGCCTCAACCATCTTCAGCAATGGAAGTAAGAAGCTTCCTTGGATTGGCTGGTTACTATAGGAAATTTGTCAAGAGATTTTCATCGATAGCGAAACCTTTGACACGACAGAAGGGTAAAGGAGTAGCTTTTGAATGAAACAAGGAAGCGAAAGAAGCATTCAACCAATTGAAGGAAGCTTTAACTTTTGCCCCAATCTTAACTCTACCCAACCCTAACCAGCCATATATAGATGCTTCACGAATTGGCTTGGGGTGCGTGCTGATGCAAGGTGATAAAGTTATTGCTTATGTATCACGACAACTAAGGAAACACAAAGAAAATTATCGTACACATGACCTAGAGATGGCTGCAGTTGTATTTGCACTTAAAATATGGTGCTCGTAACTATACACAAATCATCAAAGTCTCAAGTATTTGTTCACACAACCAGAGTTAAATTTGAAACAAAGAAGATGGATGGAGTTAGTAGCGGTTTATAAACTCAAGATCATGTACCACCCCGAGAAGGCAAATGTGGTGGAAGACGCGTTAAGTCGACAAAAGGCGGATGTAAGTGTTACCAAGGATATAACATCCTTGGGAGAGCAATTAAAATCTTTGATGCTTGCAGCATTAGAAGGAGAGTCTATTGAACCGTTAGGCTTGTAAGTTGTTAATCAAGCAAGTCTTCTTTAAAGGATCTGTGAAGAACAAAGAAGAGACCCCAGTTTAAAGAAGATTTTTGAAGAGTTAAGTGGTAGGAATGATCATAATTTAAGTGGATATCATGTTGCCACAAATGGGACATTACTATTGTTAGGACGAATAACCGTACCTCAGGGGCAAGGATTACGAGATGAAATTCTAAGGACGACACATCACTCAAGGCTGAGCATACATCCATGTAGTACAAAAATGTACAAGGATATCCGCCGATACTATCACTGGCCGGGAATGAAGAGAACAGTTGCTCAATATGTGGCCCAGTGTCTAATCTGTCAAGTGGTTAAAGTTGAACATCAAGTACCTGGGGGACCTCTTCAGAGTCTACCAATCTTATAATGGAAATGGGAGGCGGTAGCTATGGATATGGTATCATGATTTCCACCGGCACTAGGAAGAGGTAACGATGCAGTCTTGGTGGCAGTTGATCGACTAACCAATAGTGCACATTTCATGGTGATCAAGTCTGGTGACGACGCATAAATTTGGGCAGAACAATATATTAAGGAGATTGTCAAAATTCATGGAGTCCCTGCATGTATTATTTATGATCGGGACCCAAGACTTACGTCGCAACTTTGGACAGCCCTACAGGAAAGTTTAGGAACTCAATTGCATATGAGTTCAGCGTATTATCCAGAAATGGACATACAGAGTGAGAGAACCATTCGAACACTGGAATATATGCTACAATTATGTGTCTTGGATTGGGGAGGACCATGGGAGCAATACCAACATTTAGTAGAATTCTCCTACAACAATAGTTATCACGCTAACATTGGGATGTCCCCATACAAAGCTTTGTAAGGACGATTGCAGAACCTCGTTATGCTGGCCAGAGATAGGGGAAAGTCAGTTGTATGGACCTGACCTAGTCCAAGAATCTATCTAAAATATAAGAATAACTCGAAAAAACATGAAACGGGCCCAAAATCGCCAAAAGAAGTATGCTGATCAAGGAAGAAGGGAGTTGTTCTTTGAAGTTGGAGATATGGTGTACTTAAAGGTGGCTGCAACAAAAGGAAAAGATTATTTTGCGAAGCCTAGTAAGTTAGCCAAAAGATATATGGGACCTTATCGAATTAGAAAATGAGTGGGAGAGGTGGCTTACAAGCTAGATATACCAAAGAACTTAAAAATTCATTCCACCGTTCATGTGTTTATGCTGCGGAAGCATATTTCCGATCCGGATGTACCAACCCCAGGAACCAGGAACATGCCGGATGGTCCTATAAGAGTCAAAGAGAGATGTATCCGAAAAATAAAGAGCCAACTGCCTCACCAACTTAAAGTTCTATGGTGGAAGAACAATAGCGTACATGAAACGTGGGAAGACGAAGAAAAGTTTCGGGTTGAATACCCTGAAATGTTTGAAGAAACACTGGCGGTAGACGAGGTAAGACCCTCTAGGACGTAAAGAATTCAGGAGGAATTCTAATAAAGGGGGGGGGGGGGGAGAATGTTATGACCATGCTAGTGCCTACGCGGGAACAAAATGGAATGGTCTAAATTTTCCTAAGTAGCGGCTTGGGAAAATTTTGACTCGGAATGAGTAAAAAAAATCTAGGAATGGTCGAGGGAAAATGAGTTTGGAATAAGGAAGTTGTTATGGGACAGTTGGTACGTACCGCAAGTCGACAGGGCATTAGGACTCGAGGAAGTCTCGAGTAGTTTGCATGTGTGGCTAGGAAGAATGCCACGATATGGGTTGTTGGGACAAGTGTTTGTCCTTGTGCCACGTCGCGGGTAGGTGGTTAGGGTGGCTGCTAGGGTACCATGTCACCTGACCCGTGTGGCAGCGCCTGGGCGCCAGAACGTGGCTAGTCCCTGCCCCGCACACTGTACAAACCCCCGCCTATATATATTGGGCCTTCCTCCCTAGAAATCAACCTTGGCCGAAAATCCCTCTCACCAAAATTTAATTCTTTTATTCCTAAACCGTTCTTAGTAATTTTCGATTAAGTATGAGTTGTTGGAAGAGTAATTCAAGCTATTCTAAGGTAAGATATTACACTCTTCCTTAGTTTTCCTGAGATCTGTTGGAACCCGATGTGAAGGTAGTTTTGCCTTAGCTTCAAGTTCGATCAAGTTCAGGATAAAGGTCTAATCCGTGAAGCCTTTTCTAGGAGAAAAACCTCGGTTAAAACTGTGAGTCTCTATAAAATGAGTATTGTTTCATTATCTATCTAGTGTAGGATGAATGAACGTTTTCTTATTATAATCACTCAGGTTCTTAACATCTTTTATGAATATTGCTAAGTATGGATTATAATTCGAGTGTTGGTTGACATAATACTTGTGATGGTAATTGCTTAGATTGACTATGGAATCATAGTAAATATTTTGTGGTTTATATTTTTGGTAAATATTGTTAGTCTCAAGCTAAGTCTGGTGTGACTTAGCAAAGGAAGAGACCGTGTGGTTGTTGTCTGGTTATTAACATGTTTCAGGTTAGAGTCCTGCATGGTAATAACATGTTTAATTGGAAATGCATCATGTGTGGTATCATGATGTAGTGGTCCTTCGTTCCCAAAGAAAGACGTGTGGTGTTATATCACGCAATGGTAAATTTTTGGATCGCACCCATGAGCCGTGATACACGACGAAGTATTCGAGTCGAGAGGGACTTCGATTCGGAGAATTGTTTGACTGTGTGTCTTACATACCAGTTTCGGGAACAATGCTTCCGCGTGTTTATTCTTGTGTGTGATTGTTATTTTAGGTTTTGGGTGGGAACGCTATATCCGTTAGAGGAACCCCGACTCACTAAGTAATCTTAGATTACTTAAGACTCAACTTGTTTTGTAGGTGAACCTAGCAGGTAGACCTCGGGAAAACACCCAAGACTTAGGAAAACCAGCAGTAGTTTTCTTTTGGCTCTTTGTAAAATATTAATGTTTTCAGTATTGTAACTTGTTTTGAGCCGTAGGCTCGTGCCGGTCCTAAGTTTCTATGAATGTATGTTTGAAATCTAAGTATATATATATATTGAATGGAAGTATTTTGGTATGTATTTAAGTTTCAAATGATATCGGTCTCGTTCGGATCAGAACAACTGCACTGGCTGGGTTCAAGTTGCAAAGCCTTAGAACCAGGTCAGTCCGGTAAGTTATCCCGGGAACAGCTGGTCTTAGGTCTGTTGTTCCGTTTTTGGGTCTTAGGATCGATTGTTCTCGGGGCGGTATATAAGCTCAAATTAACCCTAAGCTACTCTCTCAAATTAAGAGATCAATTGCAGTATTTAGGGATCGAATCCACAGGGAATCAATTGCACAATAGACTAATAATTTCGGATTAAACTAAGCAGAAATAGTGAGAATGCAAAAACAAGTAAACAAAGTAGGCAAGATGAATAGTTGTAAAGATCAATTAAAAAGGAGCTAGGCACAGGGAAATCGCAGGTGAATCAGATATGCAGATGCTAAATAAAAGATAGGATTATGATGCACAACTCTTAAACATGAACACAAATATAAAATCAATCAACTTTTGCTGCAAAGATTATCTATGCTTAAATCCTAGAAGACCAAATTTCTTTGCGAATCCTATAAATCTAAACCAAATTTCTTTGTGAAAAAGAATTTTGCTCATCAAAGTCTAGATCAAGTAATCAATAAAACTGTCGTTTCTATTAATTATCCTAAGATCATATTTCAGGTCATGAATCTAAAATCGGTATTAATCACAAGACAAGATGAAAAACTTTCTAAAGATATTAATCCTATGCAATTCAGATCAGATCTAGCAAATCATCAAACACCTTTGAATAACCCTAAACCTAACAAGGAAACTACTCAGACATAATCAAAGAAGAAACCATTACTTTTATTGATAGATATCTCTTAGACAAAGTAAAATAAAGCATAAGCCTAAACAATGGCTGTAAAAACGTATATATAGAGGTACAAAACCGATTGGAAACATAAAAGTAAACATCTGGAACTTTTTCGCAAAAACGGAAATCTTCAAAGTTTGGTAATTGGGCCTGTCCGTACGGGTGTCGATCGACACCCAGAGGTGGTGTTGATCGACACCAAGTCTGATTTTTGAATCCAAACTTTAACACTTTGACGCTTCATTCCGCAATGCTCCAAAACTCCCAGTAAACATCTTTTATGCTCCAAACAACTAAGTACCTGCAAAGACTCTAAAACAAACACAAAACACACAAAAGACTCTAGATATTGGACTTATATCATGGTCTAAACTAGGTAAAAACCATGATATATCAGCGGTATGTGGCGTCCTCGGTCAACGATCGTTGACCGATGATCGGGGGCGTTACACGCACCCTTTAGGTGTAACCGCCCCAACCACCTTTCTTTCCAACCGACATCCCTTTGCAGACTCAACTGGTCACTTAGCCAACTAGCTACCGAACACTCCTTCGTAACAGCGAACTAAATCATATTTTTAGTTCCATCCTTAATCCATTTATCCAAAAGACCTGGAATCAAAGCTAATATTTGGATTCTCATGTTTTTCAACTTATCAATATATAATTTTAGTTACATTTTAACTTTTGAACCAAGTTAAATATAAATATATTTTAACGTACCTAAGTACACGATTGTTTTGAAACTTAGCATTCAATCTTATTAGAATGGTTAAATTATGTAACTTAGATAAAAATATTGGATAGAAGAAAGTCTAGACAAGTCTCCAAATCCATTACTATTATATTTGATTTTTTTGTAGTTTATGTTCGCTAGACTTCATTGTTCTGATCGGAACTGGTGGTCCGCATTGACCGAGACAATTGAGACACTCTGCGTAAGTTGAAGTGCGAAGACAGTGTCCATGGCACATCTGTCTGCATTCTTTGTCAGTCCTTGCTTCACCTTCCATTGTTATCAACACAACGAGTAGCATCATGATCCACAACATACAAATATTTCTCCTCATTTTGTTATTATCTTCTTTTTTGTATTCTTTAGATTTATATTTTCTAATTGATAAAAAAAATTATGATGCATCTATATTTATACTTCTCAGCCATTTAAAAGCATAGTTTATATATAAAAAAAATAGTAGACCCATGAAGATCTTGCAATTTATTTGACTTTGATTATGTGCCAAATTGTAATTTGTTAGTGTTAATGTTTTAATATTTGAAAGTAATTAAAGATTGGTGGAAAAAAATAACTAACTAAATGATCAAAGTTCAAGAAAAATAAAGAGATATCAAATATAAGATACAAATTAAAAATCAAATCTAGAATTAAACATTCTAGATATTTATTAAATAAAATTATACATATCTAAAGAAAATTATCTCTTTATTTTCTTGAACTTTGATGCTAAATGAATTGATATATCTATATTTAGACTTTGCAACCATTTTATAGCATTTTTAATATTAAAAAGTAAATAGTTGATCCATGAAGATTTTGCAATTTATTGGACTTTAATTATATACCAAATTTGTAATTTGTTACTGGTGCTATTGTTTCTTCATATATATATATAATCATTAATTAAAGGGGGAGTTAAAGAAACTTAATCATTTAAATGACTGATTTTGAAAAGAAAAAATATTTATACCGACAATTAATAAATAGAAAAGTTTCATAAATATCTAAAATGTTTAATGCTAGATTTTCTGATTTTAATCTGCTTTTTGATGGTTTTTCATTTTATTTTCATTAACTTTGACGATAAATGATTTTATGATATTTGTTGGAAAATTTTTAACAATGCCACTTTGAATTACATTCTCTTTAACAATGCCATGCTGAAAAATATTTTATTAACGCATGCCACTCTTCGTTAAACCAAAAGTCTAAATTACCCTTATCATAAGAACACTCTGATTTTCTATTTCTCTCTCTCTCTTTATCTACGAAAACCTAAAAACGCTTCGATTTCTCCGATTAACCTTTGATTTTTATGATTATTCTGTAGATCCTTTCCAATCTATCTCAGATTCATCGTCGATCTCTTGAATCGTCGTTCTCTACTAGAATTTGTGCTCGGAGTTGCAGATCTTATGCAAAAAAAATATTATGGTGAGTGTGGGTTGTTGATCGGCGGAGAAAGATTGGGTTTTGCGGTGTTTAAAATTAGAGATTGAGATTCGAAGGAGGATAAATTATAAGAAAATAGAAAGAATTGTGAAGTGATTGTGAGAGAAATTGAAGAAACAAGCTCTTTAGCCATGGCTGCTATTAAATTACGAGCTACGTTTTCAACTGATTATAAATTTTGGTTCAGATTGCTTCGAATTAATAAAATTTGGTCTGGCTCAGTTCAAGTTTTTGCTTTTGTTTGAGTGGTAAAAGAAATGCTTTCAAGCACCGATTCAGGCGATTTCGAACGGACAAGAGGATCACGGATGGTTGTACAGAGAGAGAATCGGAGACGAAATTAGACTTATGGAGAGAGATCTGGGTTGGATAACAAGGAAATTTCATAGAGAGAGGGAGAGAAGAATCTGGGATTTGGGGTTAAAACTAGCGAAATGCATGTCTTCTTTTCTCTTTTTAATTTTTGAAGTGATGATTGTTGGTTTACATTGGGTCAACAAAATACCGGTCCGTTTATTTGAAAACCACCGGGTTAGTTTTTCATAAAGAGTGGTGCATATTGGTTTTAGTAATTTAATAATCGTTTTGTTTGGTTTGGTCAACAAAATACCGGTCCTTTTATGTAGTTTGAGAAGTTTGAGCTCAATATATGATGAATGTTAGCTGGATCAACAGTGACCAGCATATCTAATCCAGCGAACCACGGTCCCTTGAAAGGAAACGTCAAGTCAGAGAACTCCATAATCTCAATGCCGTGATGGAGAGGCAGTTGAGTTCATTGGTGAGAGGAGGAAGAAGAATGAGTCACCTGGTAAAAGAAGAGTCTCACCTCTTGTAAGAGTTGTCGTCAAGCAGAATCTTGAAGGAGAGATTCCTTCGTCTCATGTGGACCTTGAAAACACTTTGATCGCTGCTAGAAATGGGTTTAATCCATTCCATGTTGCAGTGAAACAAGGCCATCTCGGTAAAAAGATTTATCCGTTTCAATGATGATATAGAACCATCCATGGAGTATTCCCTTGGCTCTTCTTCCTTTTGCAGAGGTGTTGAAGAAATTGTTCGAGACATTCCCAATATTTGGCAATGATTGCAATTGCTTTACACACGGCTGTAACATAAATTTCAGATACATTGACTTATAATCACATTAAAAACCTTATAATATGATTTAAAAACTTTTTAAAACCTTAAAAATCTGTTTTAAACAACCTTATAATTTGTTTTAAAAATTCTTATAATATGGTTTAAAAATTTTTAAAAACCTTATAATATGGTTTAAAATTTTTTAAAAACCTTATAATTTGTTTAAAAACTTTATAAAACCTTATAATTTATTTTAAACAACCTTATAATATGTTTTAAAAAACATAAAATTCTTTATAATTTGTTTTAAAAAATCTTATAATCTGATTAAAAAACCTTATAATATGATTTAAAAACTTTTTAAAACCTTAAAATCGGTTTTAAACAACCTTATAATCTGTCTTTTAAAACCTTATAATATGATTTAAAAACTTTTTAAAACCTTAAAATCTTTTTTAAACAACCTTATATCTGTTTTAAAAAACCTTATAATATGGTTTAAAAACTTTTAAAAAATCTTATAATTTGTTTTAAAACTTTATAAAACCTTATAATTTGTTTTAAACAACCTTATAATGTGTTTTAAAAAACATAAAAATTCCTTATAATATGATTCAAAAACTTTTTAAAACCTTAAAATTGTTTTTAAACAACCTTATAATCTGTTTTAAAAAACCTTATAATATGATTTAAAAACTTTTAAAAACCTTATAAATTGTTTAAAAGTTTTATAATACCTTATAATTTCTTTTAAACAACCTTCACTACAAGAAAACAGGGCCATTTGCAACGGCCGTTTTCGTCGCAAAACCGTTGCAAATGGTGAATTGCGACGGTTTTGCGACGATTTTAGGTTTGTCGCAACTAGCTCGTTGCAAACCGAAAATCGTCGCAAAATCGCCGCAAATTCAAGTTTCGTTGCAAATCCGTCGCCAAACTCTCGACGGATTTGCAACGGTATTGCGGCGTCATTTTGCGGCTGTTTTGCGAGGAAATAATTTGCGACGAAATTGCGGCTAAAGCTTTTGCGACTTATTTGCGTTTAAATGGTTTGCGACGAATTTGCGGCTATTTTGCGTCCAAACCTTTTGCGACAGAATTGCGGCTATAACTTTTGCGACGATTTTGCTGTTATAAGATTTGCGACTAAATTGCGACTAAAATTTGCGACGGTTTTGCGACTCTATTTTGCGACGTATATGCGACGAGTTTTTACTCTTTTTTATTATTATTATTTATATTATTAATTAAAAAATAATAATTTTAAAAAAAATAAATTCGTAAATATTTTAAATTAAAAATTAAACATAAAATAAAGTATTTTAAAACCAAAAACAAATAAAAGCTAAATCCGAAAAATACACAAATCTAATCGAAACAAATATCATCGATCGGATCCTCGGTCCTCGATGTGCCTCCAGCTTCGTCTTCGTCTTCGTCTTCTTCCCCATCTAGAATCTCGCCAAGGGTGGGGTTCGTCTTCGCTAACTCCGCGAACATCCTATCATAGGTGTTGGTCTTCCTCGCTAAGGTTTTCTTCGTCTTCCCTAACTCTTTTCTTGTTTTATGGAGCTCTTGTTTTGTTTCATGGAGCTCCTTGCCTATTTACGGATCCGTCGCCAATCTCGAAACGGGACAAAATGGCACTCCGTGATCATCCGTCCGGATAGATCCGGTAAATGCCATCTTTCCCTTACGGTTTCGAGGAGCCAACTACAAAATAAAATTAAAAGTTTACAATTTTACGTAAATGATAATAATATAATTTTATTTTTAAATTGTTAATAGTATTATTTAAAATTGTGAATAAAATTAAAAAAAAAAATTAAGTTTTTACCTGTGATGCGACACGGTTGACCTCCATCGGTGTCACCTGAGTAGGTAGACCATCGGGAGTAAGCTGGGTTGATAGTTCGCCGACTCGCTCAATGACATCGTCGTGGAGCTTGTGGACACGTTCATCAACCCATGTCCCGTCCGGCCTGCGGTGGGTCTTCTCCCAAACCTCTGGCATCGTTGCGGGAACTCCTTTTTCCACCGTCTGACAATGAAAACATATTAGAAGTTCAAATTGTTGTGAGCATAAAAATTGAAAGTAAAAAATATAATAACTTACAATGTTAACAGCATGCTGAGCATAGGAAATCTGGCCGGAACAGTGTTTTGAAGGCTGGTCAGTATCGCCAACCTTCGTCAATCGAGCAGCCTTGCACCGGGCAGCAATCTCCTTCGATTTCTCCAACTGCCAGAAGGCGACAAGGCCATCCCAAATATTGGGATTGAAGAAAGATGGCATACATACCTTCGGATCCGGATTCAAAAGCCACTTCTCCTTCCACCGTCCTATTTGGTTGTTCAGACGGTTCTTCGCTTTCTCCTCAAATGCCTCACGAACTAAACCATCGATCGCGGGGTCCCAATAGTATTTTTGCTGCAAATTGTCAGAAATTAGAACATAAGTTATAAAATTACAAAATTAAATAAATTAATAAATAAATAAAAGTAAAAAAAAAAAAAAAAAAAAAATTTACCGCAAATTGTTTGTACCACCGATCCTTGGTCTCCAGGTTAACAAACTTCCAGCTCGTGTGGCACATCTTGAAATCTCGCTCTATGATCTTCCTAACATCTTTTCCGACCGAATTTTTGCAAAACCTAAAAAATAATATAAAAGCATATATTAATAATTATTAAACAAAATAAAATTAAAACTATGTAAAAAAAATACTTACCACACAGCGTTAGGGTTGTCGGAAGTGGTAGGGTCAGGTACTAAATGGGGAAGAACCTGCCGTCCTAGAGTAACGAGAAGCTGCGCGAAGGTCATGTCATCCCATGAAGGAACTGCTCCAGGGTTTGGGCCAGGGGTTGGCTCGGGAGGTGGCGTCGGCTGTGACTCAGGAATCCCGGAACCAGAGTGGGAAGCAGAGGCCTGCGAGGGATGTCTACGCTGTCGCTGTCCTGGTCGTGAATGACCAGTACCACGACCAGCACCGGACTGTACGAACTCTAACCACTCGTTCTCTTCTGCCATCTAAATTTGATAATTTTTGAAATTAGTTATTGCATTTTAAAAAATATATAATTTAATATTGATTTTAACAATTGTAATAATAACATTAAATTAATCTAATCAACATTATAGATCAAAATAATTTAACATAATTAGTAAATTAAAAATTCTAATTAGTTAATCCTAAAATCCCAAGTACAATTCCATTCCTAATTAATTATTCCTAACCATTCGCAAAATTTAAAATTCATAAAAGAAAAGAAAAATTTAGAGATTTACCTTATGAGCTCGGGATCGAGAATGATTAGGAAGCTCGATGGCACTTTTTATTAGAGAGAGAAAAGTGATTTTGTTGAGAGATAAGTGATTTTGTGAGGAATGAGCGAGGGATTGGATTTCCTTATATAGGAAAAAAAAACCTCGCAAGTTCGTCGCAAATCGGTTGCTAAATGGGCCGAAAATTTGACCCAATACATGTTTGCCGTCCACGACTTTTCGTTTGCCGCGCACAAATCGTCGCAAATACCTCGCAAATATTAAAAAACCGTCGCAAAAGCCTCGCAAAGTGTGAATTTCTAGGTGAATGAACGATCAGTTAATATAGTTGACAGTGATTTTAGTCGCAAACGTGTAGCAAAGTTTGCTACGTTTTTGCAATGAAATCGTCGCAATTGCGTTGCAATTTAGCAATTGCAACGTATTTGCGACGACTTCGTCGCAAATTAGGTTTAGGGTATACTTAGGGGTTTGGATGTTTTAGACCAAAAATATGATTCATAAAATGTAAATATACACTTTTTGGGGTCCTTAGTGCATGTATGAAGCAGAGTTAGTGTACTAATTGAAGTTTTCCGTAAAATCGGCAAAAATGATAGATTGATCGAATTCTTAGTATAAGTACATGTATATCATACTTCGTTATATATGTTTCTCGAAAATGTTTTGAAAAGTTATATTTCAATAATTACAGAGGTATTGTTATTTATTAGACTCATACATTTACATTCGAAGAAGAGCTAATTAAAAGGTTATATAAAACGTATTGGTTAGAGTTTAGGGTATAGGAATTTGCTACGGTCTTGCGAGGCAATCGTCGCAAGTTCGTCGCTAATAGAAGGCTTTGCGACGCAATTGCGACGACTCCCTCGCAAAACAGTAGCAAATGCCTATACCCTAAACCTTTGTGTTAATTACCAATTCTTATTACTTGGACATTGATGCAAATAATTTTATTTATCAATTAGGGCCTCTATGATATGTTTATATTCCAAAAAGGGCCTCTATGATATGTATATATTCCAAATAGAGCAAATTTAAACAATAAAAATAATGAATTGCTTAGTGTATAGGTTAAAGACATTTGCTACGTTTTTGCGACGATTTCGTCGCAAAATCGTTGCAAACGTTCATAATTGCGACGTAATTGCGACGAAAGCGTCGCAAATTCGACGCAAAAACCTTTACCCTATACCTTTGTTTAGGTTGCAGTCATTTAGTTGTTATTTCGAGTTACGTGGCAAATTCAAGGTTATATCAGATTATTTAGGGACTCGTTCAACGGTGGCATTTGTATGCAACAGTGATCGAGCCCCTAAATAATCCGATCCATCCATGAATTTTGTTATGAAGGTAAACGTGGATTCCAAACCTCTGTTAAAATGCTTCGACATAAACTTTGATTCCTAACAGTGGATTTAGCCTCATAATGTACTCTGAATGCCATATCCGGCATTATAGTAGATTATAGGGCTAAATCCACCGTTTGGAATCAACTCACTATCGACATATATGAAGAGAGATGTGAGGAATGAGCGAGGGATTGGAATTGGTTTTATAGGAAAACCTTTCCTCGCAATTCACTCGTAAATTAGTCGCAAAAAGGCTCGATTTTTCCACCCAATGCATGTACTGTCATTTAATAGAGTTGACCGTAATTGTAGTCGCAAAAATGTAGCACATTTAGCAAATGATATGCGACGAAATCGTCGCAAATGATATGCGACGAAATCGTCGCAAATGAGTCGCAAATTTTATAATACCAATCGCAAAAGCCTCGCAAAGTGTAAATCTCTTGGTGAATGTTGCAAATGCCTATACCCTAAACCTTTGTGTTAATTACCAATTCTTATTATTTGGACATTGATGCAAATAATTTTATTTATCAATTAGGGACTCTATGATATGTTTATATTCCAAAAATGGCCTCTATGATATGTATATATTCCAAATAGAGCCAATTTAAACAATAAAAATAATGAATTGCTTAGTGTATAGGGTAAAGATATTTGCTACATTTTTGCGACGTAGCGTTGCAAACGTTCATAATTGCGACGTAATTGCGACGATATCGTCGCAAATGTGTCGCAAAAACCTATACCCTAAACCTTTGTTTAGATTGCAGTCGTTTAGCTGTTATTTTGATATATGAATTAGGCCCTCTATGATATGTTTTTATATTCGAAGATCGAACATTCAATTGAAACGGTATAAATAGTGTGCTCGTTGCAAATGGTTATATATCTTGTTTAAAATATTATTTTTTAACACCACACTCGAAAATACTTACTTAAAATATACACATAATTAATTTTAAATTTATTCATCTTCTTCATCATGATCAGAAACATAACGTTCTACTCTGCCATCTTCGTCACCATCGTCGTCCTCATCTTCCTCTTCGTCTTCATCAAACTCATCTTCGTTTCCTTCTGAATCCTCGAATATCACATCAAGACCACTATGAAGTGGGTCGATTCTTGTCAAATCGGTGGTGTTGGGAATGTCCTGAAATCACACTTGTATCCACTCTAGTGATAGTTGTACTGTCGAGATTAGACATTCATATAATACTAGGTGGTCATGACGTTTTGCTAGAAACCTCTGATGATCTATGAGTTATGAACTCATTGCTAGTATTATATGATCCTACAGGGTCACACACCTAAGCAAGCTGGATGAGCTTTATGTGGGAATGATCATTAAGAGTAATGATCTAGGTAATGTGTATAAGATACACATTATATACGAGTTTAGAGGGTGTGTCGATCGACACAAAGAGTTGTGTCGATCGACACGAAGGCAGAACCAAAATAGTGATTTCGGTTTAATGACACAATTGATTCTGGTTCGGTTCAGAATTAATAGGGTTTTCTCAAGGGCCTATATATAGGATAATAGGCACGACCTTGAGAAAAAATCTTGTGAGTCGCAGCCACCTCTTTAGAACTCGGTGATTCCCCAGGAGATCCGATTACCGGTACTAGCATCCCGGCGGATTCCAGCTTGTGTGCGTGTGGACTATCGGTAGAGGCGCAACACTTGGGGCGCTTACTGATCTCGATCACCTGATCTTATTCCGCTGCTAAACTCCAGGTATATTCGAGATCCGTTCCTTGTCAGATTCATAGTTTACAAACCCTAGATCCTAGGCAAAGGAATTGATCGTTAGGTTGTTTAGTAGAGATTAAACCGGTATAACCTAGTACGAATTCCTACAGTGGTATCAGAGCCTTAGGGTTTAACTCAATGAATCTAAAAGCATAAAATCGAATTAGTTGAATTCATTAGAGATGCTTGATAGATTGAATTTTGACATGAAAAACGTTTTTGTTAAAATTCGGAACTAGGGTTTTATGGCTGTGTCGATCGATACCAAGCTGGTGTCGATCGACACGGGCCAAAATAACTCGTAAAATTTTTCCAGAGAGGTTGGTGTCGATCGACACCGTTGTGGCGTGTCGATCGACACGCTCTTTCAATTGCCGTCAGTTTGATATATTAATCGATACCAAGTTGGTGTCGATCGACACAAAAGTTGCGTCGATCGACACGACCTTGCGATTGACAAACCGGTTCAATTGGATTGAATCGGTTATCACGCTTGGTTAATAGATCGATTAAACCGGCAAAATTTCGGTTTGCTGCGGTTTGGTTGGCGTCGATCGACACAAATGTTGTGTCGATCGACACCGACCGGTATTCGACCCGGTTCAATTAGATTGACCGGTTATCGATCCGGTTCAATTGGATTGACCGGTTATCGAGAATTAAATTTGGTTTGGTTTATGTCGATCGACACAAATGTTGTGTCGATCGACACGAACCGGTTAATGAATTTCTGTTGGTTATCGAAATCGGTTCAATTGGATTGATCGGTTTTCGATGAACTGAGACAGAGAGGTAAGTGTCGATCGACACTAAGGTAGTGTCGATCGACAGCTTACGCTGATTAATGGTTAGTGAACCTGAAATCAAATAACCGAACCAGATTTAATAAGATTGGGTTCCTAAATGCATATATGATATGTATTAAGGATTAAATGTTCAGTTCCTCGACTTAATATCAAGTGTTTTGGATGTCCTCCCGATCTTGTCAGCTGTCAAGATTCGTTTAATTGCGTGATAGGCTTGCAGTGCAAGGTATCTGCAGTTACATGAGTAAGGCAGTAGGTAATTGTGTTGATGGGCTTGCAGTGCATGGCATCAACTATTACATGACTGAAAAGATTGGTTTACTTGAGTGGGCTATCAGAAGTTCTGGGCCCATAGACATCAGGTGGACAAAACATAAGATGTTTTATCCACAACCAAGAGTCATATTGGATATGATTAGCAAGGTGTTGCTTACCTAGATAGCTAAGATTTGGGTGACAGCCAGTGGCTCGCTCGAGTTTTGGTGAAGTATGGATCTTGGATCATTATATTCCATTGAGGAAATATTGTTTTGAATATAATGCGAGTTTTCTTAATTGTTAAGATTTCTCATTTCCTGAATATCATAACTGATTTTTCCTTTTCTTATTTCAGTTATGTCTAATCAGAACTCTTTCTTGTTGAGATCCGTCCTTGAGAAGGACAAGTTAAATGGATCCAACTTCCTTGATTGGTATCGGAACTTGAGAATTGTTCTCAAGCAGGAGAGAAAGGACTATGTCCTTGAGAAAGCTCTCCCCGAGAAACTAAGGTCCAATGCCTCACATGCAGTATATGATGCTTGGAATAAGCATTATTATGATGTGGTCGATGTGAGCCGTCTGATGAGGGATACCATGAACTCTGAATTGCAGGGGCAATATGAGAACGTGGAATCGCCTATCGAGATAGTCACTAGCCTGAAAGCTATGTTTCAGGAGCAGACTCGAACTGAGAGATACCAGACGGTTAAATCTCTGTTTGAGTGCAAGCTACCAAAGGATGCTCCAGTAAGTCCTCATGTCATGAAAATGATAGGTTATATTGATAACCTGAGGAGACTGGATTGTTCTATTAGCCAAGAGTTGGCTACTGACATCATTCTGCAGTCCCTGCCGACGAGCTATGATGAGTTCATCAAGTACTACGTCAAGAATGTCTTGACGAAGACGTTGACTGAACTGCATAATATGCTCAAGACAGCTGAGCTCAATATCAAGAAGGGCAAAAGGTTTGTGAAACCTGGTAAAGACAAGGGTGAGAGAAAGGCCGTCCAGATTGTGAATCAGGATAAGCCCGAATTTCTCACTAAACCCAAGTCAGGCCCATCTGATAATGATGCTTGCAGCTACTGTGGGGAGCCAAGACATTGGAGGAGAAAATGCAAGAAATACATGGAAGATTCTATGGAAATAATGGAGATGTATGACACTCCTTATTCAGGTATTTGTGTTATTTTAAGTTCTATCTTATGGGTATTAGATACCGGTTGTGGTGCTCATGTTTGTTTAAATATGCAGGGCCTGAGCAACAGTAGAACATTGAAGAAGGGACGAGTGGAGGTGTTCAACAGGAATGAAGCAAGTGTTGCTGCATTAGCTGAAGAAAGTGTCCATTTGTAGTCGCCTTCAGGCTTGGTTTTAGAAACTAAATTATTGCTATTGTGTATCTGCTATGAGCAGAAATCTCATTTCATTTTCTTGTAAGGATATGAGTGATTTTATTTTGATAAAAGACAAATGTTGCTCTTTTGATCTTAATGATATGTTATATGATAGCACCCCATTAGAGAATGGGTTTTATGTCTGAAACCAATCTATGCATGTCTATAACATAAACACAAATCGGTTCCCTAGCATTGCCGTTTTGGGCCACAGAGGATTCAAAGGTTCCATAGTGATGGGCTTTTGGGCTCATTTGATTGTGAATCATATGACAAAAGTGAATCCTGCTTATTGGGCAAAACGACTAAGGCCTCTTTTAATGAACCAAATGAGAGGACCAACGAATTATTGGGCCTTATACATACAGATGTGTGCGGCCCGATGAGCAACAGTGCTAGAGGAAACTTTAGTACTTCATTACTTTTACTGATGACTTTAGTATGCATGGCGATGTCTACCTAATGAGTCATAAGTCGGAATCATTTGAAAAGTTCAAGGAGTTCCAGAATGAAGTACATAATAAAATTGACAAAAGTATTATAGCTCCTCGATCAGATCGCGGAGGAGAATTTTTTCTTCGATCCGATCGCGGAGGAGAATACTTAAGTCAAGAGTGAAGTGGTCATCTGAGAAAGTGTGAAATTGTTTCACAAGAATTGGATCTTATTGGATATCGTTCGATAGATGATGAGTCACACAGATCTTCCATTATCTCTTTTAGAGATACGCTCTAGAAATGTCTGAGTTCACACCAAATAGGGTTCCATCAAAATCAATTGCAAAGACACCACATAAGATGTGGACTGGAAATGTTCCAATTTGTCTTTCCTAAAAATTTGGGATTGTGAGGCTTCTATAAAATGTTTAACAAGCCTGCACCCAAATCCGATAAGTGCTGCTTCGGAAGGTTATCCTGAGGAAACCAAGGCTGACTACTTCTACAACCATTCTAAGAACAAAATGTTTGTTGCTAAGAACTGCGTTTTCCAGTGAAAGATTGTCTTTCCAAGAAGAACAGTGGGAGTGAAGTAAAACTCGAAGATGTTCGAGAATCACAGGAGACTACTCGACCTGTTCAGGAAGAGGAGTGAATGGATCTGCAAAGAGTTGTAGAACCTACACCTGTGGTGCCTGAAGTTCGCAGATCCGCAAGGATTCGTAACGATCACGAGAAATATGGATTTCTTATGACCGATTGTCATGACTTGTTGATCATTGACAATGACGAGCATGCGAATTTTGAAGAAGCAATGTTGGGCCCGGACTCCGAAAATGGCTTTGAGCCGATAGATCCGAAATGGGATCCATGTCAGAAAACCAGTTATGGTACTTGGTAAATTTACCCGATGGTGTAAAAAATCATTGAGGGTAGATGTGTTTTCAAAAGAAGATTGACGTGGATGGATATATTAAGATATTCAAAGCTTGGCTGGTGGCTAAAGGTTTCAAGCAAATCATGGTATTGACTATGATGAGACCTGTTTCCATTCGCTATGCTTAAATTCATTCGGATTATACTAGCAAATGCCATTTATCATGGTGATGATATTTGGTAAATGGATGTGATCCAAATAATGCTGGGAAGGAATGTAAGCTTCATCGATCCATGTATGGATTGAAGCAAGCATCACGGAGTTGAAATCTTCGTTTTGATAAAGTTGTCAAAAGGTTTGACTTCATCAAGAACGAAGAGGAAACGTGTGTTTACAAGAAGACTAGTGGGAGTGTGGTTGCATTTCTCACTATGTATGTAGCTAACATACTTCTTCTCGGAAATGACGTTCCGTTGCTTTAGTTTTTGAAACTTGGCTCGGAAGTTGTTTTTCAATGAAAGGCGTGAATTCTTGGAATAAGAATCTATAGAGATAGATTGGGTAGGCTAAATGGATCGTGTCAAGATGCTTATGGTGATAAGGTCTTGGACAGATTCAGTATGCATGATTCCAAGAAGGGCCTCATACTAATGTCTCGTGGCATCAATCTTGGCAAGACGCAGTGTCCCCAGGCACTGGCTGAGCAAGAAAGTGTTTGAGTAGGATTTCCAGGCGTATGCAGTGGAACCTATCATAAATGCCATGACCTGCACTCGTCCAGATGTTGCTTGTATTTTGAGCAGGACGAGTAGGTACCAATATGACTCAAGTGAAAGTCATTGGACAGTTACCAAGAATATTCTCTAGTATTTGAGGAATACTGAGGATAGGAGCTTGGTGAACTGAGGAAGTAATGGTTTCTGATGAGAGTGGTTAGACAGACAAAGACAATTTCTGGTAGGAACCTGATTATGTCTTGTGTCCATACTGCGGTGCGGTTTGTTGGAAAGAGTTCCAAGCAAAGCACCACAGCCTGCGGTTTGTTGGAAAGGGTTTCAAGCAGATCACCGCAGCCTCTCCCACGACCTAAGCATGAGTTTCACTCTCCTGC
The DNA here is from genome assembly GCA_963576765.1 of Draba incana. Taxonomy (NCBI): domain Eukaryota; kingdom Viridiplantae; phylum Streptophyta; class Magnoliopsida; order Brassicales; family Brassicaceae; genus Draba; species Draba incana. The sequence continues at coordinate 12,814,255 of OY755208.1, forward strand.
TGTAGGTATTGGATATATTAAGATGTGATCTTAATTCTAGTGGGAGTTATAAAGGATTTAGTTATGTTATGATATTCATGTTGACATACTTTGGTTATGTCATAATGAAATTGTTTCATGTATTATTTGATTATTGGATAATTGAATAATAGTCCCAAAGTAATTTATGGCATTTTATAGGTCATCAAGTTGAGGACTTGATCATGAAACCCTATAAGTGATAAATGACATAGATTATATTTGTCCCTGGTCGAGGTTGTTAAAGTGGGACACTGACAACCGCGTGAGACTGGCATGTGAGGTGACTGATGACTAAGTTTCATGGAGTCATTAATAAGAGTATTAAAGTCAATCACATAGATATATGTTGGAGAACATATGATCGGGCATGACCCGCTAATGGGAACTCTACAGGATAGTTATATAAGTGTCATAAGAGTTTCCCATTACGACTATAGAGTATAGTCCTTAGACCTGAGTTCATCATGATTTCTTACATATGAATTGGTCCGCTTTGACTTTGTCAAACGTTATCCGTAACAGGTGACTATAAAGGCATTGATTGGGCGTATCATGAAGTGTGTGAAGGAACAGGGATGGAACAAGATGGGATTTGTCCCTCCTATATAACAGGAGATAAATATCTCAGGGCCCATCGAAGATTTGATACTGAGAAATGCGTGGCCGCGCTCAAACGAGGTGATTGTCAGTCGTTTGTTTTTGTTCAGTATAAATCGGAGTTCGATGAACGTGATAATGGCTGTAATAAGGATGACACGGATCTTGCCTTATGCCATATCGAGATATAGAGACGAAGGGATTATGGGAATAGATGATTCCAGTACAAGTGGGAGATTGTTGGGAATGTCCTGAAATCACACTTGTATCCACTCTAGTGATAGTTGTACTGTCGAGATTAGACATTTATATAATACTAGGTGGTCATGACGTTTTACTAGAAACCTCTGATGATCTATGAGTTATGAACTCATTGCTAGTATTATATGATCCTACAGGGTCACACACCTAAGCAAGCTGGATGAGCTTTATGTGGGAATGATCATTAAGAGTAATGATCTAGGTAATGTGTATAAGATACACATTATATACGAGTTTAGAGGGTGTGTCGATCGACACAAAGAGTTGTGTCGATCGACACGAAGGCAGAACCAAAATAGTGATTTCGGTTTAATGACACAATTGATTCTGGTTCGGTTCAGAATTAATAGGGTTTTCTCAAGGGCCTATATATAGGATAATAGGCACGACCTTGAGAAAAAATCTTGTGAGTCGCAGCCACCTCTTTAGAACTCGGTGATTCCCCAGGAGATCCGATTACCGGTACTAGCATCCCGGCGGATTCCAGCTTGTGTGCGTGTGGACTATCGGTAGAGGCGCAACACTTGGGGCGCTTACTGATCTCGATCACCTGATCTTATTCCGCTGCTAAACTCCAGGTATATTCGAGATCCGTTCCTTGTCAGATTCATAGTTTACAAACCCTAGATCCTAGGCAAAGGAATTGATCGTTAGGTTGTTTAATAGAGATTAAACCGGTATAACCTAGTACGAATTCCTACAGGTGGTTACCTCTGTAGGGATCGAAACTTCTTCGGTTCTTGCAGGTTGCACTGGGGGTTGATCATCATCAGCATCAGCTGCTAACCCCCCAACAATTCGACCCCTTGGGTTAACTTTAATCACAGATAGCTGATGTGTAGAAGTTTTAACCCAAAATAATATCCGCAAGTGCACAGACAGTTGCAGTAGTATAAGGGGTATCGAATCCACAGGGACCAAGGTTACACTATGAAATTACGAGATTTTAATTTAAAGCTAAGATAAAGTATGAGTTGGTGAATTGTAGTGAAACAAGAAACGGAACAGCAAATTAAACGATATGAGACTCAATAAAGAAAGGCACTAGATCAAGGTCATTCGCCGGTGATTTCGAATTGAGGACTGAGCATCTATTCAGGATTCAATTTAAGTGCGGTCTAGAACTCAAACAAGAATGTAATATTGCCTCACTGTCGTGATGCATCAATATCTTTATCTAACATCCTAAATGCCTAAACTGTCGTTTGGATCCAGTGATGAAGACAAGCAATAATGAATTGGTTCGAATTGTTCACAATTGATGGTAACAATCAACTGTCGTTGGTTACACCCCAATTGCTCACCAATGGGTTATCTAGCAACCTAGAGCACTTTCGTGAATAAGTTCAACTTGAGATCAGAGATTAGGTGTACAGGCTAACCTAAGCGTTATGAATCCCAATTGATGAAGATGAATGATAATCTATCCTATTTGGCTCAGTCACTAATCAATCCTAAATCACCATTGAAATCCCTCAATCTAGCTAGAGGACTACTCAAACATAGAGAATGAAATCGCAGCAATCAACGAGATAGAATTCATAATGATAAATGGAAAAGATAAGGAATTATAATTCTTCTTAATGGGTGTTGTGAATTTATCCTCCAATTGTTACAAGCAAATCCAAAAGGAATCAATGAGGAATAGTTTCAAGGGTTGAGGAACCCAGCAAATCTCCAAGAACACGTAAAAAGAACTGTTTTAGAAAAATGTTTCAGAACCCTGTTTTCAGAGGTGGCTACCTCTTATTTATAGAGAAAAATAGGTTAAAATCGGATCAGGCATGGGACCGGTCGGTCTGAATCCAGACCGGTCGGTCTGTCTTCAGGTGGTTACGATCTTTGAGCGTGGATCGGTCGGTCTCCTCACGTGGACCGGTCGGTCCGCTTTCCAGAGAGTTACGGCTTCTTTGATTCTTCGGGTGAGCAGGTGCTCGATCCAAACCGAGCAGGTGCTCGATTATGAAAATCACCATCTTTTCTCCAGATTCGTCCATTTAGCTCCAATGACCGCCACTGACTCCAATCCATGCTTGAAGGCCTCCTAGAACCTGAAAAGACACAAAAGAAACTAGAAAGAACCAAAAAGACTAAAGAAGCAATACGTAAAAGAGACCAAAATACTAATATATCAATTCCCCCGGACTTAGATCTTTGTTTGTCCTCAAACAAATTCAGAAATAAGTAAAGGAGAAAGATTTGAAAACGCGGGAACTCTTTTATCCTCAGTGAACCGAATAACCTTTCAATCTGCAGACCACATAATCCAAATTACGAATAGCAAAGCTTTACCAGAACAGCCTCAACACATTTCTCCTCCAAGCCATTTCCCAAACACAAACTCAACGCATTTAAAGTACGCGTGAGGATCTCGCTAAAGGCACACTATTAGGGAAGACGGCGCTAAGGGTTTAACGGCCATTTAGAGGTGGAGTTCAAGGTGTTTAGAGTGTTTGAGGATTACCCGATGTTTCGTAGAGGATGCAGGATATCGCACAAAATTGCAAGAGAGAATGAGTACGTTGATATCCACATTCTCTAAACCACTCTTTCTTCTCCAAAACTCTCTGTCGTCTCATTCGGCTAATCATCCACCTTGGGTATACTCGCTGTGTAGAGAGACACTTTTTCCATTTTACAGAATAACCACTTCTTCATCATCGTTTTTTTTTTTTTTTTTTTTTTTGAATTAATAATGATGATGAAGAGGGATATACATTACAAGTGTGTGTCTCTCAAACACGAATATAAATAGGAGTGTTGTACGTACCCAAGTAGAGCTCATTATTGCTGTCCCTTCCTTAGTTATTAAATCATCTTTCAAAACCGAGCAGGTGCTCAATTATGAGTGAGGAGGTGCTCGTTCTTCTGAAATCTTCTGAAAGAGTGATTTAGATGCAGTGTCGACTCGATTCTCTCCGGCCCTTTTGCGCATATGCTGCACATGTGACAATGAAGTAACAAGAATACAAGGAGTTTGAAAAGAGGTAATGGTTAAGGAGGGTACTAGCTAAAAATGAGCTAGCTATTCAGGAACAACAAGAGCGGTAAAAAGAATAAGGAGTCCTGAATATGGTTGGTTTCCCTAATCTAGTGCCAGTAACGAGAGGAAATTTGGTCAATCTGAAACCTGGAAGATAGTGCGTCGAAGTGTCCCAGCTATTCCTTGTACCCATGCTATGTAAAAATGGTCACTAGAGAGAAGGTTAATCATAGATAGTTCAAATATCATCATAAGATAAAGTCCTAATTCCCTACAAAGTTTTGACATAAAAATAAAAATACAAACTCAAAAGCAAGAACGCTCCCCCGGACCTAAATCACACCGTCTCCGGTGTGAAAAAGTTCAAGAGATTGGAGACTCAATAAAAACAGAAACAAATATGGAATAATATAATGATGAAAGAAGGGTGAAAGAAAATATCACCGAGTAGAAGTTCGTCATCAGAATTCTGGAGACTCCTCAGAATCCATTGTATCCTCGGAGTCAGCTGCGTCATCATCTGATCTCAGCTCAGTGGAAGGTCCAGCAGGCGGAGGCATGTGACTTCCAGCAAAGTCTGATCCTCGGACCGCATCTGTGCTCCGTGAACAAGAAATGGCACTCCAAATGTTAGACATCATGTTATGGAGTTTCTGAAAACTCCTGTACTGCCAATCAGTGCGCTCTGGTGCGGTCCAAGTCTCTCGAGGCGGAGAGATGGCGAACTGGTTCTCGTACGGTGGAAACTGGAACCTCGTCTCTGGGTTGGCGGGAATACTACTAGGACCTGCATAGTCTGAATTTCGTCCGATGTGGCGGCGCTTCCTGTGCTGCATTGGAACAACTGGATCGGTATCCTGAGGTGCGATTGGTGGCAAGAATCGCACATTATCTATGGTGGTGAGAGGCACATGCTCACTAGGTAGCGCAATGGACTGCGGGTTTCCAGCCAAGTCAGTGTATTGCCATCTATCCGCAACTAGCCATCGGCTCTGAATGAGGTGTTGCACATCCAAGAGTGCAGGTGCTGGGATTACCTCAGTGCCTACAAAATCAATCCCGTGGTGGATAAAAATTGGAGTTAAAAGACTTCCACAAACCTCTTGCTTCTTCTTTCCCGGTCCTCCGAGAGCCCTAAATTTCCTCTCCGTCAGGAAATGTGCAAATACCGCTCCAAAGTTAGTGCGCTGATCGCTAGGATACTCGTTGTAAATCTCTGATACTAAATCTGGCATCCCGAAATGCAGTAAGACTAACTCATCAAGACGCAGAGCTCCCGGTTCCTCCTTGCAGAACATAGTAGTGCTTAGAGCCTTGGCGACGATACGGATGATCGGGTTCCTGATCAGAGTGAGCTTCATGCTGCGCGATGTTGCAGGACCCGAACCGATCAAGTGCCACAGTCGATCGATCTCACGGAAACCATGACGATCAGGGAATTCCAGACGTTGAGAATATTCATCAAAACCATATAATCTACACAATCTTGTGAGCGAAATCTTGTATGAAGTCCCATTGATCTTATACCATAGGCGACCATGCTCGGCTCTTCTGTGATCATCCGATGGGTAATAAACCTCACAGGAGGCAAGGAACTGTCGTACTAATTCAGGATAGAGAGGATATTGGTGTGTAGCCATGGTTCCAAAACCCATACGATTGAGAAAGTCTATCACTTCATCCAACATACCATATTTCTGCAGCATCTCACGACATATAACTCTAGTTGGCAATATCTCAACATTGAGAAGACCATTGTAACAGATGCTGTTGTACTTAACCCAACCGTCTTCTTCTTGCTTGTTCACATACGATGGTTCTTTAACTAAACCCTTCCGTTCTAATCTAGGGTGTATATCTATTCCGGGGAAGGGAGTACCGTTTCTTCTTGGCCATTGAGCATTTGAATTGCGCGAACTGTGCGATCGACGCGGAGGGTCCGGTTGAGAAGAGGTCGCTTTTTCTTTAGCTTTTTCCGCTCTCGTCAAGCGTCTTTGTTTATCGTGAACGAGCTTCGTTCGTTGCTCGTTTTCTTCATTCGGGTCAATTTCGGGTGGTGGAGGTGCAGCACGCGGATCCATTACGCGAACCATGGCTGCAAAACGAACCACTTTAGAGTGAAAACAAATCGAATTGAACTTCAAAATCCAAAGAGAACATAACCCAAACCCGGAATTTTCTCAAAATAACAACTTCATACCTTGGTAATCGAACGAATTGATGCAATAATCAGAATAAGCGTGTAAAATCGAGTGGATTAGAGCCAAAAATCGTCAAAAACGAATGAGAAATCAAAAACTTAAGGTTTGAAGAAGTTGTGAAGAAAATCTCCAAGAGCACAAAGAAGAAGGGGAGAATTCGGCGGTTTTGATCGGTGAAAGGGGTTGGGGTCATGGTTTTTCAGTTTATAGGGTTAAAAACCGGTTCAAAACAAGTGAACCAAACCGGTTTTTTACCGAAAATCGAAAGAATTTTTACTTACCTGGGTGCGGGACCGACCGGTCCTGATACTAGATCGGTCGGTCTTGTCTACACGGATCGATTTGTTCAATGCGGATCGACCGATCGGTAAATAGGACCGACCGGTCCCATTTCCAGAGACATTTGGCTCTTCGGGTGAGACGACGGGATCGACCGGTCGGCATATGGGACCGACCGGTCTTGTTTCCAGAGACCTGGCCATTCTTGTGAGACGAACAGGATCGACCGGTCCTGAGATAGACGGACCGGTCTGATCGTCTGAGTCCCAATCCAACGAGTTGTGGCGACAATTCTGAGGAAAAATAAAGAGAAAACAAAAAAGGTAAAATTGAAAAACCAAAAATGAAAGAAAGTATGTACACTTACCGGTGGGTTGCCTCCCACCAAGCGCTTGTTTAACGTCGTTTAGCTTAACGTGTGTTTCCGTTTTAGGCTTGAGACGAATCCATATGAGGATTAGAGACCTTCTTGTCCGGATCAGGGCTCGGTTGAGGTGGGTTGAGGCATGGTCCATTTGCTCCTTGACCACTCACATTCAGTTGTATAACCTTGCTCACCATACTAGCCATAGCTGCTTGACCTTTCTCTGTAAACTCCGGAGTGATGATGGCCTTAACCTTAGAGAAAGGCTTAGACATACTCTTGCTCTGCACTTTATACTCGATCGTGTTCCCAACACATCTCTGTGGTGTCAAGGTTACAGGCGAACTTGTACCATTCTTCTCTTGATTTACTACGTCCCGCTTGTTAATCTTTTTGGGCTTCCATGTTACATTGTCTATGGCAACACAAGAGCCATACTTACCGCTATCTCTGTCCGATATGGCATTGTAGGAGACTTTCTTGTCGACGTTAGCGAAGACTATTTTTTTGTTCGGTAAGTCCACAACCGCTCCTACTGTTGCAAGGAAAGGCCTTCCTAAGATCAAGGGCACGTGTGAACCATTGACCGTCTCCACAACTTGGAAATCAGTCGGGATCAAGCAATCCCAAATCTGGATATTCAAATCCTCAATGAACCCTTGTGAAGTTGTCACCGAGGCATTCGCCAACCTTATAGACATTGGAGAAGGCTTTATACCAACAATGCCCAACGATTTTGCAATAGCCCTTGACATGAGGTTAACACTAGACCCGGAGTCACACAGAGAATCTTCAAAGTTGATTCCGAAGATGAGACATGGGACAACAAACTTTCCTGGATCTTCAACCTTTGGCAATCTCTTCAATGGTGGTCGTGCTGCATTACTCCTCGCCATTTTCTCAGGAATATCTAGTTTCTCCGAATTGATTGAATCTCTCTGATCTCTAGGTGAAACTGGGTAGGGGATTGGGGGTTCATAGATACGCGACTGAATCTTGTTAACAAGTTCGTTCGGTTGAAGCACTGTAGAAGAAGGTCCAGCAACCTCTTCATCCTTTTTCGGTGGGAATATCTTTTCCTTACCAAGCGTGATGGCATCCACAGGCTCCCTAGTGTTTACAACCGGTTTGCTTGGGAAGATTCCTTGTATATTCTTGACTGCATCGGCAGTGTGAGCGACTATAATATCAAGCTCCTTTGCATGAGCGTATATAGCTTCAAACTTACTGTTGAGATCATTGTACATGCTATCCACCTTGACATTGATCTCACTAGCGTATTTCTGCTGACCGAGTAAAAGCAAATGCATAAGAGATTTCAGCTCGTCTTGAGAATTAGATGCATAGGATTGAGAGCTCTGATTCTGCACATAGTCTTCGCCTACGTAGTTCACCTCAACATGCTGTTCATCTCCTTTGTCCTCACAAAGCTCAACACTTTTCTGATTTCTCTTTAGGAGCATGTTCACCTTTTCTGTAAGCTCGTCTATCCTTAGTGACTTAACTCTTCTTACAGGTGTAAGGTCGTCATGATTGTGGCAACGATTCCTGGAACTTGCAGCCAAGTTCTCTATCAATTCATATGCTCCTTCCCTGGTTTTGGTCATAAAATCACCATTACTCGCAGCGTTCATAGTGTTCCTACAATCCCGCTCAACACCATCATAGAAGACGCCAAGCATACTCTCATCAGTAAATCCATGGTGTGGACATTCCCTCTTGTACTCCTTGAAACGTTCCCATGCCTCACAAAAGGATTCTCCTGAATGTTGCTGAAATGTGGAGATCTTGTTCCTTATACTAGCGGTCATGGTTTTAGTATAGAAGTGGTCCAAGAATGCTGCTCTACATTGCAGCCAAGTCGTGATGGATCCGGCTGGTAGCGACTTGAGCCAACGGGAAGCTTTGTGTGCGAGTGAGAACGGGAAAAGCTTGCACTTTAAGAGGTCCGCGTCCATCCCATTAGAGCTCGTCGTGGAGCAAATCTCCTCAAAGTTATCCATGTGGTCCATCGGATTTTCAGCAGCCAATCCGTGGAACATACGCTGCTTAACCAGTGATATCATCCGCGGTTTTATCTCGTAATCATCCCGGTTATCAAGAGGGGGAACTATAGCAGCTCGGTTCCGGTAGAAAGCGTGGGGGTTGTCCATATCCCCAATGGCGCGATGCTGCTCATGCGCACGCTGTTGCATTTGAGCCACTTGTTGCTCAAGCCTTCGAATAGCAGCGGCTACATGACCATTTGCAGCTCGGTTGTCTGTTTCGTCGCCCATATTGGCTGAGTTAGACACCTGAAACACACGCAAAAGAAAACAAAAAAATAAAATTAGCAAAATTCTTAGACTATAAATAAAATCAAATCTCAAAGGCAACGCAATTGGTCCCCGGCAACGGCGCCAAAAACTTGATGTGTAGAAGTTTTAACCCAAAATAATATCCGCAAGTGCACAGACAGTTGCAGTAGTATAAGGGGTATCGAATCCACAGGGACCAAGGTTACACTATGAAATTACGAGATTTTAATTTAAAGCTAAGATAAAGTATGAGTTGGTGAATTGTAGTGAAACAAGAAACGGAACAGCAAATTAAACGATATGAGACTCAATAAAGAAAGGCACTAGATCAAGGTCATTCGCCGGTGATTTCGAATTGAGGACTGAGCATCTATTCAGGATTCAATTTAAGTGCGGTCTAGAACTCAAACAAGAATGTAATATTGCCTCACTGTCGTGATGCATCAATATCTTTATCTAACATCCTAAATGCCTAAACTGTCGTTTGGATCCAGTGATGAAGACAAGCAATAATGAATTGGTTCGAATTGTTCACAATTGATGGTAACAATCAACTGTCGTTGGTTACACCCCAATTGCTCACCAATGGGTTATCTAGCAACCTAGAGCACTTTCGTGAATAAGTTCAACTTGAGATCAGAGATTAGGTGTACAGGCTAACCTAAGCGTTATGAATCCCAATTGATGAAGATGAATGATAATCTATCCTATTTGGCTCAGTCACTAATCAATCCTAAATCACCATTGAAATCCCTCAATCTAGCTAGAGGACTACTCAAACATAGAGAATGAAATCGCAGCAATCAACGAGATAGAATTCATAATGATAAATGGAAAAGATAAGGAATTATAATTCTTCTTAATGGGTGTTGTGAATTTATCCTCCAATTGTTACAAGCAAATCCAAAAGGAATCAATGAGGAATAGTTTCAAGGGTTGAGGAACCCAGCAAATCTCCAAGAACACGTAAAAAGAACTGTTTTAGAAAAATGTTTCAGAACCCTGTTTTCAGAGGTGGCTACCTCTTATTTATAGAGAAAAATAGGTTAAAATCGGATCAGGCATGGGACCGGTCGGTCTGAATCCAGACCGGTCGGTCTGTCTTCAGGTGGTTACGATCTTTGAGCGTGGATCGGTCGGTCTCCTCACGTGGACCGGTCGGTCCGCTTTCCAGAGAGTTACGGCTTCTTTGATTCTTCGGGTGAGCAGGTGCTCGATCCAAACCGAGCAGGTGCTCGATTATGAAAATCACCATCTTTTCTCCAGATTCGTCCATTTAGCTCCAATGACCGCCACTGACTCCAATCCATGCTTGAAGGCCTCCTAGAACCTGAAAAGACACAAAAGAAACTAGAAAGAACCAAAAAGACTAAAGAAGCAATACGTAAAAGAGACCAAAATACTAATATATCAATAGCCAATCTTGATCCCGTCATCCACGAGTACGAGGGTAAGGAATGAAGACTACTTGCTCTGCTTGGGATGCTAAAACAAATGGCTCAAACTTTTCAGTGTAGCTCCTATTTCCTTTGACATCAACAACTCCAAATTTGCTGGTTCTAACCCCGAGACCATTGGATGGTTCAAACCAATGAAGTTTGTATCGCCCGGGACATGAATACCATAATTTGCAGTGGCTTTATTTTGTCCATGTTGAAATGTGTGAAAAATAAAGCCGCGAGTACAATACATCTTACTCATTTTTATGGTTGCAATGGGCCCCAAAACAAACTCATGTACCCATCCGACCTACATCACAGAAAACATCTGGTACACCCTCCAAGTGATATGTTCGGCCAACCCCACCATCGTCGTATCGTCTGCAACGGGTTTTCTTAGTTTGCCGGGTTTGGCTAAAGTAGTAAGTACAAAAGTTTGATGTCTCTTCTGTCAAATTTCCAGCAATGATTGATCCCTCTACTCTTGCGAGATTTTTGGCCTTCTTCTTCAAATGTTTGAAGAACCTTTCGAAGGGGTACATCCATCGAAATTGGACTGGACCACCCAAATCTAACTCATGTGGTAAGTGTACAACCAAATGTTCCATCACATCAAAAAAGGAAGGTGGAAATATCTTCTCTAAGTTGCAAATTGTGAGTGGAATGTCTGAATTCAACTTCGAGATTTCGTCCTTCATTAAGGTTCTGGCACATATGTCTCTGAAAAATGCTCCAATACCTAAAACGCCAAAACGGTCCGGAGTAAGTTACAAACTAAATACATGTATGTATATATTAATAACCATATATAAACATAACGTCACCTGCAATTGCCTCGTGTACTTCCTTTGGTAAAAGCTCTTGAAAGGCAAAAGGGAGTAGTCGCTGCATGAACACATGACAATCGTGGCTCTTCATGTTGACACATAGCCATCTGGGAACTTCACCCACTCCTTAATCCAGTTAATCAAAGCATCCTTCGCAGCAGATGATAGTCGGAAACTGGGAATAGGTGCCCTACCATCTCTTGTTAGATGCAACTCAGGCCTTATGCATAAAGCCGCGAGATCCAGACGAGATTTCCGATTGTCTTTTGTTTTTCCTGCAACATTCAACAATATGTGTATAATATTCTCAAAGAAATTTTTCTCCACATGCATGAGATCCAAGTTGTGCCTCAGCAGATGGTCCTTCCAGTAAGGCAATTCCCAAAATATACTTTTCTTATGCCAGTTATGGTATACCCCATACCCAACAGGCATATTTGCTGGATTACTTTGCCAATTACCTCCAACTTTTACAGTTTCCTGCGCACCATATCCATCCATTTGTTCTTCCAACTCCTCACCTGAGAGGTAAACCAAGGGGGAGGTTTTAACAGTTCGATTTCGGAACAACGTTCTACTCTTTCTATAAGGATGACCCCTTGGAAGAAAACGACGATGACAATCAAACCAGCAAGCTTTCCCTCCCGCTGACAATTGAAACGATTCGGTCTTGTCTAAACAATAAGGACAAGATAACTTTCCGTGCGTTGTCCATCCAGATAGCATACCATACGCCGGAAAGTCGCTTATCGTCCACATGAGGATTGCCTTCATGTTGAAGTTCTGACGGCTCGACGAATCAAATGTGCGTACACCAACATGCAACAACTGCTGTAGTTCCTGTATAAGAGGTTGTAGGAAGACATCAAGTGATCTTTTTGGATGCTTTGGCCCTGGAACCAAAATGCTGAGAAATAAAAATTCTCGATGCATACACATTTCCGGTGGGAGATTATAAGGCGTCTCTATGACTGGCCACAACGAATATTGCCTACCAGACATCCCAAATGGACTAAATCCATCAGTGCAAAGACCCAAATACACATTTCTATGTTCTACAACAAAGTCTGGATATACCGTGTGAAAGTGTTTCCACGCCTTTGCATCTGATGGATGGGCGACAACTCCTTCCTCACAATTGTGTTCCGCGTGCCACCTCATTGCCCCTGCTGTCTCCTTTGATTGATATAATCGCTTCAGCCTATCTGTTATTGGAAGGTACCACATACGCTTGAATGGGACTTTGGTGCGACCACTAGTATTCTTATATCTTGGATGAGAGCAAAAACGACATTCCTGCAGCTGAGCATCATCTTTCCAAAAAATCATACAATTATCAATGCAGACATCAATCATCTCAGACGGTAATCCAAGACTTCCTACCAATCTTTGTATCTCATAGTAACTCTCTGCAGAGTTATTACCCTCTGGCAAATACTCTTTAAACAATTCACCCCATTTATCCATGCAATTTTCACTAAGGTTATATTCGCTTTTAATTGTCATCATCCTAGATGCTAACGACAATTTTGAAAGCCCTTCTCTACATCCTTCGCAGATAGGTTGGTTAGCAGCCTCTAACATATCATAAAACTTTTTAGCACTCGGGTTTGGTTCTTCAAAAGTATTATCACTAAACGAAGCAGTAGTTTGTTGAAATGCATCATTGACCATATCATTAAACCTATTCCCATCTGTATTTCGATATGCAGATTCACTAAAATTATCATGACCATACTGATAATTACTATCCTCATAATTAGTACCACCTTCTACATTCCCAGGATTATAACTTCTACTTGAACTACCCGGAACATTGACAACAAAATTCTCCCCATGCGAAAACCAAACATAGTAGTTAGGTAAAAACCCCCTCGTAAATAAATGTTTCCAAACAGTTCGCGTATCATGTGGAGGAAAGTTTTTGCATTTCACACAAGGATAGAAAATTTTCACGTTACCGTCGTTGGTATATCCTGCGACCGCCCCTGGGTTGTTTGTCGCCTGCGCCAAAAACTGGTCAAGCCCTTCTCTAAATTTTCTAGACACTTCGCCAGTTTCTGGATCTTTGCGGTTGTACATCCATGCTCGAACCACGTAGACCTCATGATGCGAAGACATCTTCGAGTAAGTATCAAAATAATTTCTCTTTCAGAAATTTTTGGAAAAAAAAAAATTTCTCCTCGGATTGGTTTTTTTGATTACGATTGGAATGTTTGTTGTGAATTTGTTCATCACACATTCGAGGTTTTTATAGAAAACTGGATTATTTTGCTACTAATTTGCGACATTTTTGGGACACATTTGCGACACATTTGCGACAACAATATTGCACCCATAGTTAGGTAAGCATCCTAAACACGTGTTCTAATAAATTTGTCGCAAAATTCTCGCAAACTTTGCGACGTTTTTGCGTCTAAAAGTTAAATTCGAAGCAAAATTGTCGCAAATGTTGTATTTATAATTTGGTAAGTTATTACGACGAAACTTTTGTTTATATAGTTTGGTAACTTAAGATGTAATTTGTACTTTTTTGTTATTAGTATTAATATGTTTGGGTGACAAGTAAAATTTTTGAAACTTATATTAATAATATAATATTCTGATATTTTAACATTATTTAATTTATTATTTTAACATTAAATACTAATTGACATTGATGTTTATAAACGTACGTACAATCGATATATATATATATATATATATATATATATATATATAGTGCATTATTGCTTAAAAACGTAATACAAATAAACTGCTAACATAAACACATATTTATTTTTATTTCCTTCAATTGATGACATGTATTACTCATCATCAATTTCTTCACCATCATCCGTCGTCGACCCTTCGTCATCTACTTGGGATAACCAATTGTTAGGATTTCGATTAACACGACTGCTACTACCTTCTTCTGTGAACGTTGTACCCATGTTTTCTTTAGATATAACCTGTCAAATGAAATAAATAACTTGATTTTGTGTAATGATACTACTTAGTACAATACCTTTAAAATATATATTGTAACTTACATTGTTTATGTTATTCAGAGTAATGTTAAGATATGGTGTCGCCCTATCAAACTTAACAACTACAACCTCCTTTAGAACCAATACCGAACCCTCCTTTATGTGCGGCCCATATTTGTTATCAGATATGGCGGACCTATGAATGCTCGCTTGTACAGTCCCGGTAGGATCCTTCAACGAAAACAAATAACATTTATCGATTACTAAATATTTTGTTAATATGTAATTAATGTACACATTTGTTAAAAATATCTTTTGTTATAACTTATATATAAATTTTACCTTTAGTATGATCATCGCGTCCCCCAATCCATTAGGTTCCATTTTATGAATCACTCCTACCACATATGGTACGTGACGTCATATGGTACGTGACGCCATTTTATGCAACTCTTTTACTAGTGTCCACCCACGGGTGTGTCCACCCACGGGTGTGTCCACCTGTATATATTCAATGTAGAATAAGTAAACTATATATAATTAAATTGTCAATTAAACAATATACAAACTCAGAAATATAATATATTAATAATAATAAAATTTCATTATACCTGTTAATTTGTTGACATTAGCAATTGTCGTCTTCCAAAGGACATCGGTGAACGATGGATCTTCTGCCTCGACAACACAGTTAACCATTTGTACATGTCTCTCATAAGAATTGCATGCTTCCAACATCGATTCTTCAAGTTTTTTCCTTGCCCGTTCTTCTGTTTGTCTCCCACCAGCCGGACCCGGAATCAAAGATCGATTGTTATCCATATTTGTTGAAGTATAGAATGCGAGGTAATTAATGTGGATATAAAATCGATTTTATAGAATGTTCATTTCAGTTTGCGACTAAATTGCTACTATTTTCCAAGACTTTTGCGACCGATTTGCGACTTAAATATTACACATATAAACAAGTAAGAATCAATTAAAACGTGTGTAACCAACTTTCGTCGCAAATCCCTCGCAACACTTAAATCGTCGCAAATTCGACGCACTTTTTGTGACCAGTTTGCGTCGAGTTGTAATTTTGGACGCAAAAGCGTCGCAAACGTTTATTCGACACAAAATCGTCGCAAAATGTGCGTCGAAGTTGCGTCTAAACATTTCCACAGACGCCAAATCGTCGCAATTTTGCGACGGTTTTGCTGCTATATTTTCCCACACAAATTAGCGACGTTTTTGCGTCATTTTGCCAAATGTCGTCGCCGATTGGTCGCAAAATCGTCGCAAATTTGCGAGGCTTTATTTCCGTCGCAAATTTCCGTTGCAAATGGCCATGTTTTCTTGTAGTGCTTATAATGTGTTTTAAAAAAAAAACCTTATAATCTGTTTTAAAAAACCTTATAATCTGATTAAAAAACCTTATAATATGATTTAAAAACTTTTTAAAACCTTATAATCTATCTTAAAAAACCTTATAATATGATTTAAAATTTTTTAAAAACCATATAAATTGTTTAAATTGTTTATAATACCTTATAATTTGTTTTAAACAACCTTATAATATGTTTTAAAAAAACATTCCTTATAATTTGTTTTAAAAACCTTATAGGGGGTGTATTGAATCTTACATTTAAAGAGATTTCAGTTTTAATGAGATTTTAAGTTATTTTAATGATTTTGTGTGATTTTATGAGATTTATAATTAAATTCTCTCAATCCTACCTAAAACCATGAGATTTGAATCTTTGTATTTTTAACAAGGAAATCCCCTGGAATTTCCTTTAAAATCTCCTGGAATCATTAAAATCTAATCATTAGTATAATTTCAATAACAGTGGATTTTAAAGTATTTTTTAAAATCACTAGTTCAATAACAGTGGATTTTAATAGGTTTTTTAAAATCCAATGTTCAATAACATAGGATTTGACAAATTAAAACAAATCACTTGAAATGTTAGATTGAATACACCCCCCTATAATCTAAATAAAAAACCTTATAATATGATTTAAAAACTTTTTAAAACCTTAAAATCAGTTTTAAACAACCTTATAATCTGTTTTTAAAAACATTATAATTTGTTTTATACAACCTTATAAATTATTTTAAAAAGGGAAATTTGCTCAAATAACTTTGGAAAGTTGGTTTTGAACTAAAACAACCTTCCCTTGAGAAAGTTGTATTTTTGGGAATTTTTACCCGTTTTACCCTTATTTGCATTGATAACAAAAAACGTATTTACGAAACTGCCATTAATGAATCGGCGGAAAATGTTCCCGCCAAAGAAAATAAATCTACCATTATGTGAAGGTAGATTTATATACGAACGGTAGACTTATTTTTTGAGCGGTAGATTTATATATGAATGGTAGACTTATTTGTCCCTGTGGTGGTAGAGATGTTTCCGAATGGTAGACTTATTAGAGTGATTGGTAGATTTATTTTGGAGCGGTAGACTTATTTTGTGATTGGTAGATTTATTTCCGAAGATTGGTATTTATTTTCTTTAACGGTAGAGTTAAATTTGCGTGATAGATTTATTTTTGCGACTGGTAGACTTATTATAGTGGTGGTAGATTTATACTAGTGGACTGTAGTGGTAGACTTATTATAATAGTGGTAGATTTATACTAAGTGGTAGATTTAATATTTTTGACGGTAGACTTATTCAATCTTTTTCCCGTCTACTAGAACAATTTCCCGAAAAACATTGGTAGAGTTATTTTTTCTGTTTACCTTATGGTAGATTTTTTTTCGGATGGTAGATTTGTTTTTCGGATGGTAGACTTTTTATCCGAAGATGGTTATCATAGAGTTGTAGTAGACTTATTATCCGACAATGGTTGTTCATATAGTTGTAGTAGACTTATTATCCGACGATGGTTGTCATAGAGTTGTGGTAGACTTATTATCCAACGATGGTTGTTCATATAGTTGTGGTAGACTTGTTATCTAACATAGGCTATTCAAACAACGATGTTGTGGTAGACTTGTTATCTGACCTAGGTTATTCAAACAACCTTGTGGTGGTAGACTTGTTATGTGACTTAGGTTCTTCAAACAAAAATGTTGTGGTAGACTTGTTATGTGACTTAGGTTTTTGAAACAACAATGTTGTGGTAGACTTATTATCTGACTTAGGTTCTTTAAACAACAATGTTGTGGTAGACTTGTTATCTGATTTTGGCTCTTTAAACAATGTAGTGGTAGATTTGTTATCTGAATTTGGCTCTCTAAACAATGTAGTGGTAGATTTGTTATTTGACTTACACTACAAGAAAACAATGCATTTTCCGACGGCCAAATCCGTCGGTAAAGGGGGATTCCGACGGATTTCCGATGGTTTTGGTCCGTCGGTTCTATCTTGTCGGAAATTGGGGATCTGTCGGAAATCCGTCGGAAAATTCCGACAGATTTCCGACGGATCACTTTTTTTTTTTTTTTTTTTTTAAAACGAAAGTCCGTCGGAAATCCGTCGGGAAACTCCGACGGATTTCCGACAGACTTTCGTTTTTTTTTTTAAAAAAAAAAATTCCGGCCACCGGAAAATTTTCCGGCGAAAAGTGTTGCCGGCGGAGCTTCTTCTTCTCCTCCTCCGGATCTTCTTCTTCTTCTTCTTCTTCTTCTTCTTCTTCTTCTTCTTCTTCTTCTTCTTCTTCTTTTTCCGGCGAACGGAAAATTTTCCGGAGAAAAGTGTTGCCGGCGGAGCTTCTTCTTCTCCTCCTCCGGATCTTCTTCTTCTCCTCCTCCGGATCTTCTTCTTCTTCTTCTTCTTCTTCTTCTTCTTCTTCTTCTTCTTCTTATTTTTCCGGCGAGATCTACTTTTTCCGGTGAGCTCTTCTTCTTCTTCTTTTTTCCGGCGACCTCTTCTCCTTCTTCTTCTTCCGCCGGAGCTTTCTCTCCGCCGGAGCTTCTTCTTCGCCGGAGCCTCCTCCTCCTCCTCCTCCTCCTCCTCCTCCTCCTCCTCCTCCTCCTCCTCCTCCTCCTCCTCCTCCTCCTCCTCCTCCTCCTCCTCCTCCTCCTCCTCCTCCTCCTCCTCCTCCTCCTCCTCCTCCTCCTCCTCCTCCTCCTCCTCCTCCTCCTCCTCCTCCTCTTCTTCTTCTTCTTCTTCTTCTTCTTCTTCTTCTGTAAATACAAATAATAAAAATTAAAAAATTAAAAAAGAATAAGAATGAGCGAGAATGCAAAACGAAATGAGCGGGAATGCAAAATTAAAAAAAAAGGGGTTCCGTCATAAATCCGTCGGAATTTCCAACGGATTCCCTTTTTTTTTTTATTTTTTTTCAAAAAAACGCAATCCGTCGGAATTCCGTCGGAAATTTCGACGGATTTCCGTCATAATTCCGACGGATTTCCGTCATAATTCCGTCGGAATTTATTTTTTTTTATTTTTTTTGAAAAAAACGCAAACCGTCGGAAATCCGTCGGAAAATTCCGACGGAATTTATTTTTCCGTCGGAAAATGCCTTGTTTTCTTGTAGTGTTAGCTTCTTTAAACACTGTTGTGGTAGACTTGTTATCTGACTTAGGTTCTTTAAACAATGTGGTGGTAGACTTATTATTTGACTTAGGTTCTTTGAATAATGTTTTGGTAGACTTATTATCTGACTTAGGTTCTTTAAATAATGTTGTGGTAGACTTATTATCTAACTCATTGATAAAAGGTGCATTGGAGACTGAGATGGAATGATACCAGCCAAGGAAAGAACACTTATTGTCGTCAATACGATCATAATCATACCACTAGTAAAGCTTAAATATGTGTCTATTATTATGTGTGTCTTTTCAATTTTAACTTGTTTTTCCTGTTTTAATGTTATAGTAATTAATGCTAAAGGCATTTGGAAACAGATTATATAGCGAGCAAATTTCTAGTGTACATAAATTTTGCCAATTCATTACATTGAACAGAGAATAAATTTACCATCAAAGAAAAACAAATCTACCATGCCACTAAACAGAGAATAAATCTACCATCAAATATAAATTTATAAGTTATCCACGACCTCTGCCTCTTCCGCCACCACTTCTGAAGCCTCTATGTCCACCAAATGAACCACCATCAGCGGCGGTTCTTTGAATCGGAGTATCGTCTGATCTAGTGTCAGAGAATAAATCTACCATGACAGAATAAACTTTTTACCAAATTAAACCACAACCACCACCACCACCACCGCCGAATCCAACAGATCCACGATCTCTGCTTCTTTTGCCACCACCTCCGAAACCTCCACGTTCACCGGAATAAATCTACCATCAAAGAATAACAAATCTATCATCAAAAAAAAAAAAATCTACCATCAAGAACATGAACCCAGAAATCTACCATACCATTGAACAGACAATAAATCTACCATCAAACTGTCAAAATAAATCTACCGTAAAATATAAATAACTCTACCACTCAAATAAATCTACCATTACAGAACAATAAATCTACCATGACAAAACAAACTTCTAACCAAATTAAACCACCACCGAATCCAATAGATCCACGACCACCGCTTCTTTCGACACCACCTTCGAAGCCTCCACGTCTACCAGAATAAATCTATCATCAAAGAAAAACAAATCTACCATCAAAGAAAAGAAAAGCAAATCTTCCACCATCTTCGAAGCCTCCACGTCCACCAGAATAAATCTACCAGCAAAGATAAACAAATCTACCATCAAACTAAAATAAATCTACCATCAAAGAAAAATAAATCTACCATCAAGAACACGAACCCAGAAATCGAATTGGAACAAAACCACCGAAACGAAGCCGGAATTGTAATTACATGTTATTGAATGCACCGGAACTTTCGAAAAGTGCACAAGAACAAGAACCCAGAATTTGAATCGTCGGAATCCTCAATATCGTACAAGAACAAATTACAAATCGATTCGTATATATATATAAAAAAGAAGAAAAGAGAAATTAAGAGAAGTCGGAAACTTACCGATGGAGTCGCCGGCGACGAGAGAGATAACAGGAGATCGCCGAAGTTCGCCGGAGAAGACGATGTCGCGGTTGTGAAGAAAAAGAGAGAATTTGTTGGTTTGTTATTTTTGGGAAAACCCTAATTTTTTTTTGTTTTAGTGGCATTTTTGTAATAACGAGAATAACTCAAGGTTTAAAAGACTTTTTATGTGTTCATATCTCTACAAGGTTGTTTTAGTTATTAATGGATTTTTCAAGGTTGTTTGAGTTATTTTCTCTTTTAAAAAACATAAAATTCCTTATAATCTGTTTTAAAAAAATTTATATCAGCTTTAAAAAACCTTATAATTTGTTTTAAAAAACTTTATAATTTGTTTTAAAAAACCTTATAATCTGTTTAAAAAGGTTTTCCTACAAGGTTTTTTTAAACATATTATAAGGTTTTTTTAAAGGTTTCTAAGGTTTTAAAAAACCTTATAATCATATTTAAAAAATCTTATAATTTGTTTTAAAAAACTTTATAATTTGTTTTAAAAAACCTTATAATATGTTTTAAAAACCTTATAAAATAGTTAACCCAAACCCCCTTCCCCCCAACCTAAACCCTACCCCCAAAACTATACCCTAAATATAAAATAGTTAACCCAAATCTAAAAATTTCAAATGTATTTGTGTGTTTGTATCTCGGTTTGCATTTTTCACATCCATTAGAGATTAGTTTCACATCAATCAATGCATGTAAAGGAACATGTTTCAACAAGAAATAGTCTTAAATGAATGTCTCCATAGAAATCAATGTGCCTCTCCCAAGGTTGAGAAGCATATCTTCCATACACACAACCTTCTTTGTCTTTCATGATTAACACAGATTCTCTCGTTGTCGGTTTAAAAACCTTATAATTTGATTTAAAAAACCTTATAATCTTTTTAAAAAACCTTACAATATATTTTATAATGTTTATAAGGTTTTTAAAATATATTATAGAGTTTTTTTAAAACCTAAGAAATCTTTAAAAAAACCTTATAACGACATGAAAACTTTTTTTAAACAGATTGTAAGGTTTTTAAAACAGATTATATGATTTTTTAAATCAAATTATAAGGTTTTTAAAAGGTGTAAAAAATCTTATAATACTTTGGAAAACCTTATATATTATGTTTAGAAAACCTTGTAATATGTTTTGTGTTTTTGATTTGTAATGGTAGTTTAAGACTTGGTTTAGTATAAGGATTAGTATAACCAAATTTTATTAATTTCAATCTGAACCGAATTTATAATAAATTGAATACGTAGCTCAGCCATGGCTAAAGAGCTTGACTGAATTTATAATAAACCAACATTACTTGACTTTGCAAGAACACACTTTCCAATTACGTTTCTCCCAAATAACGAGCTCAGTGACCAACTTGATTGTATATTTGCTGCACTAGAAATACCGTGAGGCTTCAGAACAATAGTAAGAGTCTTATAACCCAATCCCTCTTCACCAGATTCAACACTGGATAAATGCAATCTCTGAGAATGATAAAACCCTCTATAAACAGATGGCCAATTCATCAACACAAAAATTCCATCCTTATCTCTACACGGAAGCAACTTTAGCCAATTCCATCCACATCTTCCAAGTACCTTTTGGCCTTGATTCAACTAAAGACACCAAAGAACCACACTCTACACAAGAAATCAATCGAAGATCATAGAAAACAATCTGTGAGACTAACACATGAAGATGAAAGCAAACAACAAACTGATGATATCAAATTTGACAATCAATTTAAAAAGAAAAATATACACTCCGTAACAAGTTAATTGCTTCGATCAAAACCAAAATCTATTTTCACCATAGCAAAAAAGACCACATTCTTCAACAATAACACAAGAACACAAATCAAATCAGATAACAGAAGATATCTGTTGAATTAAACCAATAGAAAGTACAATTTCGGATCAAAATTAGCCATACACTAAAACACATCAAAATTGAAAGTAATCCTTAACGTAAAGTTCTCTTCTACGTCGCGAAACCCAATTTCCGGCGACTTTCGTCTCAGTCTCAGACTCCTTTCATAACCTTAAACGAATCCGTAAGTCGGATCTAGAGCCGCAGCTTAATCCATGACCTGATTGTGTTGTCGTGTATCATCGGAACTGGTTTGGTGGCTATGAGTTCATCGCGGCGAGTCCAGATACTACTGCCATGGCGGTGTTGACGGTGACGCAAAACTAGGATTATTTCGCCGCCGCCGGAAAAATCAAGATGGAGGAGAATGAGACTGTTTTGCAGAGATTTGTTTTAGAAAATTAGGGCAAAATAAGTCAAAGGTTAATTTGGGAATATTAAAAAAAATAGTGGCATAGCTTGCAAAATATTTTTGAAGGTGGCATCTATATATTATTTGAGAAGCATTTTGGGAGAACTTTGATGATGTGTCACTCCTACAATTTTTCTTACTTTTTTTATTAAATAATTTAATGTCTCACATACTACTATCCAAACACTCCATTTTCCTACTATGCTAACTTTCAAACACTATATGATGACTTTAATCCAATCCCCAAACAACTCTAATTTAACAAACTAGGTAACTTGATTAATGCTCTAATTTACCAAACAAACTACAAATAATATAAATTTCTGAATTTTTTGCTTTCTTTTTTTGGTCAAACATTTATAATTTTTTAGCCATCCCATTTTAATTGGTAATTACGCTTTATAAATTTATTTTTCTCAAAATCAAAATGAACGTAACTTGATTAATAAAAATCCAATTACCTAACAAACTACAAATCTTTAATAAGAGAAATGCTTCTAAGTAGTTTAGTTAAATATATTCTGAATTTTTTTTCTCTTTTTTTTTGGTACACTCGTTACCAAACACATTTTTAAAACTTCTATTTTATTTTTCACACTAAAAAGGAAATGCTTCTAAGTAATTTACTTAAATCATATCGTCAATCACATTGTCAACACAATCAATATAATCAAATTATATTATCAGATTACAATCAAATTATCAAATTATTACAACCAAATCTTTGACCATCACAATCTTTAATCTTTTTTAACAACACATATTTTCACATTAATTTTCTAATTATTACGATTTATTTAACCTCACTTGCAGGATCTAATCATGCCTTATCTCACTAGAATGAAGATCATGAGTTTATTGCGAAACCAATATGTTTGATTCAACTTTGTTATTTCAGTGTCATTCCTTCAAGCACAATTATTTGTCATTACGAGTAATGAGTTTTATCACAAACCAAAGTACTCACAATAATTCCATAGTTTGTTATTTTAAGAATTTACAGTTTGACTACGAGATTTGTTTATTTCCATCAAATTAACCTCCATCGATTAATCTACAACCATAATCGAAATTTTTGAAGAAAACCATCAATTGTAATCTTTAACCTTTCAAATTATCTTCTGGGCAAAGACCTCCAAACTGAATCTTTGTGGTATTATTTTTAATGAACACATCTCATGCCTTTGCCTTGGTTCTTCTCTTAACATAAATTCGAACAAAAATGAATATACCAAATCCTATATTACACAATTATAAAATTCACCAAAAATACATAAACACATTGTATTTTCAATCCGATCTTTCAATGCATAAAATTATTAACATAATTTCAAATTATTTCATTTGTTTATAATCAAATAATTTTAAATTTAAATTGATAGTTACAATTTAACCCGTGCACAACACGGGTCCTAATCTAGTTTGTGTTAAGTAGCATGCCCAAAGTGGCATTTTTTAAAATTTCTCAATTATGTTATGATGTAATTATTAATTGAAGCTATTATCTTGCCTATATTTTTTATTAGAGCTTAAAAACAAATTATCACTTATCGAATTTGATTACTTTTTACATTGGCCTAATTCGGGACATAGAATTTTAATTAACAGAGAAAATTTATTAGTTTATAGTGCATATTAATTCAAAACAGTCAATAATTTTGAAATTTAGTGGATACAAACTGACGAAAGTTTCAACAAAAACGAAACCTTCCTACATACATGTTCTACTATTCTATAATCCACATTCAAATCTTTCATTTGGATCACACTAACTAGACTATTAACTCCGGTTAAGAGTAAGCCGGTCTAGCCAAACCACTAGACCATGAAATGAAATCTTATTAAAACACGAAAATCGCCATTTTATGACAATTTTATCAATGCTGGTTTCTCCATTCAGACTCAGGTACTATTCTACTCGTGAGGTAGACAATATAAATATTGTTCATTGAGAAGTCTACATGTGATATAGGAAACTGAGAAAAGAGACGTCAGAGCCATTGATCTTTTGGAAATCTTTTTAAACATAACATAATGTTGTTATTAGGGGATTGTGAGCGTTTTGACACAATCAACAATAATATTGGAAATGTTCATTCTTTCTTTTCTTCTTTCCCAATATCGTTTGCTCATTCTGTTTAAGAAAAACCCTTTCTGTTTTAAAAACATTAATCTTTTGTTTTATCTTATCAGCATGTACATAACAATTCATCATAATTCATAAATGAGAATGAAATCTTCCAACTTTACAGTTCATCTAGATGTCTAGACATGAAAACCAGTAGGATAATCTTGGGGTTGTTTCTCTACTAATGCCTTTAAACCAACTTCTTGCTCCTCTAGATTCTTCGGCTTAACATCATACACATCGTTAAACAACTCTGTTAATGGCTGCTTTTCCCACTTCTCCGCCGCCTGAATCGCTTGCAAAAGCTACATAACACAAAACCACTTATATCAGTTAAAAATCCTTCAACCTTAACATCAAGAATGTCGCGGGTGTTTTCGGACCTGTTTTCTTGTGTTAGATCTTAGCTTGGATTCATCTTCCTCGCTCCACCACCCGTTTTCCTCGACCCATTTCCTGAATCTATTCACAGGGTTTCTCGACATTTTCCAGTATTGGATTTCATCGGCCGCCCTATACTTTGTCGAATCATCTGATGTAGAATGATGTCCTACTCTATACGTCATCGCCTGAAAGAAAAAAAACAGTAAAAATCTCATTCTACCAAAAGTCATTAAGAAAAACGATGCACTTGTTGTAAAAACGCTTTTATTTTTTTGAAATACATTTTACATTCATTTCAACAAAAAGAAAATTCTCTCTTATTATTTATTTTGTTTTACCTCGATGAGAACTGGTCTTTGTTCTGTTACAGCCATCTCTCGAGCTGAGCGTACTGCACTGTAAACCGCGAGTGCATCGTTACCGTCCACACGAATGCTTCGGATTCCGTAGGCTTGGCCTTTGACAACAATTCCATCACCTAAAAACAACCAATAAAGCTTGCTTACAAAAACAGAGGATTTGTTTGGCCTTTGTGTACTAAAAAAAAAACAGAGGAAGTTAATTTCATACTTCTAAATTGTTCTGAGATATGAGTACTAATAGCCCAACCGTTGTTCCGACAGATAAACACAACCGGAGCTTCCATTACTGCCGCGAAATTCAACCCGGCATGGAAATCTCCCTATGACCCACAAAAAAATCAACACCAAAATATAAAAATTACATTTCTTGGAATGTTCGTTATAACAGAAGAAATGAGAATCAACCTCGCTTGTACCGCCATCGCCGATGAATGTAACTGCACAAGCATTCTTCTTCTCCATTTTCAAAGAATAACCAACTCCAGCAGCTTGAGGTAGCTGCGTTCTGAATTAAAAATAACCAAAAACAGATTCAGCAAAAACACACAAAAACGCGCATCGAAAAATAACAACTAACTATCGATTTTACGGAGATTTCTTACGCGATCGGAGATGAGATGGTGAAGTAATTATGGCGATTCGAACCGTAATGAATCGGCATTTGTCTGCCTTTGCCATAATCAGCTTTGTTCCCAAAACACTGATTCGCAAATTCCTCCAATGTAAATCCACGCCAAAGAAGAACTCCAGGTTCTCGATACTATTCCAAAAAAAAAAAAAATTGAAACTTTCCCGGTTAAAAGGTGATTAACACAACGGCTTTATATTTACCTGAGGTAAAACGACGTCGTCAAGGCTAAGAGCAGCTGCAGAAGCAATGTTAATGGCTTCTTCTCCGACAGAAGTAAGATAAAACGAGATTCTTCCTTGTCGTTGAGCTTCGTAGAAGATATGATCCATTACTTGAAGTGTCGCCATTTGTTCGTACATTTTAACCGCCAGTTTCTCGCTCACCTATTTTTCGATTTCAGCAAAAATTATCGGTCAAGTAGTTAAACCAAACTAAACCAACTCTAATTATGTAGATTGTTGAAATTTGCTGTACCGGAATAAAATCGCTATCAGGGATGATTTTTCCATTTTCGTTAAGAACACGGTAACATGGGATTCTCCGAGAAGAAGATTCAGGGATGAATTTCATCTCTGATGTGTAACCGACTTTGCCTCCCGGAAAATCCAATTCCTGGTTTTGTCACGGTTTAGGTAAGCATAATTCGGTTTGTTGAATAAAAACTATTGGGGGCATATGTCAGAAAATAAAATAAAAAGGGTCATTGTACAGATAGTATCCGCACTGTTTTGGCCAAACTTCGGTTACTTATGAAGGAGACGTTACTCAATCAAATGACCAAAGTAGGACCCCCCCCCCCCCCCCCCCCCCCCCGCATTGCACTACATAGCACGTGTCAATTGTGGTTTCCCATTTTGTCGTATTCGATCATAAACCAGCAGCACCACAATAAAAAGAGAAAAATAACTTCCATAAAATTGAGACTTTTATGACGTTACGTACAGAGTCTTTTTTTCAGATAATTAAGCAACTAGAAATCGTTAAAACTCCCAAATCAACCTAACCGAACTGAACGCCTCTAAACCGAAAGCATCTACAAAATTAATTTCAGAAAGAAAAATAAAACTAACAAAATCTGCTTCAAAGAACTAAAATTGAATCTTGTACGATTGGAATAATCATTAATCCACGCTTTCTTTTGTATGAGCTAATCCCAAAATTTGAATATACTAATAACCACGTCAAACACTATGTTTATGAAATAATTAAATAAACAAAATACCTGGGCATCCCCTTCATCACTATGTTGAACCAAATCAGGCTGTTTCTCCACTGCCGTGGACTCGTGACGGTGGCTCCCGATCGGACCCCAAAACGCCGTCGAAGTTGTAAAGACGACCGGACTAGGAGAATGATCGCGTTTGATGAGAATCGCCGACAAACCCGGATTCTGTCTCAGGCTAGAAACGAGGTTTCTGGATCTAGCGAACCAAATTGCCATGTTGCGAAAGAAAAAAGACGAAGAAAACGAAGAAAATTGTGTAGTGTACGAAGAAGAAGAGAGAAGTTTGCGACTTTAACGAAGTTTTGAGGGCAATGGATTAGAAGGAGGACAAGTGCATGTATTATCTTGTCGGACTTGACATGTCATCCGTATCTCTCTATCTTCCAACTATCTTTTTTTTCTTTTTTTTTCTCTTTATTAACTAAAATGTCTAGCTATAATTGTTGTCTCCCTAACTATTTTGGGATTTTAATTTTCTACACTAATCATAATCTATAGACTTTGCCTAACTACAGAATCACAGAAAATAAATTTAATTAGTGGAATAATTTAATTTTATAAAATGAAAAGTTGTGGGATAAAATTATTACGCGATTGTAAATTTTACAGAATAACATAATATAAATTTGTAAAATAATTATCCACTAATCTTTAATATTTATGATATATCATAAAAAATTATTTCAAAAAAAAAATAGAAAATGTTAATATCAGGCACATAAATTACTTGAGGTCACTGAGGTTTCTTTTGTGAAACAACGACTACCCATTGCTACCAGTGGGATATGTTTGGAGCACTTAACAATCTTTGTCCATCCCTGGGAAGATGATCCATCTTCTGATTCAGAGCCTGAACCTGAATTGAGACTGCGAGATCTTTGAATCTTACATGCCTTGCCTGAATTCCGAGTTCCAACAATTACTTTTTTTCAAATCGATTTTTTTATTACCTGGAGATGGAGTTTTCCCATTAGCCCAATAAGTTGAGGATGTCTGGAACAATTGATTCAGTGTTCTTTGATAAAAGATGGATGAGGCTTAACACAGATGGTGTAGTCGAGTGAGCACCGACTAATGATGAAGCATCTTTATGTGATTTTGCAGATATCGAGTTATGAGACAAATTAGAAGCAATTTCAATCAGACTAGGGCATCAGAGGGTAAATGACCGAATTCTGAGCAAATGGAGCACCTTTGAGGAACATGAGGGAATTATGTCTGAACCAGAGCCACATTTCTCAGTTTGTCTTTTACCGAGACCGCACACGGAAACGTTTGGTCCAATTTCATGGCAACCTTGACCTTGACAAGGCCAAATCGATTCGAAATGAGCTTTGTGTGTTCCGTATAGAGAGGAAAGCCCAACCCCGAAGTGATAGTGCTAATTCCATCGAAAGCCAATAACTGCTCGGGGACATTGTGAAGGATTATCCAAAGCGGAGCAAAATCCAATTTCATCGGAGCTAGACATGTTTTGATAACCGTAAAAGCACAGTTCCCTGATTGCCAAAACCCGACCTCGAGAACCGACCTCCGAAGAGCAGCAGAGGAGGGGGACTTGGAAGGACCTGGACGTTGTGGTTCTGATCGAGAACCGCAATGAGATCTGGGGGAATTTCACTCTTTTTTTTGCTCGACCTCATTGATCCTGCTTCCCATGATATTTCCCCCCGAAATCTGATTTATACCATCTTATTTGGTATATTTGGCCATAGTGAATTGTTATGTAAATTTATTCGGTTATGTAACGTATCAGTCCATCATTTCATCCTTTATCAATTTATACACTTTAGAATTGGTAACACAACGGATGCTTAAGTTCAAATCGTATTACTTGTAAACGTATAAAGAACAACTTTTCTTTATTGATTTAGAAACTTTCTCAAAACTAAATCTCTTTCTCTCTTAATCTTATGGAACAACTCTCCATGGACTATGTTTATATAGAACTAAGTTACTCCTTATTATATTGGGATTACAACAACACAAACCTTATCTAAATCTCTATTCGTATCTAGATTTTATTTATGTATTTATCTTTATCTCTTTTAGCGACTTCTTAGTAAGAGATCACTTCAACCTCAAGTCTTGGAATTATCCAACATTCTCCCCCTTAATTCCAACTTGAACTGTGGGCGATTGCTTCGACTCCAATCAGTCCTCTCATTTTTTTGAACTTGATTCTTGCTAGTGGCTTAGTAAGGATGTCCGCCTTTTGTTCCACTCCGGGTACATGGTTCACTTCAATTTGCTCATTCTCCATACACTCATGAATAAAGTGATAATTTTTAAGAATGCGTTTAGTTCTTTCATGAAACACTGGATTCTTGGTTAAAGATATGGCCGACTTGTTGTTTATCCTTAGTATGACCTTCTCGTCTTTGCTTAAGAATATCTCTCAATATTTCCTTGGGCCATATGGATTGCTTTGCGGCTTCGTAGCTGCCATAAATTTGGCCTCGCATGAAGACAATGCAACAGTAGGCTGATTTTGTGATGTCCAAGTGATCGGTGATGAACCAAAGTAGAACACGTGACCTGAGGTGCTTCTTGCATCATCCACATCGATATTGTGACTACTATCACTATATCCTAAGATTCTCCTTGAACTGTATCTATTAAAGTGTAAACCAAAGTTTGTAGTTCCTTTCACATAACTTATAATGTGTTTGATTGCTTGCCCATGAGACTCTTTCGGGTTGTGCATATATCGAATTAGAATTCCAACCGTGTACACTAGGTCTGGTCTTGTGTGAAAAGATACCTCAAGCAACCTATGAATCATCTATACTCCGTAGCATCAACATGTGGTTCATGTTCAGCCTTTGAGATCTTTAAACTTGACTCCATTGACACATAAGTCAGGTTACATGAATCCATCTTGGTATCAATGAGAATTCCTTGTGCATATCCCTCTTGTTTATAAAGCCCCGAGCATCACATTCCATCACTGCCTAGTGGTAGTGTCGATCGACACCACTGTTAGACATAAAACATTGGTGTCGATCGACACCACTGTTAGACATAAAACATTTGTGTCGATCGACACCTCTCGCAGAAACCTGAACCGGGTCAAATCCTCACACGACTCGAGTTCCGTTTCATCATACGAGATCATTCCCGATTTCAATCACACAATTCATACAGAAATAATCACAGAAACAATTCAATCATCACAATCATTCATTCAAAATTCCTAATAACCTAATCTCATATCCACGATCACGCACTCACCTCGATTTCACGAAGGAAAAGGAAGAACGCGAAGAACACGATGAATGGGACGGAAATAGCGACGAACATCGATGAAACTCGCAGGAAATCACCGAGAACTCGCCCACAATACCACACAAACGAACCCTTAAGGATCACGAACGAAGAACGATGAGAAACGGATCACAAATCCTCTCGAATCACTCTTGAATTCTCAAAACACAATTTTCCTTACTAACTTTTTCTCTGGAAAACGTGCTTCTGCGGCTGGAACCTTTTATAACCCGACCTAGAGCTGCGTCCCCAAAACCGTGCAACAAACCGAACAATTTTAAGTCAAACCGAATTTGACCGATAACATTGGTGTCGATCGACACCCTGCCTTGGTGTCGATCGACACCCATGACCAAAATCCATATTTTGGTTTCGGGATGTTACAAAACCGATTAAGCCAATTAAACAAGAAAATCGCTTATTTATAACAAGGTTAATACAAATTGTATATACACCAATTTGAAATCCAAAAAACCAAAACCAAATTCGAAATGAACCAACAAGATCATTCTTCGCAGCATCGACCGATGAACCAACAACATCTTTGCATTGTTGTATACCAACTCCGCATCATCTGCACGGTTAAATCAATCCAAAATGTGTAAACCGACTTAAACCCGATAACATATATATGTATGAGCTAAACCGAATTCAGAGTTAGTACATTACCAGAAATAAGATCCAAGTTGAACTAAGGAGGCTCATTGTCACCTGACTCTACCGCAGATTTAGCCGCGACAATGCCAACTGCTAAACTCTAGATTATATCTAAACCATCACTCAACGATGCGACTGTACCACCAACTAGACAATCGCCTGCACCAGTGGGCTTTTTGACTTTGGCTGGAAGAGCCGAGAAATGTATTGCGAAAAGACTCGGGCTTGATTCAGAAAACTGGTTTGGCGAACATATAGATTGTATCCTTTGGAAGATTTTTGCGAGCTTTCAGTTTATGTTGAAAGTGTTCTTTGGGTTTCCTTGGAGCATAATAGAGCTCCATTTGAACTGAGGGTTATGATAATTGCTTTAATCCCATTTTCAAGAAGAACCAAAATAGCTGGCTTTAGCACACGGAAAATATATTCCGGTAAAAGTTTATTTTCTTCCGGTTTAAACGGTAGGAACAGATCCTTAGCACAAAGAGCGTTCGCCATTGCAATGATTTCGTCTTATTGTAATTGTATTTGAAAGTATTTTGTTGGGTTTTGATGAATTCACCATGTTGGATTCGTATTTTGATGTATTAACTTGCATTGCATTTGAAAGTATTTTACTGGGTTTTTTTGAATTTAAAATATAGACACGTGAATCTCTCTTCTACCTTCCCTTAACCCACAATTATCGTAGGAAAGAACCTCCATTTTTTTTGTTAATTTTTTTTTTCAGTTTCTTTTCTAATTTTAAGGATTAACAAAAGTGATAATATCCAATTTATTATGATTTATTCATCTTGATCTTTGTGTATGAATAATCGAAAGAGTGGGTTGATTTTCATTAGGATTTTATGCTTGTGTATGAATCAGATTTGTAGAAATATTTCGGAGAAGAGGTAAACTTTTGGAATTGTTTTCTTTATTATTTTTTATTTTATTAGAAATCCATAAAAGAAGAGGTGAAAAGCAAGTATTTCCTTTATTCATGTTTTAGGAGGAAAAATACAATAAAATCCATTACAATCAAAATCTCCTAAAATCAAGTATAAATTAAATAACAGTTGTTTTTATTGTATTTTAAAATACACCAAACAAATGTTCAATCCAATAACATGTGATTTTATTGTATTTCTATCAAATACATAATTAAATAACACGGATTTTACTCTGATTTTAAAATAAATTAAAATTTCTAATCCAATAATTATTAGAAAGAGTGCTGACATATTTTAAATATCATAAAAACAATGAAACATTTTCCAATGCAAAGAACTATTTTTCGCTAATCTTTTAAAGCATTTTTGATTTTACATTTTCTAAAAATAAGTTTTAAAATCATAAAATTCAAACTATAAACAATACTACATCATGAATTTTTTTGACTTTAGTCATATTAAATTAGTGATGTTAGTTAGGGATATGGTATAGTGTTGAAATAAGAGAAGTTGATTTTGAAAACTCATTATTCTACTAATTCCACAACGTTAGCTTGTTTTACTTGCGGAATGAAAGTTTCTTTGTGTTTTTATTATCCAATATAAAATTTGGTGTGTTTGAGCTAGTGTTATAACTTTTTCGATTGGCAAAAAATATGTGAAATCATTTTTTGTGTGGTGTGTTACTAATCAAGCCATAGTGGACAAATAATACTCTTTTTTTTTTTTTTTTTTGAAATTTGACAAACAATACTATTTAATCGAAAGAAAACTAAAATACGGAGAGAAGTTGCCTTATTAATACCTTACATAAGCAA
Organism: Draba incana; assembly: GCA_963576765.1. NCBI lineage: Eukaryota > Viridiplantae > Streptophyta > Magnoliopsida > Brassicales > Brassicaceae > Draba > Draba incana. Next base: position 12,847,128 of record OY755208.1, read on the forward strand.
ATCAGAAAGATTTTTTTCCAACTACCAAACCAAAATGTACTGTGATGTGTTTAATTGGTTTATGATCTTTATCCAACTATAGCAAAATTTGCAAAGTCATCTACTTGCGTGTCATTTGTGTCTTTCTTTGAATTTCTCTCATGACGTCCGTGAACTAAAACTTTGTTTTTCAGAAAGAAAAGAAACAAGATTTATATTGACACAGTACATTTTATTTCCATGTTTAGATTAGTTTTAAGGTTACTCAACAATAACTAGAAACGATTCGATCTGTTTTTAGATGATGAAAAAGTTTGATATTTTCTCAAATTAAGATTCATTGATGGTAACATCTTAAACCTAACCAATAAAGCTTCTGGGCCTAACTTAGATATATGGCTTGGCCTAAACTAGCCCCATCACATGTGGGACCTAACTTACGTACGTAGTGACATCTATATTTCCGATCAAATTCGTGTGCTTCGTATAGAAAAGTGAGAACAGAGTTAACTGACCCCATATTGTTGTTGATTCTGAAAATGCATATGTGGTCGTGTGATGCTTTCCTTTGACCAAATTTATCACCTTTCTTTAATGAACACAATCTCATTGTAAACGCTTACCCAACTGGTTCTTGAGCTACCGAACAAAGGCTCATAAACAAATGACCGTTTATGAGGAGTGGCAAGTAATTCCACCATATAGGGTCCAAACAATTATTTTTTTTATTGTAAAGAAAAAAAAGCCCCAAAATTTTTCTTAAGAAAAAAAAAAACTATATTAGAAAAAGTCCAGTTTAAATTTTGAGAGAATATGTGATAATGACACTTTATGCGAAAAAGGTTAGGATTGTGGCACATCTAGGAAAATGGTGTCCGTTTGACACTTTCTCCCACTGTTCACTCATTTTTACTCTCATCCACTCAAAGTAATTACAAATTTGTCATTTCTCTCTATTCTTCACCCTTTCCAAGCCAATATCGTTTTTCTCTGTTTATGTGTCTGTACATATGTTATATCTATGTATGTGTGTACATATGTTTTATATGTATACGTATAGTGTATTCATATGTTTTACGTGTACATGTATGTATGTAAATATGTGTACATATGTTTTATACCTATGTATGTGCATATGATTAATTTTATGTGTACATGTACATATGTTTTCTATGTGCACGTGTATGTGTGTATATATATATATTATGTGGACGTATATCTATATAAGTGTGTACACATGTATTATATGTGTACGTGTATGTGTATTTGTCAAGAACGTCTCAATTTTATTCAGGGCCCTAGGCAAAAAAAAAAAAACAAAAATCCGGCATTTTCTAATAGAAAATTTTTAAAAAGAAAAAATCCAAACCCTTTTTTCTTTAGTAAAAATAGAAAAAATTGCTTGAGCCCTGTGCGGTGGAGCCACTTGCAACCCTTTTTAGACGGCCCTGGTATTTGTATATGTGTATACATATGTGTGTATGTTTATGTGTGTACCTATATTTATATGTGTACGTGTTCATGTGTGTATATATGATTTATATGTACGATATATATCCATATGTATATGTATATGTATGCATGGATGTGTATATGTGTGTTTATATGTTATATATGTGTGTTTTTTCTTTCATCTGAATTTCCATATATCACCTCCAAAGGGGTTGCCAAAACCCAAACATTTACAAGACCATTCCTACACCAAAAGATCATCAACCATTTCACGATCACAAAAGGTTCCTATAGACCATTTCAAGAATTACCTAACCCAAAAATGAGAAAAAGTTCAGAATTGAGGATTAAACACTCTCACTCACAAAAACATGTTGTAACCAAGAGGAAAAGCTTGATACTACATATGATTGAATCTATTCCTCCCTTGTTACACTCCTAGCAATGAGAGATACTCTTCTATTAGCTTCATTTGTTTCCATCACTTGTTTCCATTCCCCAAATCTTTCCATGACACTCATAATTTCACCTACATGATAACCAAAAGATGGCCAAGCTTTTGGTCTTGCCACTGCACCTACCAATTCATCTAATGCAAAGATCACCTTGTTCACTTTGTGGAACCTCATGCTTTCTACTGCCTAGAGAAGCACTTTGAGTTTAGCTTCCAAAACGTCTTCACCTCCTTTAAAACACCATATAAACGTTATATATGTGTGCCTATGTATCAGAAATAAAATAAATAAACAAAATTTTTTTTTAAAAAAAGAAACCAAGCACGTTGAGGAGAAAGAGAGAGAGCTTGGTGAAACGATAGGGGTGTTTTGGACAAACCATGATGAGAAGTGCCCTATGGTTTTCAGTAAAGTGACAAAAACACACCAAATTTTAAAATTAAGTGTTTTATTGGTCAATTATTTTATAATTTTTTTTTGCTTTGGGCCCCAAAAAAATTGGGACACCACACAAAAATTTATGTGTTGCCATTTAAACCCACCCACACATATTAAATCAATTCTTAAATAAATGACTCAAACCTAACAAATTCTTTATCAAACTATAATAAAGAAAAATTACGTTTCATTTCAGTAATAGTTTATCTTAGATTGAATAACTTGGAAACCCCAAAATTCTACCTAATAAACTCATCCGAGAAAAAGCAAAGTGTTCAACCTATCAATACATAATTTTAAAAATACACATAAAGTTTTAAATCAAGTATTGAAACAAGTTTTCACCGATCTAAGTACATGAGGGTGTTTCGAAACTTAGAATTCAATCTTATTAAAATGGTTGCATACATATAAATATTGGATATAAGAAATCCTAAACAAGTCTCCAAGTTCATAGCTATTACATTTGATTTTGTTGTAATTTATGTTCGCCTAAATTTATGGTTCTGACCGGAACCGATGGAAGCTTTCCAAATTTTCCGAGACAATTGAGACACTCTGTGTAAGTGGAAATGCGAAGACAATGCCTATGTCACTCCGATTTGCACTCTTTGTCACTCTTTGCTTCACCTTCCATCGTTAACGCAACTAGTAGCATCATGATCCACACATGCCAGAGCCGGTTCAAATTTATAAAGGGCTATCAAGCAAAAAAAAAAATAATAAGTTGGGCCTAAAATATATTTTTTATGAATTTTTTTTTTAAAAATAATTTTGAGCCCTTTTCAGTTTTAATTTTAAATATTTTCATGATTTCATAAAAAAAAAAATTAGGCCCCTTAAACGTTCGGACACGGGATGTGGCTTCGGGGCGTCCCACCCCATGTCCTCTCCACTAAGTCGACACTAGATCGACACAAAACTCATCTTTCTCCTCATTTTGTTTTGAACTTTTTTTAAATGTTTTTCAGGTTTATATTTTCTAATTGATGAAGAATTTATGATGCATTACTTCTCAGCCAATTATAAAGCATTGCTTATATAAAATGAAAATAGTTGACCCATGAGATCTTGTAATTTATTGGACTTAGATTATGTACCAAATTTTAATTTGTTATTGTTGGTTGAAAAAATCCTCTTACTATTAATAGGGAAGTACATTTAGTAAAAAAACGTAGTTGTTTTAATTTTATTGGTTTAAAACTATGACATGTAATGATGACATGTCTTTCAATAAAATATGACATGATTTTAAGCTAATTAAATAGATAAAATCAACTTAAAAATTATGAAATAAATCAACCAAATTTAATTTGAATTTAGTTGGGTAAGTTTTTTAATTCAATGTTTTAAACAAAATTTGTTTAACTCGCTCAGTTATATATTTCTCCTATTATTGTGGTTAAAATTTAGAATGTGACTTATATACTATATTTTCCTACTATTGTGATTTACGTAAATTTACTTGAATCTTTCATAAATGAAGAAGTATATTTATATGTGGATCAAATCTAAATTGTAACATTCGTGAACAAAAAAATGTATTTTGGTGTTCGTGTCGAGCGACACAGGGGCTGTGTCGATCGACACGAAGAATGGAGGTGTGTCGATCGACACGTCGTGTGTGTCTCTCTTGACACGAGCTTTGGCAGAATCGGACGATTAGTTTTAATCGTCGGTTTAAGTGTGGTTTAGGGATTAGAACCCTAGGTATATAAGTGGAAGTCGCGTGCAGCCGTAGGGAAGAGGGTTTTCAGAGAGAAAGAAAGAGTTGAGACAGATTTGGTTTTTCCTTGGAGGATTTGTTGTGGAGAATCCACTAAAACCGTTTCCTACGAGTTTTAGAGGCGTAGAGTTCACCGTTCTTAGTGAGCCCTCGAGTCTAGGAGGTCTTTTCGTGCGTGTCTTGTGCCTCAAATCTGAAATCCTTTCATTCCTAAAGCTAAGGTGAGTTGTGACCATGGTTCTACGCAATGATGTATTGGTTTTATGAGTGTTTTGTGATGATATTTGTGATAACATTTGCCATTTTTGGGCTAAATTTAAAAGAGATAGACTCGAAGCTATGCAAAAGAACCGAGATATCATGGAGAATTCTATGATGCTTGGAAGCGGAAGAGAAACTTTTGATGGCTCTGATTAACTGTAAAGAGTCAAATTTTACCGAACATCCTTATATCTTCATCGATAACGTATGACAAGACTGCTCGAAACTCAAAGCTTTCATTAGTTTCAGCCACCATAACCACATTGGTTTTGGGTTTACACTCTTGGTTCATCCAACATAACCACATTGGTTTTGGATTTACGACAAGCTTCATGGTCGGATAGACGCAGCGGCTGCGAACAGAGAGATCCACAAGCAACAACACGATCAACAACCTAGGAAATCTATCATCACATATTTTTTCCCTATAACTACATAAGAAACCTTTCCTTCATTGATAATAGGTACTAAACTTGAGAATATCACAAGTGAGGCCTATCACAACAATTTACAAATCCAACAAGAGGATTTTTCTAAACACTTCTCTTTTTTTGAGCAAGAGAATCAATTACTAGCCTGCGAGGAAGAGCACAAGGACCAAAGATCAAACCTCGTCGTTTGGTGTTTGGATTTGGAGAGAACCTACAATCGGCAGTAGAGATTTACAGGGGAGCACTGACTCCAATTTACCGGCTTCGAGAAGAGTAATATCGAGGGTCAGATGGACTAGGAGAGTTTTGCCGGAAGGGCTCGTCCCTAAAGATGGAGCACGATAGGTTCTCATGAACAGAGAAGGAGATGGAGAGTGTGGAGGGTGTGAAATGGGAGGATGCAGTGGAGATAAACACTGTGAATCTGGCGGATATGGAAGATCTGGTGGCTCTGGATGGTTATTGGTGGTTAGCGGAGGAGGGGGCTTGACAGCGGAGAGCTTCACACCATAAAGAATAACTCCGGTGATGAGAGAAGCCGATGGCGACTGTGAATAGGTCTTCCGGTGGAGCTTGATAGGAGCCATGGCGGATGACGGTGGGCCATTGAGGAGGAAGATTGTCGCCGGTGAGTAAAACATCATCCTAGATCTCGACGGTGGCTACCTCGAACTCTGGGTCTGGGAGAACTTGAAACTAGGGCGAACTCACAAAATAGCCATCGTTTCGTTTTACCTAGTTAATTAATTAAAAGATTGATTTTTAAGGAAAAAAAAAATTTTACTCTAACAATTAAAAATTAATAAAAGTTTCAGAAAATTCTAAAATGTTTACTAATATGTACTGTGACAATGAAGTTGCACTTCACATTGCCAAGAATTCCGTCTACCATGAGAGGATTAAACATATAGAATGAGACTACCATGTGATAAGGAAACGCATTGCTTCTGGTTTTGTGAAGACGCTTCATGTTTCACACAACATCAACTGGCTGATCTACTCACCAAACCTCTCACTGCTCAACAATTCATTAAAATTTTGTTTAAGATGGGAATTCATCACTTGTATTCTCCATGGAGCGTATTAGAATACATACATTGATTATTTAATTTCGATTTAATGTGGCTTATATTTGATTTCATTTCCTAGTTATGTTGTATTCAAAATACATTATGTACGCTTTTTATTTTTTAATGAAAAAGTTGCTTGGATCTCAAAATCACAAAAATAAGAAAATTAAAATAGAAATGTATATTTATATAATGTACATTTCACATAATTAAAACTATGTCATCATCAAACGTTTACTTACACATAATAGTTCAGACGAGTCAATCTGTCATATCGAAACAGACGGTATATACTAGTTGTATGACTAATGGGCCTTTGAAAAAAGGGATTATTAGCTAAGTGCTACTCCAGAAATCCCGTAGGATCTGAACGGAGGATGATGATCTAGAAGGGCTTGACTTTAACAACCCAAAATAATTCCTTAATCCTTCCTGAAATCCCGTACGATTTCCTAATCATATTAAAACCCCAATTGACAGCAACACCTTCCCACATACAGTATTTAATACCACTGTTTAACCACTCTGAGAACAACGTGACATGCAGATAAAAATCTTTAAAGATATTTTAGTACTACTACAAAACAAAATAATCAAAATCTTTATATATTCCTCCCGTATATGCTACAAACGCCAATAAACCAGGTCAAGCAAGTTATCATCTTTTGTTTTATTTATGAACAAAACTTAGTTATAAAAGACTTTTGTACGGATCTTCTCTCTGGTTTTTGCAAGATCACAATGTTAGATCCTTCAGCTAAATCCTACAATACCCATTTGTGTTTTCCAAGTCTTCCCAATGATCATTCAGATTCCGGAGCCTGTTCGCCTACCAGTCCACCGAAGAGTCCACGTCACCGTCCGGAAGATTACTGGAGCCTCTCGCCGGATTCGAAGGCGCAAGCCATAGCTCGTGGCCAACGAGAGCTTATGGAGATGGTTAGTAAAATGCCCGAGTCGTGTTACGAGCTTTCCATGAAGGATCTTGTTGAATTAAAAGGGAACGAAGAGAATGACTTGAAGGTGTTCGATGAAATGCCTCAGAGAACAAATAAGCCGAGTAAGGTTGTTAGGAAGGTAAAAAGTGATAAACGGATAGATCCGAATCGTAATAGTGGAGTAAACAATAGTGGGTTTCTTCTCAAAATGATGTTTCCGGTTAGCTTAGGTTCTAAGAATGATGTAACGAAGAAGAAAAAGAAGAAGAAGCAGGATGATTCTATTAAAGATTCTCAGGTTTCACCGAGAACATCGATCTCTGAGGATAAAGATTGGTGGAATAGATTGTCTGAATCGAGTGGAAGTACGAGTACAAAGAGGAGTGGTAGTAGCAATAGCAACAACAGTAATAGGAGCAGAAGCAGCCAAAGGTATGTGTACATATCTGAGAATTCAAAGTCTAAAGGTTTCATTTTTCATATTCACATACGCAAGGATTTGCTTTTGCTAATCAGATTTTATGAAACTTCCCAGTTAGATCTAATTTTTGATGATTATCTTATATCTTTGGCAAGGAAAGAAACAAAAAACCAACTTTTAATTGTTTCCAATTTTTAATGTTTTAATGATAACTTTTCTTTCTTTCTTTCTTATCATGTGAATCTGTTAAGGATCTTGTTGGTTGTTTGTTGTCTAATTTAAGACTTTTTGACAAAGAATGTGAAAATGGTGATTGAATCTCTGTAGATCTCTTTTTAGCAACAATAAACTATGTACATCACACTGGTATCTGTCTGATTGTGTTGTGGAAGCATTTGGGTTTTGATGTTTGAAACTGTCTGATGTAGGGATGCAAAGATTAGCTGTTTATCTTTCCTTTGGAGTGTACATTCACGAGACTAAAACAGAGTTTCCTTCAAGGACCTATTTTAATCCTTCTTGTGCTTAAGAAGAGGAGGAGGAGCCTGATAAATGCAACAACACTTGGGAGTTTGTTTGCAGGCTTAATTTTTTTTTTTTGCTTTTGTAAAGCCTTTTGTCCTTTAAACACGGTTTAAGTTATGTAAATAGAGATTTATGCGCAAACGATTATTAGTAATTCGATTCTGGGATTTTTGAATCCTAATGTACAGTTACAGTTTGTAGCTTTTGATTACTTTTAGGATCTTTACTTGATTATTTTTTTTGTCGACAGGATCTTTACTTGATTATTTACTACTTTTGTTATTAAAAGCCTAAAACTAAATAAATACATCATCACCTTTGCCTCAAAAGAAGCTCTCTCTATTTTCCGTTCAAATGGGTCCCACTCTAGACTTTAAGTTCTGGTCCAAACGCATGTCTTTGTTTTCTGTGTTTGGAAAACGCGTTTTTATCCTTCAAGCGGTTTGGATTCGTAGTTCTCGGAATAAAAGTCAACAAGTTGTATTTTAGAAAATTAGGAAGGTTTAGTACTAATTAGTTGCTAATGATCATTACTTTCGACCAAACCTTTATTCTATTTTACCAATATGAAAAGGAATAAAATTAGTTTCCGTCACCGACTTGTTACCTTAGCATAACGAGACAAAATTCCAAAGCTTTTGCATCTTGCAAAATAATTTAACAAACAAGTCGCAGTTGATTTTTATGGACGGCTAAAAGCTGATGATGACCTGATACAATCTCACAATCTCCGATCGTGTTTTTGAATCCAAAGTTCAGATTTTTAAGAGTACCCTCAATCTTCTTGATCGTAAGACGCACAAATCTGTTTCTCAAGTTTAGAGTTTTATCGACAGGTAAATTCGTTTCCTTGTTCTCCAGACATGTACACATTATGGGTTTTGTTTGAAACTCTTGCTTAGACTTTGATTCATACTTTTCGTAATTGTTGATTCCTTGATTTCCAATTTCTTGGATTTGCTTAAAATCTGTCATGGGTAATTCGTAAAAGAAGGCAATTTCGTTTTTGAATTTGATAATTGATGCTTCTGGTTTTGTGATCTGGTCTAATTACAAGCTGGTTTGGTGAATTTTGATTGACATTGTTTGTTTCTCAGTGTTTGATCTTTGACTTCTTTTAAATCTTTCTTGATCTATCTAGAATTAAGTGTTTATACTAATTGGATACTTGGAACTTTGGGATTTGATTGAAAAAGTGAACTAGCAATGGCGAATAACGCGTCTGCTTGTGCTGAGAGAGCTACGAATGATATGCTGCTTGGTCCAGATTGGGCTATCAACATTGAACTGTGTGACATTATCAACATGGATCCTAGGTAACTTCTTCTGATGACTTTTTCGCATTTGAATTACTAAGATTTGACCCTTTTTTGTCGCTATAGTCAAACAAAAGAAGCAGTGAAGGTGCTCAAGAAACGTTTAGGAAGTAAAAACTCTAAAGTGCAGATTCTCGCTCTTTACGTACGTCCTTTTTTTCACTCTTTCGTGGATATTATCGTTTGGTTCCGTTTATTATACTGATCGTCGGGAGATTGGTTCAGGCATTGGAAACGCTGAGTAAGAACTGTGGCGAGAGCGTGTACCAGCTTATTGTTGACCGTGATATTTTGCCTGATATGGTCAAAATAGTGAAGAAAAAGGTTTTTAATTACCATGCTTGTGTTATATTTCAATTCGATGATTAATTTCGCTTACTATTTACCAAAACTGACATATGCAGCCAGACCTGACTGTGAGGGAGAAGATACTCAGTTTATTAGATACATGGCAAGAGGCTTTTGGCGGAAGCGGCGGAAGATTCCCTCAGTATTACAATGCTTATAATGAACTCAGAGTATAGTACATGGACCGTTTTACGGATATCCAGTTTTTTTAATATTATGTGTCAAACTTTTGATAACTGGATTTTGCATTTGGAAATATTTTAGTCTGCGGGAATTGAATTCCCACCTCGAACCGAGAGCAGTGTACCGTTCTTTACTCCACCTCAGACTCAGCCCATTGTTCCTCACGCCGCCACTCCATCAGATGAAGATGCTGCGATTCAGGCCTCTCTGCTAAGTGATGATGCTTCTGCACTTAGGTACATTCTTGTTTGCTGATGGAGAAACGAGTATTCCGTGTCTTGCATATGTTATAGACTTAAGTTTTTTCATTTTTTCAGCAAGGAAGAGATTCAAAGCGCTCAGGGATCTGTTGATGTTTTGATGGACATGCTTGGGGCTCTTGATCCAAACCATCCAGAGGTAGATCACTGTTCTAAATTGTTTGTTTGATCTCATTTTAAACACTCACTGTTCTAAATTGTTTGTGACAGGGTTTAAAGGAAGAGCTTATAGTTGACTTGGTTGAGCAATGTCGTACTTATCAAAGACGTGTTATGACTCTGGTGAACACTACATCGTAAGGATTCATTTCTTTTCTCCTGTTGGCTCCTCCGTGTGATAAGATTTTGTTAATGTTCAGAGAGTCTCTTTCCTTTTGGTAGAGATGAGGAACTTCTGTGTCAAGGATTGGCGTTGAACGACAATCTGCAACGAGTTCTTCAGCACCATGATGATAAGGCAAAGGGAAACTCTGTTTCTGTTCCTGCAGCAGCTCCAACTCCAATACCGCTTGTTAGCATCAACCATGACAACGATGACGATGAGTCAGATGATGATTTTGGTCAGCTAGCTCACAGGTAATGCTCATTCCAGTAAAATCACAAGACTTGGACTGCAGAATTCATTGTAATTATCTTCACAGGTCGAAAAGAGAGAGCGCACGAGGGAATTTCAACCCTATTCTTGCCCCTCCACCATCTTCAGTGAGGCCAGTACATGTTGAGTCTGGTTCCATGGACTTCCTCAGTGGTGATGTCTACAAACCTCAAGAAACCTCGGAAAATGTAAAGCCTCCGAGTAGTTCCCACTCTTCTGGTCCTATTTTCGATGATCCGGTTCCCCGGAGCAAATCCCCTGAGGAAGCTTTGTTCACAAAACCAGTTTATGACCAGCCTGAGCAATTGCCTCCTGCTCCATGGGATTCTGACAGAACCGCGAATTTCCCACCACCTATGTCTGTTAGAACCAACCCGAGGCAAGAATATTTCCAGCAGAATACTGTTCCTCATCACTCAAACAGTGGCTCTGATTCCTCTTACGAGGATCTCGTGGGACAATCCCGGAATCTCTCTTTGAATCCAACCGTCTCTTCTGCTGCTGTTGCTACTACACCACCAAAGAAAGATGACAAACCTGAAGATATCCTTTTCAAAGATCTAGTTGACTTTGCCAAAACCAGGAAACCGTCGCCTTCTTCCTCCAAACCCGTCAATCAGAACAACAAACCGTTCTGAGACAAAGCTCCCGGTCATTGCTGCTTTAGTAACCAACTACTCTTTTACAATTCTTTTTGTGTTCTTGTTTCCAGGCAGGTTTGATTGAACATGAATGATAAATAAATACCGTGTTTCTCGTTTTTCTCGTTTTATCGAATAAACGTAGTGAGTATCTAGAGATCTTTTCTTGAATAGAAATTTCATAATATTATTCCATGTAAATTGCGTTTGATATAAAAATTCTGAAAAAATCAGTTTCCTCAAGTCTTAAGTATAGATCTTACACAGATCAATCCCATGGGAGAGAGCCAGGGAAAGGAGCCGAACCACAGTACCTGAACAATCCTTTGATTTCAGGGCAACCATTAGGGTAAGGTATAGTCCGGTGGAAAGGGTCACGTTTCAGCTTCTTACGCCAAAGCGAACCAACACATCCGTACGGGTCTTCTTGAAACTGAGATCTAACCATAGCCTCGCCTTTTAAAGCGCCTTCTTTGGATGAAAGTGAAACTGGTGTTCCTAAGTAGAAAAATCTTGATTCCGGAAACCCCATTGCTGAACGATGCAAATGCGCAAATCTCTCCTCCTTAAAATCATAACTCACTACCTGATCCAAGCATGAAGAATACATAACTATCCCAAGAACGACATTAAAGAGCGAGAAATTCGGAAAGCTTAAGGCTTTACTGTTATATTCAATGGGTAAGATCCCGTGAGCTCTCTGAATCGACAAACGCTAAAGAGAAGATTCTCAAAGCTATCTCTAGCATGCTCTTCCGTTAACGCCCTCGACCTCACTTCATCTTTGCCTGTCCATAATCGAAACCACATTATAACCATCAAGTTAATAAAGAGCGTAAAAAACATAACATAGACTCACCGAACCATCCTTTAGACTCGGCAACAGTCCAATAACTCTGAGCTTCACTGAGAGGTCCAGCGTCTTTACGAGTCTCTCCTCCACTAAACAGAAGCAAAGACTCATCATCTTTAGCTGCAGCTTTAACACCTTCTTGTATATGACTCAAGAACGTTGCAGCTTGACCTGGATTCTTCTGATAAGACTCCAAGAACCAAGAATCCTCTTTATCTACTTTACCGCAATCACTGCTCGTATAAATCGAATGACCAGCCACCATCACAAGGTTTCTCAGCTTAGAAAACGGATAAACATCGTTGTCCAAATCGTTCTTCTTGTAAGTAACCGTTGATCGAATATGGTTATCGTAAACCGACGATACAAATATGAGTACCGTGATCCCGAATGAGACGAAAACGATGCAAACGAGAATCGGATGCAATTTGAACAAGTGGTGAAGACGATTTCCTAAAGATTTGAGCATTTTGGGAAACGAATTCTTGGGTTTTCTAGATTTTCTGATAGTTCCTGATTCTAAATCGAAATCACCACTTCTTGCGTACGCATGAAATGACTTATTAGGGTTAATCGATCCGAATGGATAATTATTCATGCTCGAGGACACCAATGAGGGAAATTAAGCATACCCAGATCAGATTTAGGGAGATTCACACTTGTGATCATCAGAAAAAATAATCCTCAGTGTGAAATTTACAGAAAGACGCAGACTTTGATCAGACGACCCAGATCATTGACTTTGAAGGTAAAAAACGACAGCAATTTCAAAGAAAATTCGAACATAACCCAGGTGACAAAATTGAACGGAAAAAACAAAAAACTCACGAGATTTATTTCAGTTTCCGGTGAATTCTGGGGAGAGTTTAGCTTTAAATTCGTCAAGTAAAGATCGAATTCAAGGACAAGTATCGATTTGAACAGTAATAAGAAAATATGGAAAGATGTAGTTTGACGTGAGCGAGGAAGGAGAACGTTGAGATCGTGAAGGCTTTAAGCCCAGATCCATTATCTTGGTCCACGTAATGCGTAATGTGGTTTTTTTTTAATTGTCACCATTTTCCTTAATTTAATATCATTTTCATTTATGTAATGAAAGTTTTAGAGTTACAAAATATTCGATAGACAAAGTTTTAGAGTTACAAAAATGATGGAAAACATGAAAATAAAAAAGTAATCGATACATAAATTTATGATTTTCCGGAAAGCAATTACGCAGAAATATCGATAAACACTCTAGAATCGTCGTCAAGAAAGCAATGTGGAAGCCATCGAAAAAGTGGATTTCGTTTTCCTTAATTATACAAATTTATTTGATTTTATGCTTCATTAAATATCATATTCTTCCTAAGAAAAATAAGATATCAAAAATAAATAAAACATTTATTATAGGCTTTATAGCTCGATCTAAGGTGCAGTTTTTTATTATTTGCAATCCAGATTTTTACGGTTTATTAATATTGAAAGAGAAATATATATCACCAACATGAAATCCTAGACCATTTGCAAACATAACAAAATATTAAACCTTCAAACAGAAAAATAGTGATAACTTTTGTAAATGAATCTAGAATTCTATTAACTAATTGCTTCTCTGGTTTTGATTACATACACACGTCTACAATTATAGGTGGTCTAACGTATGAAAAAACCTTGTGTGCCAGTTTAAAATTAGTGTTATTTTTATGTCTTTTGATAATAGTAAACAAAATTAGCTTTAAATACTCGAGGCATGATCAGTGACTTCAGTTACTTGCGCTTAGGACGGACCATAAGGCTTACAATTATTTTTTTTTCTTTTATTTATGATTTGACTAATTTCTAAGTTTTAATTACTTGACCTAGAGTGAACATAACCATATCAGAATTGCCAACATGAAATTCATCATATGAATAATCATATTTCGAATATAAGGTTTTTACTATTCACTCTCCATGAATATTGCAGTATTGCCACACATCACAAAAAGGTCAATGTGCCAATGTCATTTATGTTTTGTTTTAGGGTTAATTTGCTATATAACACAAAAAAAAATTATAATGAAAAAACAAACTAATTTTGCCTTATGTGGCAAAATATTAACCACTAGATTTAGGGCAATTGGTTGGTTTTTCAATTATAATTTTTGTGTGTGTTATATAGCAAATTAACCCTTTGTTTTATTGGTATGAATACTCTCTTTTCACTATCACATTTGTTTTATCAATTCATTAATATATTTGAAATATTTTGGACAAACAAGTTAATATGCTATCTATCTATTATATTATTAGAGAGGTAACTATGCACCACAATGAAAGTTGAGATTTTATTACATCATATTTGAATGTTGTCTTTAAATAATTTTTTTAAAGGGATATATTCCATGAAATAGATATATCTGATCATTTTTTTATATTTCTGTAAAACGCATCTAAAATATATATTCAATAAATTGTTTCATATTTATCTATTATATTATTATGTTGAGAATGCCTCTAATAAAAATCGAATCCAAAATTATACCGTATTGTTTTATAATTTGTAATACATATTTAACTAATGGATATCATCAAACGATTGTATATAAATTGTTTATTATATGGATATATTCAATGATCTGATCTCATCCATGTTATATATACCTTTTTAGTTACTTTTGTAAACTTAATTATCGATTAGTCGTTTTAAGTTTTTGCTCTGTTATCAAGTTTGTGTATTTTCTTCTTAACAATTGTTTGATTGATTTTGTCACAGTATTCGTTTCTTTTATCTATATTAACTTGATGTTATTGTTTTATGTTTTGTAGGTTTCGTGGGTATATGTTACTTTATGTTCTATTACTTTTGGATTTTTGTTCGTCTATCTTTTTGTCGATCATTAATCTTCGATTGTTGATCTTATTCCCCTTTCTGTTTTTTTTAATTGGTTTTTGTGTATAATCCCTACGATAAAAAGGTATGGTTTCTTATTAATATTTAGTTATACAGTATTTCATGTTTTGTAGTTTGTTTTCTTTTTTGTCTTGGTTCTCAACGAATATTCTCTGCGTTTTGAATTGCCATAAAATCCATCACTTTTTAATTGTTGTAAGAACTTTTTTTCTTATTCGATAATTGCTTAATGAAGAAAATTCTAAATTTTGGAATAATCTTTTCTATTCTTATATAAATACTAACTCTCATCAGCACCTTTTTAAATATTTGTTTTTTGCGTGTTTATATTCACTATTAAATGTATGAATTTTGTCATTAATTTTTACTATTTTATTTTGTATTTGAACTAATTTAGTTTTCTTTTGTTCATATGCCGTCTTAGCTCTCTTATTTGTTCTTTGTTATTCATGTATATTATGTTCTTTTATCCGTTGTTGATTATCAAATTTATTAATTTATTTTTCATCTTGTAGATATTAATTAATGAATATTTTTTCTTCTGATCCAAAATAAAAGTCGTTTTGAAACTGTAGAAAGGTAATTTGAAGCAGCAAAAAGGGATCGAGAAGATTGGCCTCTGAAAGTGGAACCACTACAAAGTCATTGATGTGTTTCTTGTGACCAAGTAACTAAATATATGTGTGAGGTAATTAGTAAAAAAATAACACCCCGAAACTAATTCCGGTAATTTTTTGTTTCTCAAAAAAAAAAATTAGTAAAAAAACTCTATACAAATTTCGTTTGAATGAATCGATATCTCATGTGGCTAAGAGTTTGTGTGGTGTCTCTGCAGTGAGTAGCCAAACCGAATCCATTCAGGTCCACTCTCTACAACTTAGAACAAATATTCTATGCATTTTGGATTGACAAAAATAATCCATCTTTGTCCTTCCGATCAACGCAATTTGTTTCCACTCCTATTCCATATTTTGATCTAAAAAATAAATTCTATTATGCATATATAAGTAAACTCAATTTTTTTATCTATTATATTATTAGGTATGTAACTATGCATCATAATGAAAATTGAATTATTTTATACATCAGACTTTTGTGTTGTCTTTATGAATTTTATTTTTAACGGATATAGTTTGTATTATAAATATCGAATCTATTTTCATCGTGATATATCCTTCCATTATTTTCTAAAGAAACCTTAATTCTTTGTTTGGATTCCAAACAAGTCGTGGCTTTGTTTTGTTTTGTTTAAACTATATGGATGCATATTATTTATTAACCTTTACTTGATCTCATCTATACTTATATATACCCTTCTTACCTTTGTAAACTTAATCATCGATTATTCTCTTTCTTTTCACATGTAGAGAAACTAATCCTTCTTATCTAGAATTAATTTTATTATTATTTGAGAGTTCAACTCTGCATCATTGTGTAAGCTTTAGATTATATAACTTGTGATTCTAATTTTGTTTTGTAGCATTCGTTATGTTCTCACTGTTGGTCATGTTACCATGATTTGTACCAGTTTAAGGATTGCGAGACCTAGGAGACGTCGGAGAAACAAGATCTGGAGAATCCGATGAACAATTGCGATATTTAGACTTGTAATTCCTTTTTCCATCCATTGAGAATCAATTTTGACGCCGATTGAAGATGCGAGAACGAAATTACACAACTAAGATGAAGGAAATGCTTCGCCAAAGATGAAAACGATGATTGGAAAACGAAATCGGAGGAAATTCCAGTGAGATGTGCGGAAAAAGGTTGTTACGAGAGAGGGAGAAAAAGTTTGTTACGCTCTGATACCATTTTAGTAAATAAACTGTGATTTTCATTAATTCGTTCAACTGTACAATTGAGGGTTTATATACAAATGTACCAAGGCATAAACCAAGCCTTAACCAAACAATCTAAAGACTCTATTTACAACAGAGACTCTCTATACAAATCATATACACATTAATACAATCCTCTCACCAATGGAATTAGGATTTAGTTAGAAAATACTTGTCGAATTATGAACATCTCATTTGAGTTTTGTCTCTCAGGTCATAGAATACATGACTATCTGGTTTTGACCTCCAAGCAAAAATGGGACCTATGCGACTAGAACATGTTATGGTAAAGCTATGGTCGCATCAATACAACATGATCGTAGATAGTTAAACCGCAATATATAGGGCGAATTAAAACCCCTCCTAAAATACAAACTTTCCTATGTAAAGTAATATAAAAGAATTAAAAGTCATTTTAGTGGGAGAATACCTACGTAAGAGCCTCTTATTAAGAGGCGTGTAGTGGCTGGTTCAACGTTTACAAATTTGTGTGCATTTTGATGACGAGATTGTTGGCTTACATAATCTCGGTTCACTGCATTCTACACTTTATTTGTTGTCACAGATAAACACACATTCAGAGTCTTCCATTAAAACATTGTCATCCATTTTCTCTATGACTGACAATTTCTAAATTTTTTATTATGTTTACTTGTGTAATATATGGCATGGTCTAATACCCCCAACACTCTTAGTAAGTTAGTATAGTCAAATATTGAGCTAATTGTTTTTAAGATATTGAGACTGAAGCATTTGGTCTATTACTTTAGTCAAATATTGATCTAAGTGTCTACTCCAATAAAAATCCTCGCATGTTAGGGTTTAGTACCACTTAAAATCCGCAAATTTAGTCTATTCGAATAAATTAAATCGATCGGTTTAAATCATTTTATACTATAAGTACATTTGTGAGGGTTTAGGCTCCTCTATTAGGATTTGGTACTACTTAAAATTCACATACTTAGTTAATTTGAATTAATTAAAGTTGATATATTTATTCATATCGTTCTATTTAAATCATTTCATATTATAAGTACATTTGTGAGGGTTTAGACTCCAATATTAGAGTATAGTTACACTTAAAACTCACATATAGTTAATTTGATATACAATTAAAATCGATATATTTATTCAAACTATTCTTTTTAAATCATTTCATACTGAAAGTACATTTCGAGGGTTTGGACTCCTATATTAGGGTTTAGTACCCTTGATTATTTTAATAATTAAAGATAAATTTATATATTATATAATTACTAAACATTTTATGGTTCATTATCCACCACTTTTAGTTCCTTTTATCTTCCTGAAAATCTATATTGTATTTGTATCTACAACAAAAAATATTAATTTACATATAAAAGTTTTAAATTATCAGAAAACATTTACTATATATTTACTATATATTGTTATGCATCCTAGTTATATTGTATGAAGCATCAAGCTTGTGATGTGACACGTTCTCAACTCTTATTTGTCTACTTCGTTACTTTAATTAAAATAGCAAATTAGATTCATGACAGCTTTTACCTTTTTTTTTGTCTTTTATGTGAGCCACATGCCGGTCCCACTAACCTTTCTTATTTTTCGTACACAAGGGAGGTCGAACATCCGACTTTTTGGTACCAAATGAGTGGTAAGGACCACTGCACTACATGTGCTTCGGCGACATTTACCTAAACTCAATCATTTAGCTGGCGTTGTTATGTTTGTTGATTACTTTTTGTATTTGATCACATCTCTCATGTTTAAATATTACAATATAATATCACTAATTTCAAACGTGTTATTACACCAATTTTAATTAGTCCACACTACAATACATATGAGAGTTCGAGGACGTTGAGTAGTGTCAAAAAAAATTTGAGGTGGTGTGTTTTACCATTTCATTATATTTTGTTACCATTCACAAAAATATTTTATCGCCGTATGGTTAAAAACATACTATATACTACCACCACATTTAGTATATTATCCAGCTTTGAATTTAGGAAGACCGCAAACAAGATAAAGAAAAAGCCGTTTTACAAATTTTCATAAAAATGAATCTTTTTGCATATAAACTGATCATGAGTTTTAGAAAATCGCAAGTACATGTTTGGCTTGTTTGAGCTCATGGTAAGTCTTGAGTACATATGAACTATTTCACATTTGGATAATACATGATACATAATATGTCTATTAGTTTTGTTTTATTATAGTCGGTTAAAATTAGTTGGTTTTATTATAAACATATGAATGTTTTGTATGCAAGAAGCCGTATAAGATAATTTCATCGACTAAACCACAATTTTACTCAAAATAATATTTTAATCTTTTCACCAAGTGTTGACAACAAAAAAGTCTTTCAGAAATGGTAAATTAAATTTTGCTTTGATAAAGCGTAAACTAAACTAAAGAAAATAACGCTCTTAACAAATGAGTCAAATATTGATAATTGATAAACTCTCTTATTGTGGTCACTATTTAAGTTTTCTCCCATTATGTCTGCTCCATTCTAGTCACCTATTGTATCTGATTGGTAACCTAAAGCCGTGTAAGCTGTTACATTATAGTTATAAGCATTGAATAAAATTAAAATTTATCTAAAAAGTTGTAAACATCTTATATATATTTTTTTCTAAAAGAAAGAAGAGTTCTACATATACGTACAATCTAACTTTAAAAATAATCATTTTAGTCCCGATGATTAATAAACATATCGTACAACTACTGAAACTACACAAATATAAACATTTTGTCTTAGTTTTACCGAACAACCATGAAATAATTTGATCATTTCTCATATCCATATCTCTTACATCGATCTTAATCTGTTCAACTCGTATTGTTCCTGAAAGAGAAAATGCAACCATGCATGCACGATAATCAATATATATACACACCAATCCAAATATCTATCTGAAAACGAAAAAAAAGATTTTAGCTTTATAGTTATATTTATAAAGATATACATGTGTTTATAATGCACAATTACCAGAACAAGGTACATTTCTTTGAGAATGGGTGTCAACAATGAGCTTAAGGTGTCAATGTCTTCTCTAAGGGTCTCATAGCTCTCGTCTCTTGCACCGATCGCGTCCATGAACGTCTTATTGTCTGGCACTAGCTTCAAACACACCTTCATTTTATACATATAATACACGACATCAATTCATATGTAATCTATATAACCCCATAACTTAAAATGTTTATAATATAAAAAAAAACATATTTTGAGGGGATGTATTTAAAAACCATAATGTCATTAATTAAGTACTCCCTCCGTTCTCTTTTGATTGATGTTCTAGGAAAAAAAATTCTTTCTAAAAGATTGATTTTTTACCTTCTCAATGCATTTTTAATGAAAAAATAATGATGAATTGTAAATTTCAAGACACATTAATTGATTTTATTGGATTACTATTGGGTTAAAGGTATAGAAAATTGTTTAGTACAAAAAACAAGACATTTATAACTAAGAATTAATGTGTTTTCTTAATAAGTGTGAAAATTCTAGAACATCAAATAAAAAGGAACGGAGGGAGTATGATATAGTTAGAAGGTACTTTGAAAGCAGCAGACGCGATCCATCCATGATGCAGTTTTAAAGTCGACATGTAGCATTCTTCTACAAGTTCTTCAATTTTCGACGACATCTCTTTCGACAACAATCGTAATAAACTGGTGGTAAAATCCATTGTCCTATGTAATAGAAAAATGGTAAAAAAGATTCATAAGTCTGTTGAACAAAAAAAAAAAAAAAAAAGATTCATAAGTCTTATTACTATAGAGTATATGTGAAATTTGAAAGAATTTAATTAACGCGTAATGTAAATAATATTTATGTTTTTTTCATTTTTGATATGAATAACTTGGGTACAAAAATAAGATGTGATACATATTGTGCCGATCGTCAGGACATATATACATATTAAATGAGAACATATATTACTCCCTTTTTTAGTTGTTTCTATATGTGAGTCCAAACTTGAGCTCGTAATAAGAGAAAAAGTATGGCATGAAGGACAAATTAAGTACTCAATAGTGCAATGAGTTGGACTACAATTCGGATATGTGCATGAATATTAATTATTGTTATGTGAATTCTATAATTAGATAATTTGATTAAGGAGAATTAATACCTAGTGAGCCAAAGAAGAGCTCTACTGCAACTAGCAACCATCCTGGATGTTCCCTCCTTCTTTTCTTTCTTCAGTATCTCAACCAAATTGGAGTAAACGCCAGGATCTGTTTCACAAACCTTCTCTAATCTCTACACCACCCAATTCAATAAATAATAAAAACACAGGTAAATGACTATTGAAGTGCAAGAAAGGGAAATAAGACTAGCCAAGTTTATAAAGTCATTCTACAATTGACTAAAGTTCTTATGAAACCAACCAAATAAAAGATTACAAGAATGAAAATGAACTATTCGAAAGATCTTTACCCAAAACAAAGCGTATATGAAGTATTGGGTGTTCTTATCAGCATAAAAGTTTTAACAAATTTTTTTCATAGATTGTAATATTATTATAGACCCACTATACACACATGATGTTGATGAGTTTCAATCAACAAAGAGGAGAAATTAAATTACTTTTCTCCAAAAAAAGAGGAGAAATTAATTAAAATAAAATAAAGCGTCTTGTCTTGTCTTTATATGCATGAAGCTACGTTATCTTTTACTTACCTGAATGTTTTGATCAATGTCCTGTCTAAGAACAGTCATTGTAGGTCCTATCTTATCTGCAAACACCAAAACACAAACATCTCAAGATAATCATTGAGTTGGGCTTAATAAGACAATCCAGATTCCTTAGGAAAAATAAAAGATTAAATATGTTCCAAGAAAAATAAAAAGAGCAGACCAAGAACTTGGATGATTAAGTTGCAAAACGAGAGAAGAGGCCTCAAGGGTATGTGTGTAGCTTCAGTGTTATCTACATGTTTAGTTATGATGAAGAGAGAGAGCTCTTCAATGGCGGTTTGAAGCTCTGTCTTCTTCTTCTTCTTCTCCATCTCGTATCTCTTTCTCTTCATGATCTCCTCTCTGTCTCTACTCTGCTTACTTTGTCTCTCTTTATATGTGTATATATATAAATATTAGTGTAGTATATAGTACAAAACTGCAAAGTACAAAATATCGCTTATTTGACTTTAAATTATCAAGTTGGTGTTATCTTTTGTATTGTAAAGAGAAGACTTAAAAAATAAAATAAAAAGACATTCAACTTTTAAATGTATGTACATAATTAATCCTCGTTATAATATGATTGAAAGTAATATTATTGTTTTGGGTTAGAAGAGAAGACAAGTAAACTTTAACAGCAAAGACAATCGAGGTCCATATATAACTCATATGTATGCATATATATTCCTATAATATTATTGGTATGGCATGAAAATAGTAATTGACTAATCGCTTAGATTCCTTAGATCATCAGGATAATAGTGACCCACTTTTTAACCCTTATTTTTTGCTTGATGGTTCTAATCTATCCGATTAAATTTTGACAAGGTGTTATCTATGCTGAAAATCTGATTAATATTCGTGCAGCAGCTGAGTTAATCCGTTCACCGCATTTTTAATGGATCTAAAATGTAATACCATTTTAATTAGTTAAATTGGAATGTAAAAATATTCTGATGAGGAATAAACTTGATGAGAAAAGTGGATAATCGATCTGATTATTTAAACCCATAATGTTGACTGAAATGAAGCGCTCATGTATAGACACGATAAATGAATGAAAATATCTCTGGCAATTAAGTTAAGCCGATTCAATAAGTTCAAGTTCAGATGAACCTGAGAGGCGATAATAATACTTCATCTTGTTTGCTGACTTCTATGATGAGTTTGATTTTATTGTGAGGATAATAGTGACCCATTGTTAATGAAAACGCTGGCTTTTTTTTTTTTTTTTAATCTATAAAGCACATCTAATAAATAAATAAATAAATAACATGTTAATTTTTGATAGGTAACAGATGAAATGACTGAATTGTGACGCGATTTGTGATTTTTCTATCACAAACTTAAAATTTTATTTGGTCATACATAATTAAATTCAGTTCTTTTTCAAAATTAAAAGCGTAATGAGTATTAATTAAAATAATGCTCTCTTTGTTCTTAAAATGATGATTTTTAGATTTTGATTGTTCTATAAAATTTGATTTCTAGGTTTTTATCAATTAATATTAATAAATCGGAATTATTGAATTATAAATAGAAAAAAAATTTAGTATAAGTAAATGATGTATGAATCATTAAATATAATTGTTTTTAAAAAAAAATTTATAAGAAAGTTATACAAAAAAGGGTCAATTTGCAAACTACCCAACAAAAAATTAATAATTTAGAAAATAACAAAAACCAGCATAAGTGGTCAAATATAAACCATTGGATTTAGGTTAAATGGTTAGAGATTTTGTTAAAGTTTTTTTTGTGTGTTATTCTTGCCAATTTCCCTTTAAAAAATTACGAATTCAAAACATGAACGGTACAAAATTGGCGTACAAAGTCATCACCTTTGTGCTTTTCACACAATAATTCTTTCTATAGTAGATTTCATACATACTTTTTAACGATTTCATCATTTTGCAATGTTACAAATCCTAAGGTAATATTCTTAACACCTAATTTTCCTTATTATATATTAAAGCTTGAAAAATCAAAAGGGTATAAACGATTAAATTAACCCGTTGAAAAACTTAATAATTTTGTTAAATAAGCTTAGGGTTCCATTTAGATGTGGTGGTTGGTTATAAGGCATGCAAGGATGAAATAAAAAGAATCTTCTACCAATTTCTTAATTATTTTCGATTGTCAGCTCTTCGCTCATGAATCCAATTATTACCAGTTTCGCACCACTATATATACGTGTATACATTAGTGTATATACATCAAAATTGAAAATTTAATAGTCATATAGTTCTCAGATATTAAATTATCATATGAAGCTTTGTTTGCTTCGGAACTACATTACCCCACCATTAGGGGTGGGCATTCGGATTTTTTGAATTTTTGGATTTTCGGATTGGGACTTACTAATACCATTCATTTATATTATTATATTAGATCGGGATCGGTTCGGATTCTTTTGGGTTCGGGTCGAATTTGCTACTGATTTTGAGATCCAAAACTTATCCGAAGTCCTATCGGATTCAGTTCGGATCTGGTTTTACCCGAACGCAAATAAAAGTGTAAGACCATTAATTACATTAAGAATAAAGCCTAAATATAAAAAGAATGACCAAATTCAAATATAAGACAAAAATGAGGAAAAAACGAGTTTTCTCCATTTAATAAGGTTCAAACTTCAAACATTGGTAAGTAAAATCTGCATGGTAAGTAAAATCTGGATATTATTTTACTTACATAGATAGATATACATTGTTTCTGTATACTTGGTTTCTTCGGTTATTACCTCGGTTATCAGAATTATCCGAAACTGAACCAAAATCCAAAATAAAATAAAGTGAAAATCATTCGGTTATGTAAGAATAACCAATATAGATCCAAACCGCTTAATTTCGGTCGGGTTCGGGTTTGAATTTCGAATTAGGATAATTTGCCGACCCTGCCCACAACGACAACAATGTTTCCTAGTAAGTTTCATAAGAAAAAAGAAAGAGAAGAGAACAATGTTCCTCTATATCAAACATTTACTTATACTACAACTTATAAATACCATTATTATTAGGAACAAGGCAAAACTAAAAAAAAAACATAAATGTATTGCAACTACGTACAACCCCATTTTTTTATTTTTTATTTAATCAAATCTAACGTAACAAATTTAATGGAGATTAAAAGAAGCGAAATGTTCATAATTAAGATTTACAACTTGGTGACAGTTAGTTATTCTCGTATGTCAAAATTAAAATTATCCGTTGTAAAATTGTTTCTATTTTTATAATTTGTAAGAATTAATATTCCATTATTAAAATAACTAACAAAATTAATTTTTGTAACTAATATTCTATCAAATAACTTATACGTAAAGTATTTTTTGTTTATACATAATCTGTACAAGTAGCATCAAGGTCCTCCTTAGTCCCGACCATGACCCTAATATACCTTAGGGTCTTAATAGGCCTCTATCATCAGACAATGACGAAAAATATGTTGATTGATTTGTATATATTTTTTTTTTTACAAAACAACTCGTCATGATTCACGATGACAAGGCTAAATAATCAACTAATTCAATATCTTTTGACCAAATTCGTATAATTCAAGCAGAGCCGATTTTGAGGTTTATAAGACCGCAAAGTAAAAAACAAAAATACACTGCTTTCTAATTTTTTTATTGAACAACCCTAGTTTTTAGAGTACCACATACTCATGCTTGATATGCTTGAGTGTAAGGTAGATCCTGAATGAAAGACTTATACATTTAGTACCTTAAAGTTTTTTTTGCTCAATTATCTATTTTCCGATTGGAATTTTGATGTTTGAATTTTGATGAAATTTAAATTTGTACATATATGATACAGCGTAAGATTAAGATAATTTTCATTTATTTGTATTTTAATTATAATGTTTATCTTTTAGAACATTTTAGGGATTATTAGAGTTTTTATTCTTTATGATAAATTAAATAAGCTGTTTATGCATTCTATTGTATGAAGTAGTTGATTTGATTAATAAAAGAGTTTTAATTTGTGAGAAAAACTATTAATGATCCTATGTTTTGATTTGATTAAGTTCATCAAACAAGAAATAGATCGCAAGCAAGGATTATCGAATCCCTTGGTTGAGTTGAAAGGTTCTAGGCGAAGATTCCCTTGAGTCATTTGGTTGGAATATTAATCGTTGCTTTCGTTTTATCAAAATATATATATATATATATATATATATATAGAATATTTGTTTTGATATAACAACATACAATTTAGTGGTTTATACTGGTATAATCGTTACATGATCATTCGGATTTAAACAATATAATGCGTAGAAGTTTTTAAAGAAATGCCACTTTTAACATGTCACTTTTTAAAAAAAATTAATATCATTTATGTTTGAGTAAAATTTTAATATAATTGTGTTTGAGTTAATTGTGTTATGTTAGGTTTAGTAGGGTTTAAAATTTTTTGTGATCAAATTACTCTTTAAGATTGAGGATTTGAGGTTTAAAGTTTTTAAAAATCTTAATTAGTGACATTTTTGAAAATAAACAGTTGTGGGTTATATTTATTATTAAATAACTATGCAAATATATAATGTTAAGCATCCAGGCCCGTGCCTAATGGGTTGAAAAAAGGCATTGGTCTTAGGGCCCCGAATAATATATATAAATTTTGGGGCCCCCAAATTTTGAAAGTTTGCAATGGTGTAGTGGTTTTAATATTTAACTTTACCCTCTATTTAGCATGTTGAGTTCGAATCCTTAGGGATACGTTTTTCCCGTTATTATTTTTTTCCTTTTTTTTGTTTTATCGTATGTTTATTAAGATTTAACCCTAAGATTCTATTTTTTTTCCTCACAGCCACTGAACATAGCTTTGACGACAAAATTAAAATCAAATTTGAGCTTCGCCTTCAAATTCATCTTCTTCTTTCCTTTTTCGCCGCCGGTAAACAATTTTATTAGTTCACGTTAAGACTTCTTTTGTTGGTTTTAATTTTATTCATCTTTGTTTTTGTTTTAAATAATTTAAAGTAATCTTTAAAAAATATATTGAAAATGGCCCATTTTTTATTTTGCCTCGAGTCTCTACGAGTCTGAGAACGACACTATAGGCATCCTTCAAAATACAGTATTTACTTATAACCAAGCAAAACATTATAAGAGATGCATTTATTTTATTTTTGATGGTACAATGAGATTCAAACGTGATGGTGATTTATTAAAATTATTTTGAATCTTAGCTTTATGATTTATCAGTGTTTTTATGTGTATATTTTTGTCATATGATTTTTCTATTTAGTTATATACACAGGTGAATGTCATATATATATTGCAAGTTGATTTAATTAAAACACATACATCACATCTAACATCACTAGAAACAAAATATATTATCATGGATTAATTAATTACAGTAGTTTCTATTATAAAAATTTGAAATACTAACAGTTGCAAGTTCTTTTTTTATTATTAGACGTGAAAAAGATTTAGGGTATGACTGAATGACACTTGTAGAGAGAAAAAAAAAACTAAAAAAAACTAAAAAAGAAGAATTCTTCTCACTTGAAAAACACGAGAAGTTTTTTTTTTTCTCAACTATTTGATATTTATTGATAGATGGAATCAAGGCATTACAAACATCAATAAAAGCATAACCCCATGCTCACTATACCCCAAAAAATTCCTAACTAATCTATGGGAACATAGGGACAAATTATTCCCAATCATAATTAGGCCAAAAAGTTCTACATTAACTTAACTTGAAATGCCTCCAAGAGGGATGAAACTCTCATTCTTAAAGAACCCGGATATCCAAGAATGATAAACCCACTGCCACATATGAGTTAGCCCTTCCATCACAAGTTACACTTTGAGCAATGATAGTAGCCCCTCTAGTAGCATCCATATGCTCCAAACTTATCTTTACCTCAACAATCCCTATAGCTGCCTTCACCATTTCCCCAACCTGGAACTCAAAAGAAGGCCATGTATGAGGTTTGTTCCATGCCTCCAGTAAACCTCTGTCCTCCAAGACCAAAATTACCTTGCTAATCATGTGACTCCCCATGCTCTCCATAGCCCAAAGAAGAATACACAGCTTGGCCTCCTCAAAAGGTTGAATTTGAGTTAAACATATTTTGATGTGCATCAAGATCACACCTTTGTGATCCCTAAGGACCCACGCACCTCCCACAATTGCATTTCCTTCTAGACCACGACACACCCAAGTGACACTTAAGCCACTGATCGGAAGGAAGTCTCTATTTCACATCTTCTTGAGCCCTAGATATCGCATTGTCCTCCACTTCTTTATTCTCCTCAAGGCTTTGAGCTTTTGTCCACTGTGTGGCCTCTTCTTTTGCTTTGTTGACCACCTCCATCGCAAAAAACTGTTTACCCTCAATACAAAACTCAATCCTGTTCTTCCATATGTACCATAAGTGCCATGGAAAGCTTTTACCAATGTCCTGGGGAACATCTCTTCTCTTGGCCGCCTGAACCAAATAAGAGAAATTGGAGAATAAGGCATTCTCATTAAATCCACCAAGAGGACTAGGAAATGACGACAATGTCCAAACTTGCCTAGCTAATGAACAAGCAAAGAGGACATGATTGATTGACTCTCTTTCCTGTCCACATACTTGGCATCTTGAATCCATTCTTACCCTTTTTTAGATAGGAGATCTACCACTGACATAGCTTCATTTAAGCACTTCCAAATGAAGTTTTTAATCATTGGGAAAGTTCTTAGCTTTCATGCCTGAATTTTCAGCTCATTTATAGAGGATTGAATCATAGCCTCTCTGATCAGATCCCCTCAATTCTCTTTGCAAGATTTCCAATATCCAGATTTAACTGAATAGTCACCACTCTTATTCATGTCCCAAATCCAAAAATCATCTTTGTCCACTACTACCTTCATTGCCAAGATACTACTCACATCTTGTGGAAAAAAATAGCTCATTCAGCCTATTAACATTCCATCCTCTATGGTTAACATCAATCAAGTCACATATCCTAAGGTTGAGGTCAATGAAGCCATTCTTAATCAATGGAGCATTCCTAATAGGTCCCTCAATCCACAAGTCAATCCAAACATGCAGAGATTGCCCATTCCCTATACGCTTCTTCAGCCCTTTGGTAAGAAGATATCTACCATGAATCATGCTTCTCCATCCATAGGATGGTCTAATTCCTTCTACAACATCCATGAAATCTCCTTGATTAAAGTATATGCTTTAAAGGAAAGTGGCCAAGAGACTATCAGGATATTGGACCAGTCTCCATGCTTATCCCCCAACCAGAGTTTGATTAAAGCATTCCAGATCTTTGAACCCTAAGCCTCCCAAGTCCTTAGGAAGACATAGATTTCTCCAGCTTACCCAATGAATTTTCTTCTTTTCCTCTCTTGAATTCCACCATAAGTTAGACATAGCACTAGTAAGCTTGGAGATGGTCATTTTAGGCATTTTGAAACAAGACATAGCATAGGTAGACATTGATAATGCTACTACCTTAATCAAAAACTCCTTGCTTCCCTGAGAAATCATTTTAGAGAACCAACTAGACATTCTCCCAGGAAGATTTTCTTTTCTTCCCTTATATTTTGTATACCAGTCACACCCATATTTTTCTTATAATCACTTAAATTTAAGGTATTACATCATCGGTTTATTCCTTTCAGTTCTAGATGCTAGACTTTTAATACTCTTCTACTTAATTTATCATTAGGAACTATTATGTTCGATTTTTGGATATTAAAAGAGTTTAGCTAGTTTTGTTTTGTTGTTTGTAAAATGTAAATGTCATTTATGAAAATGATAGATTGGAGTTACAAAGTGTTTGTGAGACAATTTGCTACAATGCTTTGATCCCATGACATAAAAGAATAAAAATATGGAAATAAAAACGCAATCGACTCGGTACACGTTCAAGGAGTAACATGAAAATTCAAAAAATGTCCACGATGCTAGAGAAAGCAAGTTCATCCGGTAGCACAAACTAAACTAACAACTAACTAGATCCTATAGTCAGCAAGCAACTAAAAAAAGTTGTCCTCAACACCCGTTTATGAGACACAACGATCAACTAAGGCGCATTTGCTAGAAGAGACTATACTAACTCGAGGCTCATTACGCATAACATCTAGTTTGTTTTTTAATCTTTTGTTTTTGTTCTCGGTTAATAGTTTCATTAACTTCAAATCAAATTTACCAAATCATACATAACTTAGCAAAATAAATAATTACATACGTAGATATATATGCCCCATAGTGAAAACATACATTGCAAAATGAATTTGAAAAATATTCACTACAGGAAATTCGCATATTGTTATCGCCTGAAAAATGTTATATTAAGTAATCATAGCGTTTTAGAGAGCGCTATGTCATCGACCGCGATAGTAGGTCTGACACTTTAGATAACGATTTTTTGACATGCTATTGTATTTGTATATACGATAACGCTTTTTTACATGCGATGTTTAAGTATACAATAGCAATTATATTTTGTTATTTGTTTGTTTATTACAGCATAAACATAATGTTATACATATACTCAGATATTTAAAATAGCATTTGTTTTCTGTTATTTGTTTTTGTTATGCAATTCCCTGAATGAAAATCTGAGCAAATATTTTATGAATTTTAAAATCAAAATTCGAAAATGAACCAAAGAAGACAATTTTATAACTATTATTACAAAGTTCATCAGAAAAACCACAGACAGAGAGTTCAAGCAAACAATAAAACCATAGAAATTAAAGAGTTCAAGCCAACATAAACACCACACAAATAGTTCAAATGTTCCAAACATAATCTCAGGTAAAACTAATTTTATCATTAGGTCATGCCACTGTTGTACCTAAAGCATCAGCAACACATTCAACTTCTGCATTTGGTCTCCATACTTTGGCCTTTCCAATCTTAATAAGTTGAACCCATACCTTGCTAGCATTAGGCCCTAAGGGGACAAAGTGGAATTTGTCTTCCGGATTGGTTGAAGTGACTCTACCTTCTGCAACGATCTCTCCTGAGTTCTCACAGTCCAACAACATGCACTTCTGCTTTTTTCCACTTAATGAGTTGTTCTCGATGCTGCAGCTTATACTCTGCTACCACTCAGAATAAAAAAATATCATAAGGAACAACTCAAAAAAATCATATAAACTTTGACTAACTCAGACACAATAGAATTATACCCCGGGTGATGATGCTTTCGGTGATGCCCGTCTTGAAGGTGGAGTAATGAATTGTATCTTGTTAATAGGCCAGACAACATAATCTTGAAGTGCATGCTCCATCAAGTACATTTCACTAGTTGGTCTCCACAGATAAGCATCTTTCTTAACCACCTTCTCAATCTTCAGCATTGCAACACTAGGACCAATAGGAATATTGTTGAGCAATTATTTTGGATCAGATAAGCACAAACGACCCTCAGCAACTATTACATCCTCCAAAGTCCAATCATAGATTATGATTTTATCAAGTGATACCTAAGTCAGTCATAAATAAGTATATATCAGAACAAAGATATATAAGAATACAATTTCATAACCAGAGCAAAATCAAAACTTTACCTATGAATCAGAAGTTTGGTTTTCAGTTTGTGGATCTAACCCATTGTCCAAAATGACTTTATCAGCAGGCCATGCTATTTTGATTCCCACAGCTTGGCCAAGTGAAAAAACAGTTGGGGTTGGCCTCCAGAGATGAGCATCTTCTTTTGATGCAGACTTAACAATTACACCTGCAGCATTAGGACCAAGTAGAATACGACCAACCTTGTACATTGTTTCGGACGAGCAATACTCTGCTTCACCGACAACAACATCCTCCGTTGAGTACCAATCCAGTAGTTGACACCTAAGAACATGTTTGCTATAATTACTATCCAACTCCGAGGTAGAAACTTCATCAAGCTGTTCACAAAAGAATATAAGAATATAAGCATACAAATGCGGCCAGAGGACACAACATCTTCATTACGGTTGCTTGTTTCTTGAACATGTACATACTTATGTAGAAACTCCAGCTAAATAACCTTCAGCCATACACGCTTCTGGCATTGCATAGTTTTTGACGTATGCCTTTAGTGTTTTCATGTACCTATAGCTCAATCAGATAAACATATACTATGTCAGTTAACTTGTACATAACACAACCAAGAGAAGAACCAAAGTAAAATATTTTGTGTACCTTTCAAAGGGATACATCCATCTAAAGTGAACATGTCCACCCAAACGTGCCTCCCTTGATAGATGTATTGGAAGGTGGAACATTATATCAAAAAGGGATGGAGGAAAATATCTTTCTAGTTGGCAGAAAGTCTCTACACACTCAGCCTCCAGTAATATCAGCTTCTCTGGATCAACAACTCGCTGACACAGCCTGTTAAAGAAACTACATAGTCTAATCATTGCAATCCTAGGACCATTTGGTAGTAATCCTTTCAAAACAACGGGTAAGAGGTTCTGGAGAAGCACATAATTATCGTGTGACTTCAATCCACCAATCATAGGAGGATCCACTGAAACACAGTTTGATATATTTGCAGAATAACCATCAGGCCCTCTGAATAAACTTAATCTGTTGCAAAATTTTGTTTTCTCTGCTTTTGTCAGCCAATAAGCAGCAAGAGGCAAATAAGTCCTCTTCCCTTTTTCCTGAGTGTGTAACTTCTGTCTAATCCCCATGTCTTCCAGATCTTTCCTTGCTTTCACACCATCTTTTGATTTAGCAGATTGCATCAATATAGCCAAGATAACATCAAAAACATTCTTTTCTACATGCATGACATCAATGTTGTGACGAACCGGCATATCCTACCACAAAAGGTGAACAATTAGTTCAAAATGATATGCAAGTGGATATAAAGAAGATCAGACATTATATAAATATATTATTAAATTAGATATCTTCCAATAAGGCAAGTCAAAGAAGATGGACCTTTTCTTCCACCTCCAATCATCCATTCCCCTAATGACTAGATGATCCAATACTATATATTTCTCCTGATGGCATAAATTCCGGTAATCTATGCAGGGACATAACATGGCACTTGGATTACCCAAACTTGTTGCTGCATCCACAAAATTACTTGCTCCTGTCTAATACTCAAGGCTAGCCCTGTAAGCAAGAAATATTCAAAAAAATCAATAGAATTATGCAAAACAGTTTTACTTGACAAAATCAATGAAACAAAGAAACAATGCCATACCTTGGCAGCCAAACCCAAGACTTATCCATCTTCCAACAAGACCACAACTCCACATACACTCAAATTAAACCATACCAATCAACAAAACATAAAAGAACAAATCTGAAATAGAACCCTAAATCTGAAAGAAAATTACCCACCAGCTAAATTTATGAACTCCTTTATGAAATGCGAAATTCCAATCCCAACGTTCTCTGCAAAATTAGAAGCATTGATTATATATTTTTGAAAACAAATTCATGAGTGAAATAGAACCCTAAATCTATGTGACAAGAATCCCTCACCAGGTGAGCAATAGATTAGGGTTTCTGGTTGGTCGGGAACTCTGAGAAATCAAGTGATAGGCTGAGAAATCGAGGGAGAGACGGAGAAATCAAGTTGAGAGAGTGAGAAATAGAGACAGAGAAATCGAATTCAGAGAGAGAGAGAGAGAGAGCAAAATTGACTGAGAAAATCGAGAGACATAGTAAGAAAACGAGTGAGAGTTTGAGATTTTGAGCTCTCAAACATGCACAAGCTGAAGAACAGAGAGAGAGAAGATTAGAGAGAAAACGAGCTTTGGAAAAAAAAAACTAGATCTGGTATTACCTTAGGGAAAAAAGACTTAGCTTTTTCAATTGTTTTAATTTTTTGTCCCGCTTAACAATTTCAATAGCGGGAGAACAAAAAATTTTGGCCACGTCTTTTTAATTTTGTTCCGCTTAAACCATTGATAGCGTTTACTAATTTCCAAACGCTATCTTTAATTCACGATTCAGTCAAACATAGCATAACCATGTAAAACGTTATCTGATTGTGTTATCAATAATCAAATTTCCTGTAGTGATTTTCCGTAGATAAATTTTACTCGCTAACGTGACTTTGCAGAGGTTCGTGATGACTTTGCAGAGGTGGTTGTTGACATGATCGTTCAGAAGCTTTCTGAGGTAGATGGAGAGTTCATTTATCCTGTCGAGGCATTCGTGGGCGCTCTTGAACGACTAGGGTCAAATCTACGGGATTGTCTTGATCGTGATTCTTGGATTAAATTGGTTCCATTGTATAAATAGAAGAAATTCCACTTGGCGCGGTGGGTATAATAATACGGAAACGCATGGACGATCTGGCTACTTGGATTGAAGGTTTTGGAAACAGACAACTACTTTGATATGGAAGTCATTTCTCACTTTGGTGATGCAACAGTGCTCTGAATACTATTTTAGAAGTCTTGTAACATATATGTTGATTGAAACATATGTACAATATTTGTCAAATTACATGTTGTAAAACCAGTTTTAAATCAATAAAAACATCACATTATATTTTCCATTTCCGCAAACAACAAAATATTATATACATCGTATAAAATATGTACAATAAACATCAATGTGATCTCTATTACAATTACATCAATACTGTATAAATTACAAAAAAAAAGTACATGTTACAAATATGCAAACAATACAAATAACTACACAACAAGAACACTATCTTTATTTAAATTCGAATGCTAATCTAGAAGAACTAACTACATAAATAATCACATATGTCAACTGCTATTCTAAAATTACATATATGTTATAATTTAATCAACTAATAGCACAAACCAATCGCTATTGTATAGTTTACGATTGTATATTATAAATTGCTATCATTAGAAAATATTCAATAACAGTATTTATAACCCTATTTAAAGTGCCAGACCTTTTATAACAGACGCAATCATAGTGTTTCCTATAAGAATTCTCATATTTTTTGTAATGTCTAATACCAAATAAAGGCATAGTGGAAATACAAATAGTTGTTTTGGCGATAAAATTTATTCCAGAGATGATTATGGAGAAGCAACTAAGGGAATGGTTTTCACCCTATCAACAATGGACGTTGCATACAATCAATCATCTCCCAGTGCGGAAGACTAATGGTTAGCATGCGATGGAACATAATATTGAATCTCTCAAAAATTATTGAAGTATCATCAAAAAGATGATAAAGATTATTCAAAAGAAAAAAATAAGAAAAAAATTTGGGTTCACCCCTAGGGGAGAACAAGAGAGGTGCACCCTATGGGTGAACCCAAAAATTGTCCAAAAAATAAGGAAATGATTGGTTGTACTAATATAAAAAGACGATTTGTTCATACTTTTAAGATTATTTGTTTGTTGTGGGCTCATTTATTAGGCTAGGCCCATTAACTATATTTCGGCCCATTATCAACATTATCTCCGGGAGGAATCAGAAGAACCTGTGAGACTACAATGGCTGCTTCTACCGCCGTAACCGCCGTGGCATACAGAGATTCGTATCAAATTCCTTCACGAAGCGCATTTGCAATCTCTTCCCGGAGACTTTCTTCACTATCGCCGTCGAAAAGGTTTGACCTCTGTTTTCTGCGGCGGAGAGTCAATACACCATCGCCGAGACGCGTCGTGGTTCGTGCCGCGAGAACTGAGTCCGGCGGAGTCAATCTTGGAGTTAGGGCTCCTGATTTCGAGGTAAAACTGTACTAATATGCATTTAGAAGGATAACGAATTGTTAGGAGGAAGTTGTAATCTTTGAAATTTCTGTTTTTGAGTGAAGTAGCTTCCGGAGCCACTCACTGGAAATTTATGGAAATTAGATGATTTTGAGCTGTATTCATGTCTTTTGGTGAGTATCTTCGTCTGTTTGTATATACTCTTTAATCTTTGACTCAGCGTTGTAATTTGGATTGTGTTCTGGTTAGGTTATGTTCATCTGCAATCATTGTCCCTTTGTGATTCACTTGAAGAAAGATATTGTAAAGCTTTCCAATTTCTACATGAAGGTACCTTTATATTCTCCTTTTTGCTTTTTCCATAGCTGATGGAATCTTTAGGTATGGAAGAATGGGTTTAAACTGTCTGGTTTTTGCAGAAAGGTCTTGCTGTTGTTGCAATATCTTCAAATTCTGCGATAACTCATCCTCAGGTTTGTGTTCATGACTTTCTAGTAGTCTAGTGCCAATGCTTACTGTCTATATTAGGTTTCTTATGAGGTTTTTTTTTTCCTTTCACAGGATGGGCCAGAATTCATGGCAGAAGATGCAAAAGTTTTCAAGTATCCATTTCCTTACTTATATGATGAGGTATCTTTTGTCTATTATTTTTTCAGTAATGTTAGTTTGATTATATACTCATGTTCTGATCTTTTCATGTTCTGATTAGTCTCAAGAGGTTGCAAAGGAATTTGGAGCTGTTTGTACACCTGAGTTTTTCTTGTATAAGAAGGTAATTTTTCATTTGTTGGGTTGGGAGTAGTTATATTGATTTCCTTTGCAATGTCAAACAACAAATCTTCGTATGAAAATTGTGACTTGTTTAGTAACTCTTATCTCAAATGGAGTGCAGGACGGTCGTAGGCCATTTGAGCTGGTCTATCACGGCCAGTTTGATGATTCCCGGCCTAGT
This sequence comes from Draba incana, assembly GCA_963576765.1. NCBI lineage: Eukaryota > Viridiplantae > Streptophyta > Magnoliopsida > Brassicales > Brassicaceae > Draba > Draba incana. The sequence continues at coordinate 12,882,983 of OY755208.1, forward strand.
AATAACATACCAGTAACTGGGAGGTTCGTTATCTATGTTACTACTCTTTAGTCTTTACGTATTGCAGAGAAATTTTTATATAGTAAAACCTAACATGTTATATTTGCGTAGGGATCTAAGCCTGGCGATCGATCTTGTCCTTAGTGGTCAACCAGTTCCACCGAATCAAAAGCCAAGGTACACTAAAAGTTTATACAGCTTTTTCGATTCTTTGTTTACAATGTTTATAGCCTTTGATAACCAATTGAGACCCTATCTTTGGTGTATTTTAAAGTGTTGGCTGCAGCATAAAGTGGCATCCAGAAACAGACTAGTGAGCTAAGACATCCGTTGTATGTATAAACAGCATTGTATTTATAAACAGCTGCGCAACATCATTTTCAGGTAAGTCGCTTGTTATTATATTAGTTATGTTCCATATAAACTCAGGCCGTACTATATCGAAACAACAAAAGATCCATAAAAAGTGTTAATTATATGAATACTGAGTATGTGTTAATTTCACAGGTATGTTCCAAATCGAAACTGAAAGGAGAGGAGAATACAAAGCAGAAGAAGTTTGAAAAGCTGAAAGTGTACGTTATCCATTATTCAAGATTAATATACAGTAATTAATTCTACTCCACGGATCCTATTTCTTGGGATCGTTCATGTATGATATAACTTCATGAACAATATAAGAATGAGTGTAAAATAGTACGTTTTTAATATTTAATAAATTAAAGTATATGTGATTCAAAAGAAAGAAACAAATCTTCCTGGTCAAACCCCGAACCTGGTAAGATCTGTTGAACTCCAGTTATCACCATTGATCATGAAGCTTCCCTGAGAAATCAACTGGTCTGGCTCCTCTGAGAATGAGCATTTCAGGATCTCTTGAATCTCTTTGTCATCGAGTAAACCCTGGAACTCGAAGATCTCCTCTTGATCTTCTTGGAGAAACTGACCAAAACCTTGTGGATCTTCGTCGATCTTCTGGGTCATATTATTGAATTCCCCGTAGAATCCTTGGCAGATATCCCAATTCAAGGAATCTAAAGCATGAGTTGTTGTCGTGACCGGTGAATCTTGATCGGATCCGGTAGTGTTATCTGTACTTGACGGGCTACGATCAGTCACGTACTGTGCGAAAACTGCTGCCAAATCAATATCAGAACCAGCAGGGCTAGACTGGGATCCATCATCTTGGCTATTAAGACCACCATCAGGCCTATTCTCGTTCCGGCCAAACCTTTTCTGACTGTTGTGTCTACTCCGGCTTCTCTTGCGGCATCCTCCACCGACAGGAATATTGCGGAGAGAACCGCCTTTAGTCCAGTAACGACGGCAACCTTTGCAGAAGTATCTAGGCTGAGACAAGCTGTAGTTGTTGTAATAACAAAACTTGGTGTTGGAAGATGCACAACGAGGACAAGGAGGAACAGGCTCCTCGTGACCGTACGAAAGCGTCCACTTCGCCGGGATTTCAATCTCCGGCGACGGAAACTGGTGCTGGTAGCTGTTGTGTCCATTGTACGGCAACATTGTCATGTACTCTTTGGAGAACTTTGGTTATGGGAAATTGGAAAATCTAACAAGTGGGGTATTTGGTGTGTATACGAGTGCATGTAACTCTATATATATATTTTTTTTGGTAGTGATGTAACTCTATATATAGTGTATATATTATGTGTATGTAGAGGTGAGGAAGAGCATGTGTGTGTGGGGAAGTAGAGGTGCATGCATCGATTAATGTGTCAAGGGTTAGGAAGTAAACGTGGGCGGTTGCCGAGCCGTACGTGCGTCTCCTTTTTCCGTTATTTCTTCAAGTTACCTTCGAATTGGGTCCATGGCTCCTTGCTTAGTTTTACTAATATAAATACCTTAATATGTTTATTATTTAATCATTTGGTAAGGTACGTTTTGGCTAACGATTGGATTATATTCTCTAGGCTATTATAATTGAGTCGACCTGTAATTTGTGTTACATATGATATTAAGGACAAAATCAGAATAATCATTGTAATACATAGCATGCATAGGTTATGATATACATTATTACTCTACCACCGACTCTCCGATTAATCCGAAAGGTGTCGAAACAAAATTTCTAATAAGTTGTCAACTAAGAGGCTCAGAGATCAACATAAAATCCGAGTGACATGCCATCAACTTCGGTTTATTTAATGCGTCACGAATTTGTTCATAGTAAGAATTGAATTTAGATGGAAACGAAACGAGTTTACATCTTTTTCCTAACCCAACTACCACTAGACCACATCGCATTGGATCATGTAAGAATTTGTTTATTGTTTTATATGCACGTAACTAGTTGACCTAACCGTTTGGGTAGGTATGTAAATATTTGTTTATCCTAGCTACAAATTATTCCCTTATAAAAATATTAACGTAGAGCCTCTCAATCGTATTATATAGGTGTGTACGTAGATGTACATTCTCAGCATCTTGTTTATCGTGAATCGCAAGACACCAATGAAGTTTAATAAACCACGCATCGATCGTAAACTTTGATCACTTGCACTCTCGATCTACACTCTAATACCATTTCAACATTTCAAAGCGTCGTCGGTACATGCAATATTTATCACCAGTTTGTTTTCCAAGTTTATATCGCCAAATCAAACTAGTTAACAATACCTATATTGTTTTGTTAACCTAAAAAATCAACTAATTTAAAATTCTAAGAGTATATTTATCCAATTAAATTCAAATATAATTTACATATAATCTACCATAATCTATGCTCTAACGGTCCCTAATCTAAATTTTGATCACTTGCACTCTCTTCTATACATTCTATATCTTTTTTTTTTTTTTTAAATCTATACACTCTATATCATTTCAACATTCCAAAGCGACGTCGCTATATGCAATATTTATTATCGTGTTGTTTTTTTTTTTGCTAAACTGTAAATATCATTTATCAATGAAATATTAGAATTTACAAGAGGCAATTCTAGAGTTTGCATTTCCTCGGCAAAAAAAGATAAAAAAACAAGGAAATACATAATATGGGTGGGGAACCAAAAGAGTCATCTAAGCCATAAAGACATTAATTTACAGTACTTGCGGCGATGTCTTCTTGCAGAGATGATGTTGCGAACCTCACGATCAGTTGACTTGTAGATAACAAGTGAAGGACATGAGGTACGGTTGTGGAGAACGTTATTCCTCTGCTTCCACAGCTGAAAACTGTTGCTTGAGCTACCAGCTTCCGAAGGGTAGATGGGGAACTTGAATTACCCTGTCTCATCCATGAGAGAAGCTCAGACCATGAAGAGAACAAACTCAGAGGAGGGTCTAGGTGAACCAATAATCTACTCCAAACCTCCTGACTGTATTCACAAGAAAGAAACAGGTGGTCCCTCGTTTTCACAAAGGAGGAGCAAAGGCAGCAATCGGTTGATATATATGTTCATTCCCTAAGAAGCTAATCTGGCTCTAGTTGGAAGGCGGTTAAGATTCGCAACCCACATTGTGAATGAGTGCTTTGGAATAGATCCCTTCAACCAGACCAAATCGGTCCAACTATTATCGTGTTGTTTTACCAGTTTATATCGACAAATCAACCTAGTTAATATTTAGAAACCTTAAAGATCAACTGATATAGAGTTCTAAAAATATATTTATTTGACTAAATTCAAATATATTTTTACATAATAATCTAGCATTTTTTATAGAGTTCTGAGAAAGTATATTCTTACATATAATCTAGCTTTTGTTTTTTGCTAGATTTTTGTTTTTATAATGGAATAAATGAGAACTTTTACTTCGTTGGTTATTATTTTACAGTTCCTAAATTTAGAAAGTATATGTTGAAGTACTACTAATGTAGATTAGGGACCGTCAGAGCATAGATAATATAACCCTAAAATAGATTAACGCCAAGATTAAGGCCACACGCACGGGAGAACACGTGCTTCTACTCACGTGTCAGCCTATGCTTCTCTTATTTCTCTCAATTCCTTCACATCTACGAAGTTGAATTCTCTTTAGATTATTATTTTAGCATCTTATCATACTATTTTTAAAATATTTACTTACTTCTGTAATAGGCGGTCAATAATCTCTAACAAAGAAACCAATTTATACAATAAATGAAATAATTTGTAATTTTGTAAATGAATATGATAATTTGGTTTCTTTGTTTTGTTTTTTTTTTAATTGAATGTCTAATTTATTCATAATCAAAAAAATCGTTTTTACAACGAGTGCATCATTGTTTTAAAGCTAACGGAAAGACTACACATTATAAGAGATTAATCATCGAGAAGCAAACCATGCTTCCATCGCACCGTCGAAACGTCGATCTCCTATACTTCGAATTGTTGTTAATCGGTTTCGAATATGTTTATCAATAAATTTGATGAGTTGCTCTGCAATGACGGGAATTTCACCATATCGCCTTTTATTTCGTTCCCTCCAAATGGCATGGAGAGTAGCTTGAAAAGCTTATCTCGTGAGAAATTGGGTGGTTTTGTCTTGTGAGTCGTCTACCAAGTAGTAGTATACTTACGATTGAAAAGCTTTTTCACTAGTTTCTCCCATATCTCCTTTGTGAAAAGACATTCAAAATAAAGATGGTTTCGCGACTCGGAGTTCGATCTGCATAGGATGCAAGTATCATTGGCTCCAATGTTCCATTTGAGCATACGATCACCCGTCGATAGTCGATTATAGATCGCAACCACATGTGAAAAGCATATTTGGGAGTGGAGTACGTGAACCACAATCCCTTCCACCAATCCACGACTGGTTTAATCACTCTAATTTGTTCTCATGTTGCTTTTGAATTAAATCTAGGCTTGAATGTATCTGCATTCCTTCTCCATAATACAACATCATCATCATAAGAATGACCCTTTCTCCGCTGCTCGTCAATGACCCTTTCGACAATATTATAGGCTTCTAGTCTGTGAGTACGTCGTCGATGATTATGTAGGACCCATTCCACCGACGACTGACTCGGGATTCCCAAATCAATACAACCTCGCAAGCTCGCAATGTCTAACAATCTGCCATTTTGAGCCCACACATCATACCAAAATGACGTAGTAGCTCCATTGTGTATTTCTTTTCTCACAAAACCCCGTGCTAGGTCTCTATATTTGAGGAGTTTTCTCCACATCCAAGAACCAAGTGATGTTGAGTTTTTAATAGTCCAGAAAGAATCCTTCCGAATCAAATAAACATGCACCCAATTAACCCACAAAGAAGAGCGAGCTGACATAATTCTCCATATGAGTTTTAAACAACACTTTATTTGTTTCCACAAGTGGCTTGAGTCCCAAACCCCCTTCCGCCTTTGGTTTGCAAACATCACTCCATGCTATCTTACTTTTCCTTGTATTAAGTTATGGTCCGGACCACAAGAACGCAGAGCATAACTTATCGATTTCCTGAAGACATATTTTAGGCAATCGAAATGCTGACATCCAGAAGTTTGTAAGACTGTGTAGAACCGACCCAATCAATTGTAATCGACCAGCAAATGAGAGATGACGTACCGTTCAACAACTTATTCGTTTACGAATTTTTTCAATCAAAGGATTATAGTCTTGAACCGTCATCCGTTTTGTCAAAAGAGGAAGACCCAAGTAGCGTACGGGAAGAGTTCCAGATTCAAAAGGGAATTGATCTAGAATCAGGTCTTGACTCTCCTCGGGCACACCCGCCATGTAAACCATTGATTTCTCTAGGCTAATCATCAAACCTGACTAAGTTGCAAATTGCTTGAAAACCTCAAGAGTGGCCTCAATAGAATGCTTTGTTCCATCCGAAAAAACTAACAAATCATCTGCAAAGCATAAGTGAGTGAGTTTAACGTTTTTGCAATTTGGATGATATACAATCCTCTTATCAATGGCTGCCTTATCAAGCATTCTGGATAACACGTTCTTACATATAATGAACAGATACGGCGAAAGAGAACATCCCTACCGAAGACCTCTTCACTCTTGAAAAAACCGGCAAGCTCTCCATTCACTTGGACCGAGAAAGAAGCCGTAGTGACACATAACTTGATCCAATGAATAAATTAAGCTGGAAATTTCATAGCCGAGAGAGTTGACATCAGAAAAGGCCATTGTACCGAGTCGAAAGCTTTGGAAATATCAATCTTAATCGAGCAACGCGAAGATGTCGTGTCCTTATGATAATTCTTTACTAGTTCAGATGCTAGAAGCACATTTTCCATCAACAAACGATCTTTAACAAAAGCCGACTGATTTGAAGAAATGAACTTAGGAAGCACCAACTTGAGACGATTAGCCAGAATTTTTGAAATGATTTTATATAGGACATTGCAGCAAGATATGGGTCGGTGATCTTTCATTTCCTTCGCCTCGTTTTTCTTCGGTATAAGTGCCAATATCGTCGAATTAATTCCCTTAGAAAGAAAACCTTTGTCGAAAAAAGATTGAACCGCAACAACCACGTCTTTCCCCACTATGGACCATGACTCTAAAAAAAAACTCTGCGGTATATCCATCGGGACCAGGAGATTTGTTTCCCGGCATAGCAAAAACAACTTCTTGTACCTCTTTATCTGTTACCAAGCGACTCATCATTGCTGCATCCAGCGCATTACATTCGAAATTAAGCAACTCTTTTAGATAACCTTCTGTTGTACATTCATAATCCACAGGTTTATATGACAAAAAATTTCTGAAGAAATCCTCCGCTTCTCTCTTTGTATCCTCCTGTGTGTCGGCAATTGTACCATCATTACATTGCACTTCACGTATTGCATTCTTAACTTCACAAATTTTCGCAGCTTGGTGGAAATAATGATTGTTCCCATCTCCTACCTTAAGCCAATGAAGTTTTGATTTCTGGCGGAGGTACTTTTCCTCTAGCTCGGCTAAGCGTTTCCATTTAGCGAAAGCTCGAGTCTCCTCTGCCATTCCATTTTCACTAATGTTAGACATGTTGTCCTCCTGCAGCATACATACCCGATTATACGCTTCTTTAGTCCTCTATGGTAAATCGCCGAGGTAATCTTTACTTAACATCCGAAAGTCTGGTTTTAAAGCTTTCAACTTCTTTGAAAGTCGGAACATTGCTGAGGTAGAGTTAAATAAATCCTCTGTTTGATTCCAAAAAGTTTTCACACTTGGTAAGAAATTAGAAGAACCAGTAATAGCATTCGTAAACTTAAAAGGTTTTCGAGGCCGTAATGGGATAGATGCGATCTGTATACGACATATTTACTTTTGTAATATATACTTTTGCTAAACCATTTGCTACATATAAGTTGTATTATATGTGGTATATTATGCTTCGCAAGAACACTCAACATTCTCTCCCAAAACTCTATTTCTCTCTCTGATCAAATTCTACTTTTTCCTCTCTCAAAATATGGTCACATGCCTTTTATAAGGCGTCATAGGGTTCCGCACCCAATGCAACGTAAACCGGGCGATTAAAAATCAAACCGGAAACAATCCAGAACCTGGTGTCGATCGCACACCACCCTTGTGTCGATCGACACCCCTTTCCAAAATCCACATTTTGGTTTCGGGATGTTACAAAAAATAATTTATAAATCATTTTGTTGACATCACTACTATTTTTTCTTTTTCTTTAATTATTTTAAACTATTAGAAATTTTCCTCATTTTCTCTTAATTGTTAACTATTAGAAACTTTTCGCTTTTCTATTAGTTTGAGCTAGGCATGAGCGTTTGGGTAACCATTCGGGTTTTGGTTCGGTTAATTCGGTTATCGGTTTTTTGGTTTTAGGAATATAATACCCATTCGGGTATTTTAAAATTTCTGTTCGGTTTCGGTTCGGTTAGTGCCGGTTTCGGATTCCGTTTCGGTTATCCGAGATACTCATAATTACGTAAAATTTTCCCGATTTTGGTTCGATTTAATTATTTTTAACTCGAGTTATCCGAAAATGATAAAAAGAAATTTCAAATTTCAAATAATATACCTAACTAAATTGATTACTTTTAGCCAAATATACCTATAATTTCCGAGTTTACCAAAAATAACTAAAAAAACTATAAAATTTGCCTAAAGTATATGAACATGTCCTATCTTATATCTAAATATATGTAGGTTAATTTTATGTTTCGGGTATTTCGGTTACCCGTTTAGTTTTCGGTTCGGTTCGGGTTCGGGTTCGGTTTTTCGGTTTTAGATATTTAGAACCCATTTGGTTATTTTAAAATATTAAGTTCGGTTCGGTTCGGGTAATTTTGGGTCGGGTTCGGTTTGGTTTTTCGGTTTCGAATTTTTTGCACCCTTAGTTTGAGCTATTAGAAATTTCCATTTTTAATTTGAATTTATTTTAATTAATTTAAGTTTTAACACAGACATATGTCTCAATTTCGTGAATTACAATTTTGCATACGTGTCGAGCTCTCGTCGATCGGCTTCTCTTTTATATAATAAGATTATAAGCGTTAATTGTAATTTAATATCGTCGATTACCAACGATTGACAATTTTTTGTAAACCAGTCACTCTGATTGGGCAGCCTTAATACTAGATCTATGGTAAGCTCCGATCCCAATATGTTTTGAGCTTTACGATACGATATCTAACAGTTTAATGATTATAATAAAAATGAAATAAACATAAAACTACTCAAAAAAAAATTTAATGGAAAGTCAAACCTTAAATTCTTTTTTCGGTGGCATTTGTTTATCCCAGCTGTATAATCAATTAAGGTTTGACTAATCAAAATGATTTTAACTTATCAAATTCTTTCTTTGTAAAGTAGATTAGCTGGTTACAACTTACGAGTTTACAACTTCAGATTAAGGAAATTACAAAAAAGTGAAAAACTAGACTACACTAGAAATGTGACCCAAAAAATTACACTCTAAATAGAATAAAACGATTACAAAATTTAACAAAATATACAGCAGAATAAATAGAATTATTTTGTTAGCATAACAACAACGTTTTGAGTTTTGACTAGATCTAATAGTGCGGTGCTACTTGCTAGCTACATTGATTAATCCAGAAAAGAATTATTTGTGATTTTGTCCCACCAATCAGTATTGATCTTAATTTTGATTTGCTGATATAAATGTTAGTTATTTTCTACAATCTTAAATTCTTTATGAAGCGTGACAATTCGATTATAACTATTCCCTCCGTTTTTTTTTAAACGATGTTTAAGGTTTCTACACTCTGATTTAGAAATCATTAAATTTATCTTGTTTTTGAAATAAAACATTACGTTTTACTTATCCAAGACTTTTAACCAATACAAATTCAATCTGCAGAATTTCAAGAGTCAAAAATACTAAAAAGTTAATTAATTATGCATTGGTAAGTGAGAACATCACTTATTTAAAAGAGAAATTTTGAGTTATGCAACTATTGGCATGCCACTTTTCAATTATGCTACTGTTTTAAAATCATTACCAGCGTGCCACTGTTCACTTAAATGAAAAAAAAAAACAGATCTCACTTTCTCTCTCATCTCTCTCACGCTCATCTCCCAGATCCAAATTTTTTTCTCTCATCCAAATTTCTTTTTTTTCCTCTCTCTCTCTACCAGATCGCAATCATGAGATCGGATTTTACTATCACTGAATTCGATTCTCGTCATCTCTAATTTCACTATCTCTGATCTCTGTCGCGATTTCCGCTAAGAATGTGGATCTGAGATTAGATCAAGCAGATTTAGGAGGAGGAGGAGGAGGAGGAGGAGGAGGAGGAGGAGGAGGAGGAGGAGGAGGAGGAGGAGGAGGAGGAGGAGAAGAAGAGATCTCCAAGCAAATTCAAACACAAACGACTGTAAATTTTCGAGTTTGGGTTAACTATTATGTATTTAGGGTATAGATTTTGGGGGGTGGGGATGGGGGTAGGGTTTTGCCTTTACATTATAAAACTGTTAAAAAAATATTATAAAATTGTTAAAAAAATTATAATGTTTTTAAAAGGTTTAGTAAAACGGTTAAAAAACCTTATAAAACTATTTAAAAACCGTGTAAAACTGTTTATAAGGTTTTTGTAAAGTTTTATAAGGTTTTTAAACAGTTTTATAAGGTTTTTAAACAATCTTATAAACCTTTTAAAAACTTTACAAATCTTTTAAAAATCTTATAAACCTTTTAAAAACCTTATAAACCTTTTAAAAATCTTATAAATTATTTAACTATTTAGTTTTTAATGACATGTAAAAAAGTCTTATAAAACTGTTTAAAAACTTTATAAAAACGGGAAAACCCTAAAACTAACCAAAACCCAGATTTGACCAAAAAAACAACCAAAATCCAGATCTGACAAAAAATTAACCAAAACCCAGATCTGAACAAAAATCGAATCAAAAGCTCAAATTTGTAACTCAAATCGAATAAAAAGCTTAGATTTGTAACCAAAATCCAATCAAAAACTCAAATTTGTAACCAAAATCGAATTTTAAAAAATAAAATTCATGGATTAAACTTGTTCTTCTTCTTCCTTCTTCGTCTTCTCCTTCGTCGTTGTCTTCTTCTTCTTCTTCTTCCTCCAATTCAGGAAATCAAAATCGATTTAAAGAATTTACAGAGATTTACATGGATGAAAGAGAATCAAAAATCCTAGATCTATCCTCGCTGCGTTTGCGTCCAATGAAGTCAGAGAGAGAATCGAAAACTCTAGATCCATAACCCAAATCTAATTTGCAATTTCAAAGAAGAGAATTTTGTGAGAGAAAAAAATTTGGATTGAGATGGCGTGAGAGAGATGAGAAAGAAAGTGAGATCTGTTTTTTTTTTAATTAATCAGTGAACAGTAGCACGCTTGTAATGATTTTGTGAACAGTGGTATTTTGATTAAATTTTTGTGAACAGTGGCATATTTGCAATTGCCCCTATTTGAAAACAAAAAATAACTCATAAAACATCATTTAAAAACAAACAGAGGAATAGTGGCGACTATGAATCTTTATGAGAATTAAAAGACTCGATAAGACTTATCAATCATGAATTTATATGTGATCTTAACAAAATTATTTATAAAATATTTTTCTACAGGTCTTTAATGAGATTATTTATCTATAGATCTTTAGTAAATTTTAATGGATTTCTTTTATTTAACTCTATATTATTTGAATTGTTTTTATAATTTAATTACATATTTAATATATTCAAAATGGGTAAAAAATAAAATTCACTTTTTTTTGTTTATTAAGAATATGATTTGAATATTCCGGTTATATATATTTTTGAATATCCGCATGATATGAATTAAGACATGAGAAAGATATAAATCGATCTTCAAGATTTAAACACCATGTTTAAAAAGTATTTCAAATTTTGTTTGGTAATTTAGAGGATTGCAAATTAAAATTTAAATATTTATATCAATAATTTTTAGTATGTTTTTACCTGTTTTTACCTGCGTTTTCATGCAGGTCCTAATCTAGTATAGTATAAACTAAAAGCTGGAAAACTACTAATGGACAAGAGACCACGCCTATTTTGGCTTCCTTGTGCTGCACATTGCATCGATCTCATGTTGGAGGATATAGGACAGATTTCTAAGGTGAAGAATGCAATATCTACGGTCATACTTCGCTTGTGAATATGACTCCATTCACGGATAAAAGGAATCTGCATAGGCCAGGTTGTCTCTTGATTAAGAAACTGAAGATAAGATATCACAAGAGTTAAGTAAATTTCAGAGTGCATATGGACTCTTTGGTCTTCCTATGGCACAAAGACAAAAGAACAAAAGATCACTTGCTGATTGGTGGTCTAATTATGGGTCATCTACTCCAACACTACAAAAGTTTGCAATAAGGGTTCTTAGTCTCACATGTAGTGCGACTGGCTGCGAGAAAAATTGGAGTGTATTTAGCCATCTCCATACCAAGAAAAGGAATCGTTTAGCTCAAAAATGATTGAATGACATGGTATTTGTCAAGTACAATCGCGCTTTGAAGCATCGTTACAAGATGAGAGATACATTTGATCCCATCACCCTACAAGATGTTGATGAGAGTAATGAGTGGCTGATAGGAAGAATGGAATCACAAGATGATGAATTTGATGATATTTTCTTTGAAGGCGAAAGTTTAACATGGGAAATGGTAAGCATGGCTTCGAGAGCTAGTGAGCCTAGCTACCTTACTAGAGCATCAAAACAAGCTTCAAGTGCTGCGGCTGCTGCCACGAAGTCCACCCCAAGAACATCTTAAAGGCAATCTGCAAATGACCCGCCGTCTCCAATGGTCCCGCTTGATGAGGATGATGAAGATGAAGAAGAGTTTGGAGGAGATGAGTATAATGAAGGGTTTCTGGAAGCTAATGACTTTGTGGTTGATGATGTTGTTGATGATGAAGCTTTTGCTTGGGGTTGATGATGATGATGCTATGTTGATGATGATAAAGCCTTCGCTTGGATTTTTATTTGTTTTCATTTCTTGTTCTCTGTTTTAGACTCATGGATTGAAGTTTTCTTTGTTTTCATTTCTATGTTCTCTATTTTAGACTCATGGATTGAAGTTTTATTGGATATTTGGATTTGCTTTTATTGGTTTTTATCATGATTTTAGAATCACTATTGATGTTTACATGGTTTATGGATCAATACATCAAGTAAGATAGCTAACCTTCTGATATTGTTGTGTAGGTACGCCTCATCTACCAAATGCTACCTAAGGCTATCGCCTAGGCTCAAAGCTCATAACAAACACTTCCTTGTCTCTGAGCCCCGCGTCCATTAAACACAGAATTCATGTCTTTGTTTTTGCGGGTTTTATTGTACACACTCGTTGGAAGTATTGCTGTGACAGCTGGGTAATGGTTGAAACCTTATGGACAAACTAGAGGCTTTTTCTGGTTTATTAGTTTGAAATGCTTCATGTCTTTTGTAAAAAATAACCTCATATTATTGGTATTACTATTAACGAATTTTCGAGTTCAGTAAAACCTTTATAAACTAATATTCTATAAATTAATAAACACTACAAATTAATAAATTTTTCCGATCCCGAGTTGGGTCAATGTAAAAACTAACGAAATTCGATAGGATAATAATATTTTTGAAATTCTCATGTAAAATATGGTTCCAATAATAACATAAATTAATAATCATATATATTTATGCATTGTATACACAAGATTTAGTATATATCAAAATTTCCATATTTAAGGTCCAATAAAGATATTATTTTGCCATTTCAATGTTATTTTTGTCTCAACATACTCAATCTATTAAATCAATTTTGGCCGCCATGATTGTTATCCGGTATGACATCCTACCGTCACGTTATAACTTACATGAAGAAATAAGAAACTTTGTGTTGTGTGCTCTCGTTCGGGTCTTTTTCATAAAATGTATCGACACAAACATTCAAAAATCAAAGTTTAAAAAAATATATTCAAAAATCGTGAAATTATATGTCAAATGATTCTCTCAACATAAATAAATGTCTAGTTGGCTATCCAGTATTTCATGGGTTTATGCAGAGAAAGGAAGTCTCCATGCCAGGTGGCTCTCAAGTATTTCACCATGTTATTCACATCATCTTCAGTGGATAACTTCCATGAAATCTTTGAGGGGTTTCAGCCTAAGGTCACATATTTTATGAATAGCCAGCTGATAAAGGAAGTAACAAAAGAGGAAGTGAAGGAAGTTGTATTCTCAGTGCATGCAACTAAGGCCCCGGGGCCTGATGGAATGACAGGTACTTTCTTTCAGAAGTATTGGGATACAGTTGGGGGAACAGATGGTGATAAAGATAAAGAAGTTTTTTGGTGATGGTATTTTTCCTGTGGAATGGAATTATACCCACTTATGCTTAATCCCAAAGATACCAAATGCAGAGAAGACGAGTGATCTTAGGCCTATTAGTTTGTGCTCAGTCACCTATAAAGCCATATCAAAGATCTTGGTTCAGAGGTTGAAACTATCTTTCAGCCATTCCATTTTCAACAAGGAGAATTTTCAACAAGGAGAAACAAGCAACATTACTAACCATATATCTACTTGCCATATATCTACAGATAGAGTTAAAAAAATTATGGATTGAAGCAGACAACTTACATGGGTTACAAGAAATGAATCCACATAACGGACAAAGTCAAGTGTTTCATGTGGTTGTAAACCATTAAACGTTTAAAGTCTTTGTCCATATGCACTCATAAGTTGGCTTTTTCTATGCTTCAGTGACCATCCCTTTGACAACCAGGCCCAGCTCAGAGGACAAGTCACTGAAGCCACCGCTTAGGGCCCTAAATTTAGAAGGCATTTTTTAGTTAAATTTTGGTTATAGCTATAATTAAAAAAAAAATTATTAACTTTTTCTACAATAATAATATTCGTAAGATTTTGTTTTTCAAATATTTTTTTTAATGTTTATGGTCTTCTCTAAGCAAACAAGTTAATTACTCATTTAAAAAAAATAATTTGAAATTATTAGTTAAAATTCGAAGCTGAAGCTGATAAAAAAATAATTTGCGATCTACCATGTGACAAGAGAGATTGAATGGGTTACATTTGTCATCTATTGAAACAAAGATGATTGGAAAACTCAACAACGTGAGTTTAATTAATGATTTTGCAGACAAAAATACAAGGAGAGCAATATTTCAAAAATAAATTATATTTTGTTGTTTTCTTTTATTTCTTACTAACTATTTAGAATTATAAACGGTTTAATGGAGTTTTCATGTGCTTTTTTATTTATTTAGATTACTATTTTTACGATATTGGAAAATGTACGAAAAGAGCATTTTTTTATATATATGCATAGGGCATCCAAAATAATTAGACCGACACTGTTAACAACCAAAGTCTAACACCAGGCTCTCTCCCCCATAGCTTATAATTATGTCATTGCTAGTTGCAAGAAAATCCTAAGACAAACAAATTATGTAAACAAGAAATGACAAATTAAGTTTACTTGCACCAAAAGAAGGAAGAAAAGAAGGTGAAATGACAAATTTAGTTTACTTACAGCAGAAGAAGGTTTAAAAGAAGGGTACTCTTCGAATCCTGGATCATCATTACATATTTTCTGAAGACATGTACCAAGGCTAACACTCCAGACACGAATAGAATCCTAAGAATGTGAATGTGCCATATATATGTAAGTGTATAATCTATAAACAAAAAAATTAAAGATAAGATAAAGATAACAAATTCATTACCTCGCTTTCACTCCATAGAAGATTTCCAAAGACTTTATGAATTCACAAATCATTGACTGGAGATGTATGTCCCCTCTTGAAACACTGATTACAAAAAACAACTATGTATGAAAGACTGATAATAATAGAAATAAATTGAGTGGATTAGTAAGAAATTACCTTTTTCAAAGTAACTTGAGTGGATCAATTACTCTAATGAATCCTGTTCTCCCAGCAGCAATGATATAACGTTGAAAAACTCCTTTTTTCTTTTATGTATCCCCAACATAAAGAACCAAAATCTTCACTCTCAATCTTTTAATGAAACCAAAAAAAAACTCAGTAAATATATATATAAACCTAACTTATAAATAAGCACTAAATATCTTACCTGATCTAAAAAAATCTTGTTATTTTGGGATGGAAATTCTCTTGAGGCTCATTAGGAACATCTAAGCAATATATGCGTCTCCCTGCTACCAGAGCAAAGGAATCTACTAAAGCATCTTCACAAATATCACATGCAAGTTCACGAACTGGAATATCATCAGGTACAGCAATGCAGAAGGGTGCATATACCACCATAGTTTTCTGTAGCAAAGTAAGAACAAAAGCAAAAGCCTCTAATGAGTAGTATTAATGACAAAAAGCTTCTGATGGAAAATGGAAAAACCTAAATAGATGAAAACTAAGAGACATTGTCACGAGAACCCACACAAGTTCTTAATCCATGTCTCAATTGATTACAAAGCATCACTTTCTTCTCCAACAACACAGTCACTCAACAAAAACATCCAAGATCCCTAAATTGAAACTCTAATTGAAGATGCAGGGCTCAAAAATCTTACACGGTCTGAATCTCTCAAGATTCAACAACCATCTTAAACCTTTAATCAAAAAAATCCAAAACTCCTTAAGCCCTTAATCAAAATCTATAAACAACTATACTTTTGATCAAAAATCCTTCATATACCAATCTCATATACAAAGCAGTGCAAAATGAATCAAACAATAAACCAATCTCATCTTCCAAGAACAAAAGGAACAGAGTGACAACAATTGATACACTCGCTTCCTATCAGGAGAAGCTCACATGTTGTGTAATCGCCGGAGAGAGATAAGCCGTCGAGAGAGAGTGAGAAGCCGTCAGAGAGAGAACCAAATTTAGATCTACATTTTCTTTGTAATTGTTTGGTTAACCTAGGGGTATATTGATAAGATCGAACCAGTGTCGGCCCAATCATTTTGGATGCCCTATGCATATATGTAAAAAAGTGTTCTTTTCGTATATTTTCCAATATCGTAAAAATAGTAATCTAAATAAAAAAAACACATGAAAACTCTATTAAACTGTTTATAATTCCAAATAGTTAGTAAGAAATAAAAGAAAAACAACAAAATAGAATTTATTTTTGAAATATTGCTCTCCTTGTATTTTTGTCTGCAAAATCATTAATTAAACTCACGTTGTCGAGTTTTTCAACCATCTATGTTTCAGTAGATAACAAATGTAACCCATTCAATCTCTCTTGTCACATGGTAGATCGCAAATAATTTTGTTATCAGCTTCAACTTCGAATTTTAACTAATAATTTCAAATTATTTTTTTTAAATGAGTAATTAACTTGTTTGCTTAGAGAGGACCATAAACATTAAAATTTGAAAAACAAAATCTTACGAATATTATTATTGTAGAAAAAGTTTATAATTTTTTTTAATTATAGCTATAACAAAAATTTAACTAAAAAAGGCCCGTAAGGGCCCTAAGCGTGGCTTCACTAGCTTGTCCTCTGGGTCGGGCCTGGATCGAACTTTGATAGAGAAGAAATGTAGAAGAGAAGAAGAAGAGAGTGAAGATGATAGACGAAGAAGAAGAGGCGACAGAGAGAAGATTAGAGATATTGATATTGAAATATTCATAAGATAAGGAAACTCTAGACTTTGGGATCCAATGTTAAATACACACAATAAAGTTTTGATGAAATAAAACGACATAGTTTGAGATTATTAACTAGTAATAGACCCTCTTTCTCAAACAGAGCCTTCACTCTTTTCTTTATACCGATACTTAGCCACTTTTAACAACATCTCTCTGCAACTCTTCCTGCAATGCTCTAGCTCTTCTTCCATTAGACCTCTTTTGAGGGGGAGTAACATTTATGTTCTATGTTCGATGGCCAAAAACTAAGGACAGTACTTGATCAAAAGAGCAATAAGTTTACAAAAATTTTGCTCTTCCTCTTCATCATTGGAATTGCAAACTGCTAAAATAAAACGCAGAACCGCATCATTAAGTTGATTGATAGGATCATAGGAAGAGTCATAATGGTGCACGAGTGTCAGATAATTTAATGAGTAATGACCATAATCTCCATTATCGTTACACTGTAATGATGCAAAGGCCCATAAACAGAACGTGGAAAATGGCCCATGCATACTAATCAAGAAATTGGTTAAACTTTAGCGACGGACAAATTGCTTTTGCATGCTATATTTGAATTTGGGCATAAATTACTTAGTTATATATTTTGATCGCTTTATATATCTATGTAACATCATATTGCATGCATATTTTATTTGCTAATGTATTTCAATTGGTTGAAACAATATAGTATAATGGTTATTCTAGTCAGTGCCGGCTCAACCTCATAAGGGCCTGGCTCAACCTCATAAGGGCCTGCGGGCAAAAAAAAAATTTTTGGCCCTTTAAATTTAATTTTAAAAGATTTTTTGCTAAATTTTTTTTTTAAATATATATTTTTGTAATGTAGTTAATTAAATAAAAAAAAATTCTATTATAAAATATATTTATGGACCTTTTTAATTTAAATAAGTTTAACTTTTAATTAAAAAAATTTTTAAAAAAAAAATTTGGATCCCTAGTTCTTGGGACCCGGAGTGGGGCCCACGGGAGGCACACCACTTGTCCTTCCCTGATTGTAGTACTAGTATCGTATTACTATCTGAATATATAAATCAATGGCTTTAAGAGTGTCAGTGTTGCGGCTGTTGCCACTCTATAGAGTTCTTAAGAACATGATTCCAATTTCATTTCTCTACATAAAAAAGTTGAAAGAATTTTTTATTAACAATCTTGTTCATTTCAATTGCATTCGTTGTACACAAAAAATGGAAAATCACAGTGGGATGCTTATCCTTACCAAAAGATAGTTGGGAAAATATATTTTTCTTTCAAAAAAAACTTTTTCAAAAAAAAAAAAAAAAAAAAAAATTTTACCTAGAATAACCTACTTTTTAAAAAGAATAACTAGAATAACCTATCTAATATTTTACTGCTCATTTATTCCAAAATACCAAAAATATCCTTATGAACAAATAAATATTATCAACAACCATTTTTAGTTAGTAAATATCTCACTCGAATATTTAGCACTATTTTCGCAATCATTCTAAAATCCTTCCAAACGTGTTAACAAATTTAGGTATTAAATATTTTAGTCTTCCAATATTTTTTATCAATATCTTCGCAGAATCTATAGAAATCTTCCAATAAGTCTGCCAATGTCTTAGCAAAGTCTGCATATTTCTAGTAGACGCTCCAAAGTCTTCCAAATAAGTTGGCAGACTTAGAAATCAATCTACTAGTCTGCGAACATCTTGGTAGACTTGGTAGAGTCTACCATTTTCTACCAAAATCTGCCAATATATCGGGAAAATCTACCAATATTTTGCAAAGTCTGCCAATGTTTTGGTAGAGTCTGCGTTTTATTGGCAGAGTCTGAGAATATCTTAGTAGATTCGGTAGAGTCTGCGCTTTCTGGCAATGTCTGCCAATGTTTTGGTAGAGTCTGCCAAAACTTTGGTAGAGTCTGCCAAAACTTTGGTAGAGTCTGCTAATACTTCGGCAGAGTCTACCAAAGTCTGCGTTTTTTTAGTATAGTCTGTCAATATTTCGGTTGAGTCCGCCAATATTTCGGCAGAGTCTACCAATATCTCGGCAAACTTTAAGTTTTCTTAGTAGAGTCTGCCAATATCTCAGCAGAGTCTACGTTTTTCTAGCAGACGTTCTAAAAGTCTTCCAAACATATTGGCAGACTTAGATATTAATCTATTAGTCTGCTATTGTCTCGGTAGAGTCTGTCAATGTTTCGGTAGAGTCTACCGAGGATAAATTTGGTATTACGAAAAAAAACAAAATACAAAGTAGGTTATTTTAGCATTAAAAAATTAGATAAGTTATTCTAACTATTTATTTTTAAAAGTAGGTTACTCTAGCTAATCTCCCTTAAAAAAATTGAGAAAAGGAAAAAGAAAATCTTACCAAAAGCTAATAAGGTTACTCAAATTTAAAGATAGCATGCTATGATTTCTCAATCATATTAGGTCGGTTTAGCCAATATATATTTTCTCATTCTTGTTTTTATTAATAACGATATGACCGCAGATTTTGTATCCCAAATATACGGTAAAAGTATTTGAATCCTCAAATTTAGCTGTTACATTAATTCAAAACTTGACTAAACAGTAAAATACATTAACTATATTTAAAATAAGGAAATAGCTTCACTGAAACGCACCGTGGTCCTTAAAAAATCACTAGAAAGATAGAAAAACTTCTGTTATATATGTATAGAAACTACCCAACTTTTTTTTTTTTAGAAACATAATTACAAACACATAATTGTAATTGTAATTTTCCTTATATATGTTTAGTCAATATTATCCCTAATCTAAAGGAAACTAACAGAACAAAAAGATACACAAATCTTCTACATTTTACATCGCTAACACCTTAGACGTCTTCACATTATAGTGTTCGTGAGAGTAAAGTTCGATCTTTGTCCGGATTTAATTAACAATGTCACAACCAAAAACAAATCAAAGAATTTTTGGATTTATGAAACCATTTATGAGGCTGTGTATGTGTTTCGACATGGCGGTGGAAGGCGATCAACGTGGAAAATCCAAGACATTGTCACGGAGGAGCAGCTTGATTTACTCCGAGAAATCATCTCCGGTTCATTCTGCCGGTTGTAGTCCGATGGTAGACGAAGATAGGGATGAGAAGATTAAAGAAGTTATTCTCTATTGTAAGATGAATTCTCCTCTTAATATCCCTTGAATTCACGCAATTTCCTTTTTTGTGTTTATTTTATTAAATCATTCACTTATTCATTCAGTCTTGTAGATTTTACTGAATAATGTGGTTTTTCCCCCAAGAATAAAACGCATATAAACGGAAAATTACTTCGCTAATCCATTTTTGTTATTTGATCATTTTAGCTAAATATGTCCAATCTCGAACGAACGGGGAATGATTTATATATTTGGGCAATGGTTTAAATCTCATTTGCGTTAAAATATATAAATAAGACCTTCAGTTGTTTTATTTCGTTTTAAAACCCTGATCGAGACCTTGTTAACTTACCAAAACAACGACGAAGGAACTGTTGTGTTTTTGAAAAAGTATAGAACCATGTCTACGCACATTTGTTCCTTATCGATTTAATGATACAAACTCATATTTAATTGATGTGCGTTCACGTTAGTAAAAAAGTAAAACCATGGAACGCTAGTTTTTAAACTCCAGTGACAAAACCATGGGTTTTTACATGTTTTTGGCAAAGTGATGGTTTATTTTTCCATTTTTTCAAAATAAAATATTATATGAGGTATAAATTGGTCAATATTATTGTAGTTTCTATATTCAATTTCGAGTATTAAATAGCCATATATAAATTTCCTATTTAATTTACTTTTTTTACTGAGTTGTTATTTCTATATTTTATTTGTTTGTTTGGTCTAATTATTTATTTATACAAAAGTCATTCTAACTTTTTCATCACTTAAACCATATTAATCGTAATATGAACACACATACTTGTAGTCTTGAAGAAAATAACAGTTTCGGTACACTTAATATAACCTTGATCTAAAAAGTTGTCTCCACTTTAAAATCGAAACGTTGGCAATGCGAAGACTCGTTCATACACTCTAGAACCACAACTATTTATTTAATATTGTATAGTATTAGCAAGACTATGTATATAATATGTTCTTTATTGTTTCGACTATATTATACATCAATATTCCGCGTATGACCTTTAAGGTTATACGCGTTCGCTCATATCCAAAGCCTATTTGATAACAAATATGTTAATACATAATAATCGTCGATCGCTTAACGTTAGAAGTATATACTAGATATAGTTTTATAGGTATATACTTTATTAAAAATAAGAATTTTTGATCATGGTAAATTCGACATGTGTGGTTTTCCAAAGCAACTTCAACTCCAGCAGCTGATTTGGAAAGAGCGAGGATCATCGATATCACTTCGTCTATCTCCTTTAATTTCGTGTTTTTGTCGAGTCGATGGACTGAAAACCATTTATGCTTATACTTCCATATTTTTAACTTTTTTTTGCCATGGAACCATTACATAGGTTTCAAATTCCGATTTGTAAACCTAAAACATTTTCATTTATATAAAATATTTACTTTTTAGCCAAAAAAAAAAAAAAAAAATTTGAAGAATCTATGAAAACTTCGCAAATCCAATCACTTTTTAGCAATAAGTAAGTAAATAGATGTACCTCGTCATTTGGAGATTCGAATTAGACCAAATAGAGATACAAAAGCAAACACAATAGACCTTTTAGTTTTATATATCTTTGACTCTTTCAATTAAGTTCGTGAGTTAGATTATATCCATTTCTCATCTAAATTTTAGCTTCACAAAATTGCCGAATCTAAATATTTTTTTGTCTAAGATCATGTCTCCATCATGTGGGTTTGCCGCTAGGGATATGTGTTCATTCGCCGGTTTAGTGTCTAGATTCTTTCCGGCTTTGTATTCAACTTAGTATTCTAATAATTAGTATAAGTCTCACTTAGCCTTGACAATACAATCTATATAGATATATACATATATAAATAAATATTTTTTTTAAAAGGGTACAAGACAATATATATTCTAAAGCAAAATATTTTCTCCCGATCTAACATTAGTCCCGATCTTTCTTATTGTTTAGAACAGTCATACATGTGATTATGAGAGCATCAACATTGGAGACCAATGTGGATGTCTCACAATAAAAAAATATTAAAAACACATTCTCTCTTCTTTTTATTCAACTTTATATATTCTTTTTCATTTTTTTACTCAACTTTATACCTTCTCTTTCATCCTTTTACTCAATTTTTATTAATTTTATATTTAAACACACATTAATAATCCCTCTCTTATGTCTTCCCCAAGACACAATCTCTCCAACTAAACCCACTATCTCCTCTCTTTACTCAATTTTTATTAATTTTATATTTCAATACACCACACTATTTCAACAAAAAACACTCTCTTTCTTTCTTTTACTCAAATTTTAATAATTTTATATTGTGAGACACACCCACATTATCTCCAATGTACATGCTCTGAGTCAACACAAATACACATCTTGTTTTTGTCCTTATAGAGCGTCAAGGCTTTGTGGACGAAATGCGAGAAAGCACCCCTTTGAAATGATGTTTAAAGTAGGATTTTAGCTATATAATTGTGAGAAAAATATATGATACACTACATAAATATAAAAATAGAAGGATGATCATCGTAAATAACTTAGCTATATCTGATATTTGCAAAAAGGTAACGTGGATTTCATATTTTTCTATAATACCATGTTATTTTATCGGTTGACACACCAATTTATATAATATCACTTTTTGAAAAACATTCGTGGTAAAATACACAATCTATTCACAAAATTAAGATCAATTTTATAATTTTGTTTATAAAATGTCATACACTAGAACTTGAACAAAGGAAATCAATTACATATAAAATACACAATTTATTTACATTTTTAAATATATGTGATAGAATACACAATTTATTCACAAAATAACATCAAGTATTTTTTAAGTTACAATTGTTATAGTTTCATAAACTAGAACTCACAAAGGAAATCAATTACAAAGTGGACACTACATATTACATATATATATCCGTATCTGATTTTCTATTTGAAAAAGCCAATAGATAATTGCTAATATTGAAAACATATAATTAAACTTTTGACCACATCTACATTTTTTAATTGAAATAGATATTGTTTGACAAAGGAAAAAAATTGAGTTGATTATGGTCCACGGAAACAGGGGTCATTGTCTGGTTGAGTAGACCGTGTAAGGACCTGTACAAAACCATGCCAAGTCAGCAACAAACTGTCTGACGTTGCACTCATGACCTTTTCTACGCTTTTGACTTCCTCAGGACCGTGGACACATTCAACCTTTTATTTACTAATTTTGTTGCAAAATACAAAAGAAACACACACACACACAAGTAATGATTAATCCATTCTTATTTGAACTAAATTCTTCTATTTATGTATTTTATAGAGTAAAAAAGTTCTTAATGTAGACCAAAATAAGATAAGAAATATAAAAAAACCAACGTGAGCACCACTTCATCATCAATTTATAAACGTGCATAACAAATGTTTTAACAAAAAACGAAATACAAGTCAGTAACAAATAAAGTTGAAAGTTGTAATTAGAGTCCTTTCTAACGACTGGAAAACTTTTAGATCTGGGGAAAAAACCACCATATTGGTAAGAAATAGACATGAAGAAACTTCGATAAAATATAATAATCAAATATTAGCAATCAAGTAGCCAAATTTTACCACTTTTTTAAGTAGGGAAACTCTACTTTCTTTATTTGACTTTTCTCTCTCTCCCCCTCTTGTATACATAACACAAATCATATATATACACGCATTCTTGTACCTTGCCTTTTCCCCTAATCATCACATAATCATTGTATTCTTCACTAATATCATCATCGCACTAACATATACATACACACACGTCTCTCTTTCTCTCTATAAGTTGGATCCAATGGATAACAGATCACCAAGATCAAGAGAAATCTTGGGCCCAAGACCAGCTCCATTGAAAATCCGTAAAGACTCTTACAAGATCATCAAGAAGCCACCACTAGCGCCGCAACTTCAGCCACCACAACCGCCACAGCCACAGCAACAAGGACCATCGGAGCCACGTGATCCGGTGATCATATACACCGTATCTCCCAAGATTATACATACACACCCTAATAACTTCATGACATTGGTTCAACGTCTAACTGGTAAACCATCCAATTTATCCTCCTCTTCTTCTACATCCACATCAGCACCAAATGATACGTCATCATCGTTTGACGTGTCTCGTGGTGGTTCGATATCTCCCGCGGCTAGGTATGCTGCTATGGAGAAAGCTAATAACTCCGGAGGCGTAGAGACTATGGATCGCCAATATCATCATCATCATCATCACCATCATAAAAATGGAGCGATGGAACGGGCAAGTTTTTACCATGGTGGGATTTTATCACCGGGACCTACTTCTCTACCGTTGATATCACCGGATTTTTTTTCTACGGTTGGACCGACCGATCCACAAGGTTTGTCATCGTTCTTCAATGACTTTAACTCTATTCTTCAAGCCAGTCCTTCGACGACACAGTCTCCTTCTTCAATGGACGTTTTCAACAATTTCTTTGATTCTTGATTGAGTAAATTTCATACAAGTTGAACAAATATTATACGAGTCTTAGGGAGAAAGATAGACCGATATGTTTTTACTTTTTTCATCATTTTTTACACACACTCTGATGGAGTTAGAGGGTTTTTGATTTCTGCATGTCGTGATGGTGACGTCATTTTTTAGAATCAATTTGGCAAATTGGTGATATATATGTGTATTCTTGTTTGGTGGGCGTTTCATAATTTACACTTATTATCTTTAATGAATCTTGTCCCTCCTTAGCTGCTATGTGCTCATATTATCGACTAATCCAATTGGTCGCATTTATTAAATTACTGTTTGCATCACCTTCTCAATTTTGGAGTTTGTTGGTAAATTGGACTTTGTTGGTTGATATTATACATATGGTGGGATTTTAATTCTAAATATTGATCGCTTAATCTTTCAGTGGACTTAAAAGTTACTTTCACATGTGTAATTGACTTTCTCCCCTAAAGGCATTAAAAAAATATATATTATGGAAAATGAAGAGAATTAAGAAAAATGGGTAAAATATGTGTGAGTAATGTGTTACCATCCGGTTCAGAATTTGTCCCGAACCAGCTCTCGCACGTTGTATTTCTGGTACACCTTGTTCCGATTCTCCAACCACCATGTCTCTGCTTGATGCTCCTTAAATATTTTTCGACTACAATTTAAAACAAAAGAAACCATTACGTCTACCACATTAGACTACTAAATTCAGATATTCATACATAGACTCTATGAGGCCAAAAATGCATTGCAACATGAGAACAGAAGATTTATTTTGAACCTGAAGCGAACTCGTCTTATATCTCTAGTTCCATCATGGAAGGTCATAAGGGTTACATACACGCCCGGATCGTACTGCTCAATCCACTCTGGTGACTCGAGACCGTTTGGTTCCAACTTTTTTCGATTTTCTTGTGGAAAATGAAAATCATTTTGGCCATTAGTACCAGAGGGCAACTTTTCCGCTACATCCTTGAGCTGTGTTAAAATAATTCATAATACGCAGAAGTTAGTTTTTTTTCACCGCTATTTTGCTTTACCAATTTGACGTTGGGGAGGTTCGGCTTAGAGATTACTTGAGCTATTAGAGAGTTTATCGCCTCTTTCACGGCACTCAATTTAGCAGATTGCTCTGTTTCTTGGAGTTAACATCTTTGATTCAGCCTATTAACCTATAAAACCAATCCATGATTTGTTATTAAATCCACTGAAGAATGAACATTGTAGTGAAATGAAACAAGATTTGATATTTCAAAGGATGCATACCTCTGCTCGCAATTTGGTGATTTCTTGAGTCAAAAGTTCATTAGTGTTGCTCATATTGTATGATTCACTTATGGAGAAAGAGTGCTCTGAAAAATCTTTTTAGATCAAAACAGGTTTCGTTTTCCCTAAAGTAGAAACCAAGAAAAACCCTAGATAAATTAAGGAAACATATCCCTAATCACTCACCAAATCCGGCCAAATATTCTACAAATAAAACTTGTATAAAAATCATTATTCTAATTTACCCACCAAATCCCACTAAATATTCTACTCAAATTATTTCAGAAATAATCTTATTGATCACCAATGGAATTTAAAAACACCATCGAATCTAAAAACTTTACTAATCAAAATCACATACTATATTTCCAAACGAACGACCCTGAAATGGCCCAACGGATCCCGGCCTGTTAAAATTGGCGCCAGAATGGACCGGGTCTATTGAACCGGTTCGGGTAATCCAGATTCAGATCGTTGTTCCCTTTCGCTGTCGAAAGAGAACGAACAAGAAAACTCGAAATTGAAATCGATCGCAGCAAAAAATCGAAGCTTTTGTTGTTCTTGAAATTAGGGGCTTTATATAATTTCGTGAATTGAGAGGTGTGTGATTTGTTGTTTCCGCCGCCTTCCATGGCAGATGGGTACTGGAATCAGCAGAGACACCATCAGCCTCCGATCCCCCACGGTGGTCCTCCGAAACGTCCCCGTCCTGACTTCGGTAAACTTAAATTCTCTTTTTCCCCCTCGAGGACCTGTTTTCACAATTTGATTCAAAATCTCACCTTGTTCTTGTAATAGTAGGCATTGTTGTGCTACTATAGTAGGAGTATTGATCTGATTGTTCGAAATTATGTCTACTATCGAATGGTTATGTGTAGATAGTGCATTGATGCTATGTTAAATCAGTTGGACCATAAATGCATTTGTGTATACAACAAAGAGTCTTTGTGTGTAGGGTTTACTAAATTAACGTACCTATGAATGTGTTAAACTTGAATTGTCGTATATTTTCTTTGTTCGTCTCAGGCCATGATATGCAGAGTTACTTGTCCCGGGATGAGGATCGAGGTATCCCTTATTCGGTAAAGGATACGAGAACTATTGGGTCTGCTTATGACCTCTACCTGCAGAGTGTGGTACAATCCTTATTCGATTAGTATGTTTAACGTCTGGTCTCTTCTTCATTTTTTCTAAATGAACTGAATTCTTCGTTCCCTGTTTTGTAGCAAACGCCTTCTAAGCCATTTGAAGAAGTTGGTCCATTTAATGGTGGTAGCATTGGAAGATCAGGAGGTAACAACATGATGCCAAGTCCGTCCATGGGTGAGCTCATGAATGGGCGCGGTGGAATTCTGGGGCCAAGTGGTCGAGGTACGGGTTTTGGTCAAGAAGATTTAGTTGATAGGCCTAGCCGGGAACTGCTTCGTTTACCTCCAGATGCGTCCAACACTCTATTTATCGAAGGACTTCCTTCTAATTGCTCGAGGAGGGAAGTAGCTCGTATCCTATTTTATGATTTCGTTTCTTAAGTTCTTACGCCAGTATTGATATCGTCATTTAAGAATCTTTAAAACTGTTCACTGTTCTTAACCGAATGTAGATATATTTCGGCCTTTTTTGGGATATAGAGAAGTTAGACTTGTGACCAAAGATACAAAACAAGTAAGATTCACTGGTTCCAACTTTGAAACGTTGTTGAAACTAAGCCGTCGTAGAATCTCATTAGTTTTGACTTACTAAAGGGCTTTTATGCAGAGGAATGGAGATCCTATTGTTCTTTGCTTTGTTGATTTTGAAAATCCTGCGTGTGCAGCAACTGCTCGTACCGCCCTGCAAGGTAACTAAGATTTTCTTTGCTTCCGAAATTGGCAATATTTGGTCCAACATATATTGCGTTTATGTTGCATTGTTTCTTGAAGAAAGATACTCGACCTCGGACTTGACTGATACTAAGAATTTGTCAGGCTATCGAATGGATGAAGATGAACCTGATTCCAAGATTTTGCAAATTCAGTTTTCAAGAAACCCAGGTCCAAGACCGGGACAACGTGGCGGAAGGAGATGATGAGTCCATGACATCAACCAAATAGTAACTTATTATTTCTCAAGAACCCAACACACACTTGATCATAGATTCAAATCCTTAAAGCAATAGAGATGTATGACACAAAGAGTTTATAGGAGATGAGGTAATTGGAACCTAAAGTTTTTTGGGCAATTCTCATAGAACCACTTTTTTAAGTTTTTGTTCCTTACATACCGTTAATTTTTAAAAATTCCATAGATACCACTTTTTTTAAATGTTCCAAAAATACCACAAAATTAAAATTAGTTTTAAATGATCAAAATTAAACCCTAAACCCTAAAGCTACACTCTATCCCCTAAAATTATACTCTAATTGTACAATAGTTAACCCAAACCCAAAAATTTAAATTCTACACCTTTTAAAAATCAATTTTTGTGTTTGTGGTATTTTTGGAAATTTTGATAAAAGTGGTATCTAAGGAACTTTTAAAAATTAATGGTATCTAAAGAATAAAAACTTTGTTTGGTGACATCTTAGGGAATTTCTCAAGTTTTTTTTCTCTCTCTCTTCTTTTCCCATCTTCTTGATAGATTTAGTGCTTGATCTTATTAATTTTATCTTTGAAATCCCCAAAATTTGTTGCAATCTTTTCCATTGTACGTGAGGATTATACGGAGTGGGGATTTTCGATAGTGTCTTCAGGGATCAGTAGTTGTATGTGTTCATTATAGTATTGTGACAGAATCCAAAACAGAGGCTTATATTTTGAGTGGTTCTTTTTTCCAAATACATCTACTACTTTTGTGACAGTGTGTCAGATTCATTTGTTTTTTTTTTTTTTTTTTTTGTCGTCAATTCATTTGTTATTTTAAATTCTTTGTAATTTAGATCTGTAAATATGTGTGATTTTTAAAATTTGTTTTGCACTGTTGAACGCTAACAAAAATGCCAAACAAAAAATGTTCTCTAACAACATTCAAGCTCTAGAGCACCATCAATGGTCGAGTTTCTCAAAATATATTATAAAAATAAAAATAATATGAAACTAATTTAATATCTAAAAATAATAATATTATATTAGTTGAGGTTCTCAAAACTTCTCAAGAGTATCTTAAATGAGATATTTTTGAGTGGATATTTCAAGTTTTGAAAACCCCAAATATATTATATTATTAATTTTACAATATATTAGTATTACTATTATTTTATAGTTTTGTGAGAACCCCATTATTGAGAATATCTTATACTGAATTTGGATGGGTCCCTAGAAAGAAAAAAACCATTCACATTACAGCTTTTCTTGCTTTTGTTTCCTCGTAAAATAATATTTATCTTTAAATTTGATACTTTATGGCTTTGCATTTGAATGCTGATGTCCCAGTAATAAAAATTTATACTAATATTTTGTTACCGCTATTACCGTCCGATGTCTATCCCATCCCATATTGTACTGTCACCATTTGAACTCTATGGCTGTGAATGGGAGACTCCGGTTCTTAGAAAGCGGGGCGGTTTTTGTGTTATTATTGTGGGCTCCACTTACATGTTACCAATCAACAAGAAATTGTATGTGCGGAACGGTTTTGTGAAAAAAATTATTAAAAAATAAATATGAGAAGTGCGATTCAATTATGTAAGCAAAAGTGTAGCTGGTCCGCAACAGTAATAACCGCATAGTATTTGGTGTGTTCTACGTGCTCATGTGCGGTTTTGTAAATGCATATTTTTAGAAAATTTTGATTTTTTTTACAGAGAGTTAATTAACTATGTGGATCACTATGTATTTTTTTGAATTTTTTATAATCCAAATAATTAGAAAAAAATAGTTAACACTTTAATGATTATTATACCCGCACCGCACAAGTTATTAATACCATTCAACTTATGTTTCATTAGTTCTATGCCGCTTATTTTTTATAATCCGCTTTGTTTCTATGATCCGCATTTGTATCACTCCGCACCTCATAATTTTTTTACCCGCACCGCTAAATTTAGGGTCACCATTTCGGATGTTTAAAGTTTTTCATATTCAAACAACTAGCAAATCAATCAATTTTTCCTTTTTCTTGTTAAAACTAGCAAATCAATCAAGAAATTTCATAAACTGATAAGAAATCACTGATCAGTGACACTACTTTAATTTGGTTGACCAAAAGAGTCAACAAAGTAGCCATCAACGATGAATATGGAGTGAGGGAGAGACGGGGGTATATTCGATATCCCAAATAGCAGATGCTTTTTTTCGCGTCCGATTTTTACTTTATTTT
The DNA here is from genome assembly GCA_963576765.1 of Draba incana. Classification (NCBI taxonomy): domain Eukaryota; kingdom Viridiplantae; phylum Streptophyta; class Magnoliopsida; order Brassicales; family Brassicaceae; genus Draba; species Draba incana. Next base: position 12,913,167 of record OY755208.1, read on the forward strand.
TTTGGCTTTTTCAATTTAATCATCAATCAAGATTATTTCATGCATTTGTCCACGTTAATAATGTAACAATGGACATGTCAATCTCTTTATCTCTCTCTCTTTTTACATCTTTTACAAGCAGTAGATTGCGACTTTTTAGACAAGATTTGGTTTTTGTAAACCTGATCCGATCGTATTGCATGCACATGCGACATGTCCTTATGATATTATTGATATAGGCTAATTATTTGATTACTTATGACCGGGTAAAGCCTCCAATATATATATATATATATATAATATAACAGAGAAAGAAAAATATATATATCAAGCTTGAGATACAAAAAGTAATTATAGTTAACATAACAAACTATAATGCGCTATATATTTAACTGATGTAAATATGTAAAAATAGTTTTCCAAACAAAAAAAAGGTGTGAAAATATTTATAAGGAATTCATCTATTAAATGAAAACAAAATTCAAGTGACTGTAAAACTGAAAAAGATCACGAGAGTAATAAATGGTTCTTTTAGCAAAAAATAAATGGTTAAAGACAGAAATAAATTGTCCATTTTGTTACTTCCTCCCTTTCATTATATAAGATTTTTAAGAGAAATATTTTTGTTTTATTTTATAAGATATCTAGTTTGTATGCAGATTTTAATGTGATTTGATACTTTTGTCTTTTTAAATTCCGTAGTGTTATATATGATTGGTTGAGTTATATTTTTAGTTAATTATTAAATGAGATTTTGTTTGTATTTATTATTTTCTTAATTCTCGTGAAATAATAAAAAAAAAAATTTATAAAATAAAACGGAGAGAATATTAAAAAAATGTCCTTTTTAACTTCGAAGTAAATTTGTGTCCTATATATCTATTAAATTGCATCTTTTTCTCCCAATAATTTATTGCTTTTAGCCACTGGGTTAAAATACTATGTTAATTAATTGAGATGTAGCCTTAAATAATTGATTCCCTGCAATGATAATAATCTAATGACTTATTTTTTATCCCTTATATATTATTAGAGAGTTGATTTGTGAGAAGATGTTTATGTGTCATCTCTATAATTACTCTCACCAATTTTATTATGACATGGTAACTTATTAAATCACTATCACCAATTCTATTATGACATATATGGCAAATCATTAAATCATTTTCACCAATTATTTTTTGGGTTAATTAGGTGTATAATAGTTTTAGAGATCATAATTAGGTGTATAACATGACCTAAATAGAATTTAGGTAACTAACACCCACTTAAATAAAATTGACTAAAATACCCTTAATGATCTCATTAGTTATAAATAGTTGGCTATTATGTTGCTTAAAATAGTTGACTATATGTTAATTAAAATAGTTGACTATGTAAAACAAACCACCCCCTGGTGTCGATCGACACCCCTACCAAAAATGCTAAATTTTGGTTTTGGGATGTTATAATTCTCCCCCACTACTTTGGATTTGACCTCGAATCCCGCACAAAACTCATACCACGGACCGACAATCCCGACCCATCCCGGCCAGAACCCCTCGAGATCACCATACTCACACTCCGAAACATGCGAAACCGTCTATCACAGACCGCAACCTCCTGGCTAACCAGCCAAAACCACTCGAGACCAACACATGATCCCAGAGGCTCAAATCTAGTCTCATGCAAATGACCACGTCTCCAGACATTTATTACTCTTAACTCATCTAACACCTCACTCACTCGCATGAACACAATCCTTTGAGCAATCGGTAACACATGGACGACTGCCCCAACACACACACGGGAAAATCTATCCCAAACAGTATACCGGAGAACACAATCTCCAAAAGTATACAGGAGAACACAATCTCCACTATGAGTGATTCGAGGACAACATACCCCTAGAGTAATAAATTCTGAGACGCTCAAAAACATCTTCCGACTAAGATTACCTCTTGTGGTCTAAACATGATATTCCCAACCGGGAATATCAACAAAAAGGACAAACCACTGGTCCGCACCAACCGATAATGAGGACACTCATCTTATCTCACAGAAATATAAGGAACCCCATCTAATAAATCTTGAAAATGTATAGTCGTTACGACAGAACGAGAATACACAAAACCAAGAAAACTCATAGCACCATGCTACACAACCGAACTGGAACCACAAGAAAGTGAAGCTCAAATTGCAACCTCTTTGCCGAAATAACTTCATGAACTTCAACTTCATCCTTGTCTCAGGTTCCAAAATCTCCACCTCTAAAAACCACATAAGCCGGCAAAGCTTTTAACAAAGCAACTTTTCCTGACGCAGCACCTTAATTCTCCTCTCGAGAATCCTCAAAGGTCTCGTCGTCACCGACAAGTCTGGCTGAAGTTCCACTGCAAATTTGGCCACCAACTTCACCGAAGCACGCATGCACTTCCTCAACATCGACACCTAGAGGTACCCACGATCTCCTACTTTAAACTCCCATTCTGAATCCCTCTTATTAGCATCACTCCGCTGCCAAACTTGAGCCTCCCTTTTGCTCAACTTACAAACACGGATGCTTTCCGCCGTTTCCTGCACTAACCTGCACCCACCATGTTCCTCTCCCCTCACTTGGGTTCAACATATAGGTGACTCATACTGCCTCCTATACAAAGCCTTATATGAAGCCATCTCGGTATTCATCAGAATCCACCAAAACCATAATCCATCGTCTGATGTGGTCCACTAGCCAATATTACCAGGTTTACACACACGAACCCTGGGATCCATGTTCCACCTCATACTTATGCCACGCTCGGACTTTGATTACTCATACTTTTACCGACATCATCACACTCTCAGGACGTCTCCTTCGAGGTAACGATACCGATGCCACTCCACTCTCAGGACGTCTCCCTCAAGCTCTGGTTATTCATAGGAGAAACACTTCCTATAGAGTAATCAACTCTCACGTGCACAAGCATCTGAAGACTAGAGCCACCTACTGGTAATAATCCGCTAGTCATACTCCAGCATAACATCGCTGCTCCTACTGAGCACTTGGCAATACAACTATCTTCCCCAAAACTCATTCATGACCTTCAAAGCATATCATTAATCCTAGGTTTATTCGGCCGTTGCAGACATCTATTGCTCTTAACTCAATCAAAACTCTGACACTCGCAGGACGCATCCTATAAGCTATCATGCAATATACCGCTCGCACTCTCGGGACGCATCCCTCAAGCCAACGGTATCTGGGGAACACATCCCCGCGAGAGAATACTATCTCTTAGAAACATATCACTCACACTCTCGGGACGCATCCTTCGAGCCAACAATATCTAGGGAACACATCCCCCCGAGAGAACACATCTCCCCCTACTTATACTGGAATTCCCAAATAAGTAAGTCTGGGACCACTGTCCCCACACGAGAGAACACATCTCCCCCTACTTATACTGGGAAACACTATTCCCAAATAAGTAAATCTGGGACCACTGTCCCCACACGAGAGAACACATCTCCCCCTACTTATATTGGGAAACACTATTCCCAAATAAGTAAGCCTGGGACCACTGTCCCCACACGAGAGAACTCATCTCTCCCTAGAGCAATAAAATCAGAACGCCTATAAACCTCAAGATTAAAACTGCCTCAAGTAGTCCGAACCAATTCCTGAAACCACAGGGTACACCGCATAAAGCCTACTCCGCCCAGACTCGTCTGGAACAACCTTAATGCAACGTTTTTTTTTAATCCGAACTAGGTCTGCCGAATTGATCGCACAACAATCAAACGAGAACATGTACAACCGACCGTAGACCCAGAATTGGATCAATCGATCATGCAATAACCAAACAGGAACATGCACGACTATAAGATGCTACATCCGTTGCCCGGGTCGTCTAAACCGAGTTTCCAACGCAGGATCAACTATAGGCTTGATGCCCACCAAATTGTCTATCGAAGACCAATACCTGACCATAACCTGATCCACAACACTCGAGATCTCCACTCAACTCTCATAACCCGCCCAACATAGGCCAACATCTTGACCATACATGGCCAATACCACAAGAGATCCTCGCCTGATCTCATAAACTCGCATCTAATCCTATGTTTATACACACACTTCCAGACATTTACTACTCCTAACTCATTACCTTACTCTTAGGACGCATCCTTAGCAACGAATATACCAACCACCCATGGTATACTGGGAATACACCTTTCCCTCTAGACTTATACTGAGATCTACCCGTCTCAAATAAATCTCTGGAGACCACCAACTCCCAAAAGAATGCAGGGAAAACTCACTCCCTTCAAGAGACCCACCCATCTCCTGATACTTATCCTGAGACCCACCCGTCACAGATAAGTAAGCATCCCATGATACTACACCGAGATCCACCCGTCATCGGCACGTAATACTCAGTACTATACTGTGATCCACCTGTCACATGTAGAACCGCCAAAGACCCACCCGTCTTCTCAAATTGTAATGAGTTATTCGGGAACACCACTGTCTCTAGAGTAATAAATTCTAAAATGGCTATAACCATCTATGACTAGATCTGCCCCACCTGGCTAAACTCAATACACCAACGCAACTGCCCACGAAGACCATCATACTGACCCAATCCGGTCAAAATAATATGAGATCAACTCCCGATCTCCGAGGCCCCCATCCAGTCTCAAGCTTACTTACGTTTTCAGACATTAATTACTCTTACTCATTCACACACTGACCCGCACAGGACGCATCCTATGACTTATCAGGCAAACATACCGCTCACACTCTCAGGACGCATCCTTCGAGCCAACGGTATCTGGGGAACTCACATCCCCGCGAGAGAACTTACAACCCTCTCTACTTATTCTAGGAACTTACATCCCAAATAAGTATACATGAGAACTCACATCTCCGATAATGAATAAGTTATTTGGACCGCCGCCCCTAGAGTAATCAATTCTTAAACGCCTCTAAGAACTTATTGACTAGACCTACCTCATATGATCTAAGGCATGATATTTCCTACTCCGAAATATCGACATTAATAATAAGAAATGCATATCTTATTAAACACAGGAAATAAATAAGGAAAACTCCATCTTATAATTTCCAAAACGTAGAGTCGTTACAACACCAACGAAACTATAAAAAAAACCAAAACACCAAAGCCAAAGCTAAAAATTTTGAAATAAACCATAAAAGAACGACAACTGGGATAAAAGAACCACAGCTCAATCCTCGTCCTCCTCCCTCAGATCCTACTCGACCACTGCTTCGGCCTACCGCGGTAACTGGGGACACTCGGCCTTGATATAACCTGGCTCCCTGCAGTGATAACAAACTCTAGCTCCCCGAAACTCCGCTCTCACAGGGCAGCTCGCAACACGGTGCTCCCTGCTCCCGCACCCGTAACAACTACGATCATTCGATTTCAGCTTGGAAGGGTTTTCCCGCTTCCTTTTCTGCCCTTGTGCAGGCTTGCTGGCTTGATTAGGAACCTCATGACGCTATTGCCTCCTTGGCGAAACAGCTGAAACAAACTCTGGCTGGACAACCACCGTTGCCACCGGATACTCCGCAGAAACTCTGCTCGAACAAAAGACACGCTCCTCCCTCAACACCCACTCCTCAGCTTCCTCAGGTCTCTCTCTTCTGGAGAAAAACTTCGAACTCGAAACCTGCATCCGCCTCATCCTTACCTGATGAGTCAAATGCTCTTCAGACATTACAGTCCTCGGATGCACTGAAGCCTGCACCGGAGCTACTGCCGGTAACCGCTCCAGTATCTGCATCAACAAACCCTCAAGACGATCCCAACGATCCTGAGCGGGAGCAGCACCCCCACCTGGGCCCACTCCACCACCAACTATCCCGGCACCCCACCTGGCGCCTACAACACTAACACTGGCACTCGCGCTGGTCTCACTCATAGATCCTGCATGATACGTCTGAGACTCTAACGCTTGCGTAGCACTCGCAGCCACGCCACTCGACGACTCAACCAAGCGCCCCTGACCCCGACCTCTACCTCTACCAAGACCTCTAGCTCCAGTATCCATCACTCTGCATTTTTCAAAGCACAGACAAGGATGCTATAACAACGGAGAATAGAAGTCACAAACAAACATAAATACTTACCGCAAAATCTCTTCAAAGGCCCGAGGAGGATGATTCTAAGACTCTATTAAATTGACTAAACACAAAAATCAATTTAAACACAAAAATCAATTTAAACACATAGTCTCAGACATCCAATTCACCAGTCCTAAACCGTGTAGGCTCTGATACCAAAATGAAACAACCAACACTTTTTTTTTTTTAATTTAATTAAACAATTTCGAAAATTCTCATAAAATAATTCAATAATTTTTTAAAACAATAATCCAACAATTCCATAAATCAAATTCCAGAAATAATAAAAATCTAGCAACCTAAACCACAGGTTTCACTAGAGTAAACATGAACTACAACACCCTAATCGTCCTCTTCAACTGGCCTTGATTCCGCGATCACGTATTTCTGTTACCTGCAACTCAAAAGGAAAAACAGAGTTGCGTAAGTATTATCACAAATACTCAATGAAGCGGTCATCCCGTCTACCGGTTACATAATAAGGGAAAAGAATGCCAATTAGTACGCAACAAACATCAATTAACCATGTTCAAATATCTGAAATGAGAATAGTTGCCAAAATTCAGCAATGCAACAGATGGTGTCGATCGACACACCACCATAGTGTCGATCGACACAACAAAACAAAACACAGAAATCACTGTTGGGTGTCGATCGACACTCCACCCTGGTGTCGATCGACACTCCACCCTGGTGTCGATCGACACTCCCTTCACAAACACAAAAATCGTGAAAACAAAAGTTGGTGTCGATCGACACTACCACTAGGTGTCGATCGACACTCCTCGCAGAAACCTGAATTGAGTCAAATCCTCACACGACCCAATTCCGTTTCCTCCCACAAGACAATTCACGATTTAATCACACACAAACATCACATAAACAGCCATCAATTCATACGAAATCATCACATACCAAAACATACAAATTCAGCACAATTCACACAATCGATATCCTAACAATCTATTCCCATAACCACGATCACGCACTCACCTTGACAAAACCAAAGACAAGGATATGGACACGAAATCAGCGACCTCGCAGCCTCTGGTCTCACTCGAAACCACCAAGGAACACTTCCTCAAAACCTAGAACACAAAACTCCGAATTCAGATCGGAAACTCAATGTGAAAACTAGACCGACAGGGCTTTCCAACGGTACCTAGCTCGTCCTCTGATTCTCTATGAAACGCCGGGAAAACACTTCCCAAGGAGACTGATTGGATCCCAAAATTACCAAAAATCACGCTGATCAGGCACGATATGATCGACCGTTCCTCGATTCTACCAAGACAGACGAACCTGTCTTCTCCTCCCTCCCAATCTCCTCTCACAAAACTCTTTCTCCCTCTCACAAAGTCACGAAAACCCTCTTTTCTTTTTGACTCACGCGGCCACAAATCCCAAAGGACTTATATACGCAAGCCCTAGGGTTAAATCCCTTAACCCAAGCCAAAAACCGCGATTAAAACAAACCGGGAAAACAAACCAGAACTTGGTGTCGATCGACACCCCTACCAAAAATGCTAAATTTTGGTTTTGGGATGTTACAAAATATATCTTTCTTTTTCGACGAAAAATAGAAAATATATGAAAAAATAGAAAATATATTTAAAGTACGTTTATGTAAAACAACTATTTAAAACCAAAAGACAAACCTTAAACAAATCTAAATGCATTTATCGATAGAAAGAATATTGAACACATAAACAATTAATCTAGAGAGTATTAATTTTATTATAAACTCATTTTTTCTACCGTGAGCTACTTATAATCATTAATAAATTATTTATTAGAAATTTTATAACTTTAAAATTATAGATTTTTTCTAATGTTATTTCATTTAGAGGTATGTAGAAAAAAGGATAAACAGAAGAAGATATATAAACTAGATTAAGAAGAACAAAAAGAAAAATGGAAAATCTATATCAAATGTCTTTTTTTGAATTTAAGACAAAAAATGTGTTATTATATTTTATTTACAATGAGGTAAGGTACAAATAAAATATTGGGGGAATCACAAATATGCTACCTTTGAAAAAATATTTTTTAAATATGTCACTCTTGAAAATTCATTGCAAACATGTCACCTTTTATAGAAAAGACAAAATCATTTTTTTTTCCTCTCTCTCAAAACCCAAACTGAAACAACCAACTTTTAAAAAAAAAAAAAAATCCGGATTATTATTCCCATAAATAATAATCTTCAACGATTAATTCAACCAATCAACAATAACCAGCGAAACATAGCTAACCAATTAATCCAGACAATCCAATTAAATCCATTAAACCAATAAACCATGATCAAATCACAATTCCAATTCCAACATAATCTAGCAACCTAAACACCAGGTTCTAGAAACTCAAAAACATAAACAATAAATAAACCCTATCAACCTCTCTCATTGCCTTGTTTCCACAATCAAACTTTATCTTTACCTGCAACCAATGTTCAAAAAAGCGCTAGGCGCTAAGCGAGCGTTGACCCTTAGCCTAGCGCGTAGAACGCCTAATCAGGGGCCTAGACGATTTTAGGCGTTTACAACATAAAACATGGCAAATAAGATATATTAGATAAAAATATAAAATAATGTTTTAGAAAATAAAATTATATAATCTTAAACAAAAACATTATAATAATTCATACCAAAGAATATATAAATGTTTATAACTATGAAAATGAAATTAAAACTCATAAATTTAAATTTATGTAGTTAAAAACTGGGAAAATGCAGTAAAACAAAATTTATGCAATTTTAAGCGGCCAAGGCGGACGTCTAGGCATAGCATGAGGGCCTAGCAACACATAGAACAAAGAGTTGCGTAAGTATTACCATAAATACTTAGTGAGCTGGTCATCCCGTCTACCGGTTATATAATTATAGGATAATGAATGCCAATTACTACAAAATCATTCAGCAGTTCACGATGATCAAACTATCAACAATAACCGCAATACCACAATCAGTGTCGATCGACACAACAACAAGAAAACACGGAAATTACAACAAGGTGTCGATCGACACTACCACTAGGTGTCGATCGACACGCGATTCTCAAACTCAGACATCGCGATAATAGAATTGGTGTCGATCGACACTCCTCGCGGAAACCTGAATCGAGCCAAATCTTCTCGTGACTCGATTCCGTTTCATCAAGCGATCTATCTCAACGATGAACCATACGATTCACACACACAGAAAACGCAACATCAACGATATCATTAGCAATTCCATCAACAAATCAATCAAACATCCACCTAACATCCGATTATCCTAAGTAACCACGATCACGCACTCACTTTAGGGATTTGGAAAGGAAATTCGAAAAGGAAAGGATTGAGAATGAGAACAGCCACCACAGACAGCCTCAACACTTACAACAATCTTCGATTATACACTAAAACACCGAGAATCACTCACTTTCGATCAAAAAACCTCAAGAACACTAACAATTCTCTTTTTCTCTCATTAATCTCTCAAACTCACTGATTTTTACCACCAAAATACGGCTGCTCGACGCCTAAAGCTTATATAACGCAAGCCTAGGGTTCTCCTTAACCGAACTGCCACAAATCGACAATTAAAAGTCACACCAAAAATAACCCGAAACATTGGTGTCGATCGACATCCCTACCAAAATGTCATATTTTGGTTTCGGGATGTTACACAAACCCTAAACTCTACCGCCAAAAACTATACCCTAAACATAAAATTGTTAATCCAAACCTAAAAAAATATAAAAGTTAAGTTAAAAAAAAGATGGCATTCTTGTAAAGATTTTCAAACGATGGTAAAACTGTAAAATGGCATGCCAAGAGTGGCATATCATGAAAATTCTCTAAAATATTTGAATATGAGATATAAACATGTATTTAAGAAACATATATTGACAAAAACTTTTACAATCTTAACACTACGTTCATATGTGCGTATAACGCGGGAAGTCAAATAGTATAGCATTATATTGAAGATATTCCTAGCAAAGACTAATGTTGGAGACCGACTGGATTATGTATCATGATTGAGGGAAAAGAGCCAAGTTGTTAAACAAAAATATATATTAGTACATTTTATAGAATATTAATCCAAATGGATCTAAAAGTACTTTATTCAACACCACCTAAAATTATTAGAATTATATTAATTAATTATGATTGTAGATATAAATCAATTACAGGTTAGAGTGGTTCCAAGAGTTCTTACACACTGGAAAAGACCTACTACTTTCTTAATATATTTGTTTGGGCACTCTTGTATTTTTAGAAGTCTCCTGGAAACAATGACATTTACATTTGTCATATTGTGATTTTTTTAAAACTCTAGCTAGTGTATCAATTACCATTACACACTATGAATTGATTGTTTATAGCACTATGATAATAATTAAAGAAACGGTCATTTTATACAGTACAAAGAGTTATGAAATGAACAGATAAAATGTGATTAGAGAGAACCATATCATGACGTTTAGGGACCATGTTGTGAATAAATAATTACTAGTTTTGAATTACATCGATTTGTTTCTTTCAAAACCAGCTATTAATTTGTTTCAAATTAAACAAGAAAAAAATCGGATAATATGTCACACAAATATTTCTTTGTACAAGAGTATGGTAATTATTTTGAATGATACACGCAACTTACGTACACTAAAGTTAAAAAAAAAAAAAAAAAAACTTACGTACACTATTATATTCCTATTATTATTTGTTAGTCTTAATTTATAGGTGTAAAATTATTTTCTATGACGATCAATGTAATATTATTAATTTTTGTCCCCAGTCCTCAGCATTTTCTGACGCCCACAGGTCAGAGTTCACACTGTATTGGACCTGACTACTTTACTAGCAAAAGACAAATCTAGCTGAAAAAAAAGAGAGTGTATGTTTGTTATATTTCGTTGTCGCCTTCGCAGTCTCACATTTTTTCCTTTTAAAAAAAGGTTGGCTGCCTATTTCACCATGTACTAATGCGACTAAACGTAAATCAACACAGACTTTTTACCTCTTGATTTTGTAACCTAAACTTTATAAACTCTTTAAAAACCAATCTCAACTACTAAACTCTTCGAAATTCCACTTTTAAAATTGGTTAAGGCTTAACCATCCATTAACCACTAATCGGTTAACTAAACCATTAATTGCGTTTTTAAAATCCTGTTTTGGACAACCCGTTGACCCGACTTTGACCCGAATCAGTTTTATTCTTCTCTGAGTAAAACCCGACAAACCATAAATACAAAACACAAAACACAAAATTGATTTGGGGGAAAATAAAAATTGTTTGTAATCACATCTTCTGCCTCTTCAATTACTTTCTTTTGGAGCTCCATATAACTTCCACGAGTTCTTCCGGTGACTGATTCTGATCGAAACGGGAAACTAATAGATTTTCGAGAAGGGTTTGTACATCAGTCGAAGCAGAGGAAGAGGATCCTCCGTATGAGTTTGAAGTTGAGGACGAAGAAGAAGAAGAAGAAGAAGAAGAAGAAGAAGAAGAAGAAGAAGAAGAAGAAGAAGAAGAAGAAGAAGAAGAAGAAGAAGAAGAAGAAGAAGAAGAAGAAGAAGAAGAAGTAGACCCGTTTAGTTTCTTGAATCCTGCAAGTAATCAAATCCGTTTCTTTAAAGATCGAAACTTAAAGCAATTGTGATAAATCGAATCCGTTGCTCAATGAACAAACCGGTTTCCATGGTTCCAAATGTTCTGGATTCAGATAAAAATGACGAACGCAGATTTAAAATGATGAATCTTACTAGTTTTGTGTTTTGATGTTGAAGAGAAACCAAATTTTTGTGTTTTGATGTCGAAGAGAAACCAAATTTTCCAATTCCGATTTTGATTTTTTCTCTCATGAATTTGAAAAATTCAAGCTCTAATTGTTCGTATCTATTGAGAAGAAAGTTTTTTGAATTAGGTACGAAGTTATAAGTTTGAAATTCCGTTCTCTTTCGTTCTGGGTTATATGCGTAGTGGTTAGATTAAGCTTTTGATTTGAATTTGAAGCTCAAATCGATGGGTGTTTGATTTCTTAAAACCTTTTTCTGGGTTTCATACTACTGTTGACACTGATAATGAGCATTCTTTTTGCATTTACAGCATCAGGGTTTTTCAAAGAAATCGAAGTATAAGAAAACTTCCCGTGGTAAAGCTGTTTTTCAAAATGAGATTTAAGAATCTTCTCAATTTTTTTGGCTGCGAAGAAGACGACTAGTTCGGGTCAAAGTCGGGTCAACGGATTGTCCAAAACAGGATTTTAAAAACGCAATTAATGGTTTAGTTAACCGATTAGTGGTTAATGGATGGTTAAGCCTTAACCAATTTTAAAAGTGGAATTTCAAAGAGTTTAGTAGTTGAGGTTGGTTTTTAAAGAGTTTATAAAGTTTAGGTTACAAAATCGAGAGGTAAAAAGTCTGGGTTGATTTACGTTTAGTGGCATTAGTACATGGTGAAATAGGCAGTCAACCCTTAAAAAAAAGAAAAGAAAAATGTAGTATTAGTAATATTCGAAAATATGACTCTTGTGAATAATAATCTGTGGTCAAATGGTGATAATCGTGGATGCAGTTACATTTCGTTATCTCCTACTGTGAATTCTTGAAAAATAGACGATGATGTTGTAAGTGCAAGTGAACAATTAAAGTGCAGCAAAATAAATGAGACAAGAAAAATTTTGACGAGGTTCGTTTCTTACTCCCCGGGACCACGTCCAGATTCAAATCCGCTATAACGAGAAAGCAAATACAACTTATTCGCAAACGCGTAAATCAAGTACACTTCTTAACATACCGTTCTGTTCAATAACATGGATTCTTCAGGATAACCCAACCCTGAGCTAAACTCCTCTTGAGCCTAGACTTGAGTTTTGTGGAAGCTCCACACACCAACAACACTTGTTGGCAATAGCACGCAGCCAAACGTCCAACACCAACGAACACTTGATCAGCTCAAGCAACACGAACTGTACCAGCAGCAACAAGAACAACGAACTGCAACAGCAGCAGACTCCAACAGCACTACGAAGTGCAACAGCAACAGCACCATGAACAACAACAACAACAGCACCACGAACTGGTACAACACAATAAACTGCGACAGCACAGACTCCACTAATAAGAACTGGTACAACACCAGCAACAACACACAACACAGAAGATGCCTTCTTCTCTCAAATCAAACTTTAGATATTTTTCTCTTCTAAAAGGCACATGAAACCCTAGCCACGTTCCTCTATATATATATATGAATAGAGCATTGATTAACCTTGCACAATTTCCCTTTTGTGGATAATGACAAGTTTCTTTATTCCTATCTTCAATATACAGTAAAAACTCTATAAATTAATAATATTGGGACCACAATATTTTATTAATTTATAGAGTTATTAATTAACCGAAAATGGAAACTTTCCATAATTTTATTAAAATAATTTTAATTTTAATTTTTTTAATTCATATTATGCTATATTTTAATGAAATTAGTTTATTCACTTTGTTTGTTTATACTATATCAATTAATGATAGAGTTATAAACAAATTTCATTTCTAAGAAAAAAATAAACAACACTAAAATGATATATAAATATATTTTAGTCATGTTTATATAGCATATATTAATTTATGATATTATTGGGGCCATATATTTACATAGGATTTCTAAAAAAATTATTATCTTATCGAATTGTGTTATATTTTACACCAGCCAGATTCGGGACCGGCCAAATTTATTAATTTAGAGAGTTTATTAATTTATCGAGTATTAATTTATAGAGTTTCTACTGTATTCTCCATATATATCAATCTTCCTCTCCAAGTAAATATCTTCTCCATTATTCAGCCCAATCCACGTCAATACCAAAGCCCATCATCACACACTCACGTTCAACTTAGTTCAGCACATCCTATGTACTACATCCGACTAGTACTGGTAAAAAACTCCTCTTCAGATGCCACGTGGTTTTTGGATTTGGGGAAGTATGTGTGTTGATGTGAAAGTTTTATAGTATGTGTGGAAGTTAGATTTCGCACAAAGAATCTATATGTGAATTCGGGAAAGAAACTTTAGTCATAAGAATTCTCAATAAATCTGACTAAACTCGAACACAAGATAACGAAATTGGATTATATTGATGAATGATCGAATATACAAAGAGAACTTTAGCTAGAACAGTCGTGAGACTGGGTTTAAATTAATGTAAGTTTATGGAAAAAGTTAGCCAATTCGGCTCGAAAACTTGTTATTTATACTCCTCTGAGCTGAACGATTCAGCTCCGCAAATCTTTTCTCACCGCCGGAGATATCGGACACGTTTAGATTCACCTTCCAGGAATGTTCGGATCTTCGCAGAGAAGTTGAGCGGCGCTGACTTGTTAAAGGAATCTTTAGTTCCGACGGTAAACAAACCAGTGACTTAGGCCCAGCAGATTAAAGAATACATCGGCCTTTATCTAATTTTTGCAAGGTTCTGGGCCTGAAGCCTAATGACGAATATGTTCTATTCTGATCTTACTTAAGTTTTATGGACTGGATTTCTAGTGTGAAATCCAGCTCCAACAATATCTTAGGATTTAAGGGAAACAAATGGGTCTCCAATTAATGGAGTACTGTATTCTTGGTTAAGTCCGCTTAGGCGCTGTTTGTTAAATCTTATGAATTAAAGATTATTTTTTTTTTAAGAAAATAATTGAAGTAGTTTTTTTAAAAAAGTTTATGGACTTGTTCGAATCGATAATTGTGTGTGTGACTGGTTGGGCTTTAAAAATTTTCTAGAACCTCTTTAAGTATTTTTACAATATTTGCTTGGCAATCAGACTTTAAGTATTTTAGAAATGGGCCCCATATAAAACTTATAGCCTCTATAGCTTTGTTTTTTTTTTTCTTTACTTTTTCTTCCTAAAACAAATATTTTTTGGCTTTAAAAGCTGTATGATTTTTTCTAGATAAAAAAAATCTACAGCTACAGCACAAACATCTACAGACTAAATCATACAGCAATTATTCTACAGCTACAGCCGAACGAATCACTTTTTATATACGTTAGTATGTATATTGGACCTCATTGATTTTCCTTTTCAATACTTTTGTCATTTTTATATAAAGATAAGATGATTCTTTCTTTCCTTTTTAAAAGATAAAGTAGTTTGAATTTCAATAAATATATGTAGGTTTTAGTAGAAATATATAATACATAATGTAATAGAGAAAAAATAAGTTGTACTTTTGTAGAGATAATAAAATATTTTAATTTGTTTATCTTTTTGTGAAAATTATTAAAACGGTATTTATATTAATTAACATGGAGGGAACATCAATTTGTTGTTTTACTCAAAGAGTATATGAAACCCCGAAAGAGATATAACAAGAGATCAACAAGAGATGAGGAAGCTAGGAATAAAGTTAAACGGTACTAGTAACAAAATGGTCGATATTCAAAATATTATACAAAAAGAAATGTAGTATTCAGTTTTTATTAATTGTTAGACTGTTCAGCAAGGTTTTTGCAGATACAATATTCATTAGTAACGTGTTTTTTTTTTTTGTTTTTTGGGAGAAAGGGCAAGTAACGTGTTTTCTCGTGCAAGTATAATAAAATTACATCGGATCATGTAACTTTTTCTCGTACTAGTAGAAGTGGTTAAAACCTTCTTTTTTGTCAAGGTTAAACTTAAATCTAATTAGCAATGTGTCGGCAGAATATTTAGAAGATATTTTCTACTACTTCTTAATTCTGAATAACTGCTACTATTCACCAATGAATTTTCGACGTATGACATTAAATAATTCTTCCACGAAACAAGAAAAAAGAAGCTAATTATCCAATGAGATATATATAATTTTTTCATAGTTGTGTACTCTTTTAGAAAAACAAATTATAAAAAGACATTTAGATTAGCCAAGCCGCCTGGTCCCATAAACGGATCCCCCATAAACCAAAGGAATCAACGAACCTCTCCTAACGCTTTCATAAAGATGGACAAATAGTACTTTAAAATAGTGATTAAAATTTAGAAAATTTGAAAAATGTCTACATATTAAACATGAATAATAATTATAATTAGTCAGGAAAAAATAATGATAAATCAACTGAGGATAAAATTTAGAGTGATATAGTTTATTCGTAAATATCTAATTTGGTAAAGGAAGTAAATATAATTGTTCTTTTTTCATTGATAAAAGATTTTTTTCCTTCTTTTTCTGAATAAAATTTGTCAACGAGTTAGGAGAAATGTGGACTTTGTTTGCATGAGATTTTCCTAATATATCATGGATTGGTATCAATAAAAGGCAATTATTGATTAAAAAAAAAGAGTTGTGAACTAATTCAGTTGTTGTGCGTATTTTACGTACGTTAATAACAATTTAGTTGATAAATACATTTGATAAGGATCATACTATCTTCTATAACCAACTTACCAACCGCTAATATCAGTTCGAGATTAGTTTTGTTTTTTCTGTTCCATCAAGTTTGCTAGTCTTCTTTATCAAAAAAAAAGTTTGCTAGTCTCACTTTTACAGGCTGCACATTTTTTAGTCTCACATGGAAGTTCGAAGCTAAGGGACCTGTAATAACATATGATAAATGCGCCCATAATCAGTGCCTAAGAGTTTTAGGGATTCGAGGCGAATTTGAAAATGAAACATTTTTTTACGTATTTTTCTAACAAAAGTAATAATCTAAATTTAAATAAATATTACGAGTGGTAATAGAAAAAAAAATGAAACTAAGTATAAAAAAGAGAAACTATTTTATTATCATGAAAGGGTTTGAACTTGGTATGTAAGACTTAAAAATAAAATCATTACCTTACTTTATCACTATACTACAAGTAAGTTTGGAAATAGAAACCCCTAAAATACATATTATGATCCAGGGCCCTAGACAGATGCCTATTTAAATGCATAGTAATCACGACTCTGCGCATAATATAAACAATTTCAGTTAGTTTGAGACTAGTTTTAAAAGGTTTGATTGGTTTATGGTTCTTTTAAGCCTCTAACTGATATCTTTGAAGAAAACAAAATTAGGCGACTCTTTTCATATTTTTTGAATGATACATGCATATCGAACATTCTACAACAAAAATTTCTTTCTTTTATCATTGATATAAACTCAAATTCCAAAATTTGAGATTACTAATATTCAAAATTTTCAATTTGGCATAATGAACTTACAGATTTATTTTTCAAAGTTGCTGTATTGATTTGGGGTCTTTTATTTACACTGTAAGCTATTTATATAGTTTGGCATTTTTTATTCTCTATGATATTTTCATATCGTAATAATATCAAATCTAGAATTTATATATATATATATATATATATATATATCATTCCTAATAATTGTTGTAACTATAAAACCAAGATCCTTAACTATATTGGATCATTTTTTTAGTTTTAGACACTCAAGGATCCTAAAATTTAATATATTTAATTTTAAGAAGTTTTTAGACATCCTCCACAGGGTCTCTATTGCACATGGTCTAAGAGCATGTTTATTGCAGACACTCGAGACAGTGTCTGCAATAAACATGCCCTAAGAGCATGTGCAATAGAGAACTAAGAATGTCTAACTGTGGTGTCGTAAGCAATAAAAAATAATTAAACTAAATAAAATGAGATCTAAACTTTTGGATTTGTGTCCTAATTAGGATATCTTTAGGGTGTTCTTATTGTGGTGTCCTAAATTTATTAATAAAAAAAGCGTTAAGACCCATGTGATAGTTCTCCGTAACATGCTCTAACACTTCAGTCTCTTACACTATGTTAATGACAATTGTTTTAACTAATATTTACCAATCATCTTAATAAATCCTTATATAATTTACAGTCAAACTTATTGTCTATAAGGTTAATTGGCTAAAAAAAATTATAATTTTTAAAGTAACAAAAAACCCTAAATCTAAAAGATGAAATTTTGCCACATAGGACCATTTTGGCTATTTTATGAATTATAAATTTTTTTATTGTTATTTAGCCAATTAACCCTTGTCTATAACTCTCTCAAGAAAAAAAAAACTTATCGACTGTAATAATATAAGTAGACAGTACGTATTTGAAAAGACACATTGATTATGGACTGAATATTGGGACACATTCGGCGAGCCGACAAAGCTGTATCTTACGACAAATAACGATGATGTATGTGTTTCCAAAAAATAGTTACAAGATATTTATCACATATTTAAGTTTATTTATCGACGTGTAGTCTTTCTTTTTCATATCATCTGAAAGTGATGACTGATGACTGGTGACTGGTGACTGGTGACTGGTGCCTAAAGCCCTTGAGCTTTAGCCTAGGGTCGACTTTGACTGGTGTGGTGACTGGTGAGCTTCTGTTGTATTTTATTTTTGAAAAATACACGTAGCTAGTATCTTAGGAATCGAATTCGTTTATAAAATCAGTTCGAACAACGAGGCCATGTTGCTCATTTATGAGTTAGCACTCATGAATTTATCATGCGATTACAATATTGCATGTTTCTTCTAAAGTCTTTTAAATTTGATTGAATTTATCAATTGTTCTTAATCGAATATAGTTAATTATAGTTAGTTATGATTAAGAAAAACAGAGTTATGGTAAGTTAGTGATGGTCACATTACACATCTACGTAAAAAACATATTGATCACAATAAAATATATGAAAATTGTCGATCCCGGAAATTAGTTTAGAATTCGACGACTGTTTTTTGGATTTCAGTTTGCAAAATATTTTGTGTTTAAGAAACAATGTATATTCAAGCTATTAGGGTAACATTGCCTAATTAAAGCAATAATTTCAAAATATATGTAAAAAATTGTTAGTATTAGTATGAAGTTTCTTTTGTAAACTTGTAACCACCGGATTGGATAGTGGTAAGTTTTTTAAGCTGTTGACAAAATAAAGTTGTTAATATAAGTTCAATATAAATGCGTAAGAAAAAAGAAAGAAAATTCGACTTTAAATTAGGAAGTGCCCAGCAGACGTAAAAGAATGGTCCACGTAATATAGAAATTAATTTAGTATCATTTCCGTAAAGTTTTCAATCTTTTTTTTTTTTTTGATAAAAAAAGTTTTCAATCTTTAAAGCAATAGAAGCGCATAAAATCGATTTGATAGCGAAAAACTTTATTTGTTCTTACGAAATTGTTATCTACTCGATATGTAACCATTACCACTTCAAAGCTATCCTCTTCCGAAGTGGATCAAATATGAGCTCTATTTTAACCAAGGAATCTAAATACTATATAACTATATAAATATTATCATCAAAGGTAATGATTGGCGTGTTACTTTACAAATGACCAAACCAAACCAGTATGACGGTGATTATTCTTGCAATTTCTTGACGTCTCACCAATAAAGTCAGCTTTCAAGACTATGTTAAAAAAAACTGCAAAGTTGTTAATTTGTCTATGTCCTAATCCAGCTGGTTACTTATCCACTTAAAAAAATAAGTCAAGCTTTATCATCCTTTTATATATATATAGTCTTATCTAGATTCTTGACCAAGTTTTGGTTATTAATATATTTGGTTATCTTAATAGAGGATGAACATTTGCATTTGATTCAATTGTATTCAGAAAATATCGAGGTCGTAATAATTCTTTTACCCTACAAAAAAAACAAACAAACCTTTAGTATATACGTCCCTTTTCAAATCAAATTAATGTATTTTCTCACTTGCATTGCATTATTTTGCAGTATTGTAATAAAAACTTATAGACGGCAAAAAAAAAAAAGTAATAAAAACTTATAGAAAGGACAAGAAACGTAATCAAAAGTTAAACAAAGAAAATGTGAGGCAAAACTCCAAATCGATAATTAAAAGAATCACTGTCATATCACCGGTAGGAGTGATATTCGGGTGTATGACGGACCACCTTTCTCCATATGTTCCTTCCACATTTCTAACTCGGCCGCCTTAAGTCAACGCGTTATTTGTTATTTGTTTTCTTCCTTATGTATTAATTCTCCATAAAGAAGCACCCTTAATACAGATTTTTAGATGTCTTTAATTGCAGTCTAATGAATAAAATTGAATTTAATTAGAGAAAAGCAGAGTCTAAAGTAAGTAATAATGTCTAATTTAAGACATTAATTTTGGCAATAAGACGCACATATGTGACATTGTCTGATTGGCTTTGTGATTATTAACAGAAGGAAAAAAACACATAGATCGCATTTTTCTTCTCTCTCTTCTTCTCTCTCTTCTTCTCTCTCTCGTTTGTGTCGCCATGAAATCCATGGCGATTCTTCGATTTCTTTCGATTTCATAAGCGAAATTCATTGAAAATTATATAATCAGTGTTTGATTCTCCGTTACCAACAGATCGTGGTCTGAATCCGCAAAATTTGGCTGAGAAAATGACTACGAAATTGACTCAACAACTATATCTCTTTGTATGGTATGAATCATCTCTTCACTTTGATAGATCATCTTCAATTTTAGCTTTGTTGATGAAATTGACTTTAGGGTTAACTCAAATCGGATTAGAGATAATTGTAATTATGGTTTATGCTTTCCAAATTAGGGTTATTTGAAATTGGGAATTCTGATAATTGAATTTGGGGTTCGGGTAATCGAAATAATGGTTTTCCTTATTTTTGAAGTGATTTATATAAATTAGGGTTCTTGTGCATTGGAAAATTAGGGTTCTTTGAAATTGGGAAGTTTGTTAGTTGAAATTAGGGTTCATGGGATCGAATTAATGGTTTTTGTAATGATTTAGAGAAATTAGGGTTCTTGTGCATTCGAGAAATTAGGGTTTTTTGAAAAACTGTGTTTTAATTTAAATGATTTTAGCAATGAGTGATTTTTGTAGTTTTCGTGGTGTTGATGAAACAAGCACCTTAAAATATTGTTTTTTTTTTTCGTGTGTAGGCGTCTCTTTACTTTCAAGAGAAGAAAGGAGAGTTTGTTCTCTTGTTTGTGAAAATTGATGGGAAGAAACTTGTGATTGGAACACTTACACAAGAAACCATTCTTCAGATAAGCTTTGATCTTGTCTTTGAGAAAGAGAGAATATTATGGCGAGTAGTTTTTTATGTGACTGCTTTCTCTAGCCTTGAATAAGTTTTGTCTGTATTATAATGTTAGTAATTGTATATGAAGGTTCTGATTGTGAAGAGGAGGATGTTCCTGAAGATGTTCCTGCAGTTCTAGCAGTTGTTACTCCTACCAAAGTTGTAGTCTCTACTCCTACCAGTTTCAACAGGTGTTTCTCTCTTCACACCCTTTTCTCTTTGCTTGAACAAATGCATATGTTCTAATGTTATTATTCTCGTTTGTTCAAGTTATTTGGTTATCAATAGAGATGTGTCCCTCTGCATACTAAGTTGTTTGGAATCTTTTGTAAGGTACTAATCTACGTCCCATTATTGTCTACATATTTCAATTAGGTTAGCAAGACTTTAGGTTCATCACTGCAACTTTAGTTTTGTAATTGAACATTGGGTTTGGTTAGCGTGAAGAGCTCATGGTTGTTGTTCATCACTGCAATCCGATTTAGTTGTATCTTTGTTAGATTTATAATCAAAATCTCTGAATTGCTACTGTCTTGTCACACTTAAAGTTAAGATATGAATCACTTAATTAATCATTCATGCCTTGGTTCTGGTTTTTTAAGAGTAGGTGAAGTCTGAACTGTTTCATTTATAGTTTGAGATTAATACATTTGTGTCCCCATCACATTTAATGTCCATATGTGTGATGAAAGCTTGTTTAAAATTTCCAGCTAATTGTATCAAACTGTAATTGTGATTAATTTCTGTGTGTGTGATGAATTCTTGTTAGACTTTAGGTATTGGTGATTGACTTGAACTGTGATCAATGCTTCTTAGACTTTAGGTTTGTGAGTTGAATTGTAACTTGAAATGTGATAAATGCATAGACTTGTTGTTGTTAATAAATGCTTAAAAAACTACTTGTGTTTTTCAATGCTATAACAACTACTTGTGTTCTGCTTAAACATAAAGCTTAATACAAGCACTTCTATATATTACACTATAAACCGAGGGAGAAACCAATACTAGTTCTCTTTGATACATCTTTGAAAACTATTTTCCTTCTCTTTAATACCTCTTTGAAAACCATTATTTGTTCTCTTTCAGTCTTCTTTCAAAACTATTGTATTCTCTTTCAGTCATCTTTCAAAACCAATCTTCTTCTCTTTTTGTCTTCTTTCAAAAACAGAAAGCTAGGTTATGGATTCTCCAAATGCAACTTTGTTGATCTTTTAAATAGTCAACATGATAGCCACTACCCTTCACCTAATCCTTATCAGAGTAGTTCTCAACCCATAGAATTTGGATCATTAGAAGTGCCACTAAATGCAGCCACAGCTGAGGAGCGTAAAGAGAGAAAAAGATGGAAACTAGAAGAGGATATTATGCTCAGTAGCGCCTGGTTAAACACCAAAAAGGATGCTATAGTATCAAATGAGCAAAAGTCTAGTGCGTTTTGGGCACGCATTGCAGCACTATATGCTGCAAGCCCTGAGGCAGTAGGTGGTGAGAAGAGAGAGACCAGTAAAAGGAGAGGCAGAGAAAGATAAATGAAACTGTCTAAAATTTTTGTGGAGCCTATAAGGCTGCAAAACGTTAGCTGAAGAGTGGCCATAATGACATGGATGAGCTCAACCTAGCTCACCAAATCTTCGCGTCTGACTACAAGAAGAAATTCAATCTTGAGCACGCTTGGAAGGTGCTAAGGAATGAGCAGAAATGGTGTTCCAACTCTTGTAGTCAAGGAGGAGGAAGTTCAGAAGGAAGTGTGAGGATGGATCTGCACAAACAGTAAGCTCTCAGTCAGTTAACAATGGAGAAGAAGAAATCATGGCTCGTCCTCCTGGTGTTAAAGCTCCAAAGACCAAAGCCAAAATGGCTGCGACCAAGACTGTGAAAGACCAAACCAAACTGCTTAATTTTCAGAACATGTGGGACCTAAAAGAGAAGGACTTAGCTCTAAAAAATCGACTTTCAGATAAGTAAGTGCTGGCTATGCTAATTGCCAAAAGGAAACCATTAATAGATGAAGAATTGGTTCTAAAGAGGAAGCTAATAGCTGATATGTATTCAACATAACAAGTTAGTCTTTCTATCCATAACAAGTTTGCATATGTGTGTGTTTGCATCTGTTTGCATCGGTTCTAGTTTGATTAGTTCATGGTTGCATCTGTTTATATTTGCATCAGTTCATGCTTCTACTTGAATGATTTATTGTAGTTGTCATTTCAGGTTTAGAAAGATGAAGAATGAGTTAAATGAGCATCAAGAAGAGCATTGAGATGAAGACTGGATCTGTTTCTACAATATCTGGTTTGAAGCATTTGTAATATTGTCTTTGTTTGTATGTTTTATATAATTATAAGCTTAAGGTTTGTATTGTATTGTTTGTAATATTAAGTTCTCTTTAAGATTTGTAATTCTAAGCTTAAGGTTTGAATTGTATTGTTTAGATTGTATTGTATTGTATAATTATGAGCTTAAGGTTTGTATTGTATTGTTTGTATTGTTCATTTGACTTTTGCACGACAACCAGAAGTTTTTGTTTTGCACACCACAAGTTCAATTGGCATTAGACCAATATCAAAGTCACTTGGCCTTTCATCAATTTTTTTTATTCTTTTCTACACACCACAACTTTTTGACTTTTGCACGACAACCACAAGTTTTTTGTTCTGCACACCACAAGTTCTGTAACTCCCCGACCGCCGTCATAGGGGAAATCCCCATCTCCCAATGGGCCCCACGTCCACTCTCGGCCCATGGGCCCACCCTTGTCAGACGGTCGGTGCGTTAGTCCGGGAGGCTCGGAAGTCATGTTTACTAACCCTGCAAATCACTATGCGATCTTTTCTCGTGTTTTGATCTCACTCACACGGTACTGAAAATCACTTCCTAGTAGGTCACCCATCCAGAACTACTCCAGCTTAAGCACGCTTAACTCTGGAGTTCTCTCAAGACCTGTGACCGAAAAGATAAGTGCACTTTAGTGATATAGGTAGCCAAATCAATTCTTTTAAGTCTCTCCACATATACCGCATATACCATATATGCCCTGAAACCGGAGTGTCACAAGTTCAATTGGCATTTGACCAATATCAAAGTCACTTTGCCTTTCATCAATTTTTTTTTGTTTTTTTCTACACACCACAACTTTTTGGCTTTTGCATGACAACCACAAGTTTTTGTTCTGCACACCACAAGACAATTGGCATTTGACCAATATCAAAGTCAATTGGCCTTTCATCAATTTTTTTTGTGTTTTTCTACACACCACAACTTTTTGGATTTTGCACGACAACCACTAGTTTTTTTTCACACCACAAGTTCAATTGGCCTTTCATCAATATCAAATATCAAGTTCATATATATATATATATATATATATATATATATATATATATATATATATAACGTATAACTACTGAAATTTTCATATAAACCAATTCACATCTTTCCTATCTCCAAAAACTTTTGTTCTTCCTATAACATATAAAATTTCCCATCTTTTTATCCTTCTATATCTAATAAAACACTATCCTCTATAATGGCGTCTTCTTCTCGTAATCCTTTTGAAGGAACAATGGATGAATCTTTTGATGAATCTTTCGATCAAGCTTTCGATGATGCGTTCGAAGATCTCCCCGTTGATTATAGTGAACATCGGGGGACAACTAAGAAAAGAAAAAAATGTTTGCATATTGATAGAGGTCATCCAAAAGCTCACGAATGCTTATGGGGGGGGGGGGGGGGGGGGGGATTATTTCAGTGAAGCTCCAAGATACCCCCCCTAATATATTCCGACGTCGATTTAGAATAAACAAGCCCTTATTCATGCAGATTGTTTATCGACTCTCCAATTCACTTCCGTTCTTTCAGCTAAAAAGAGATGCTACTAGAAAATACGGTCTTTCTGGCCTCCAAAAGTGTACGGCAACAATTCGTATTTTGGCATATGGTGGTGCGGCTGATTCGTATGACAAATACCTGCGTATCGGTAAAACTACTGCGCTCAGATGTTTGGAAAATTTTGTCGACGAAATAATAAATTTGTTCGAAAATGAGTACCTGCGGAACCCTACACTAGAGGATATTCAACGGCTTCTTTATATTGGGGACTCTCGTGGATTTCCCGGAATGATAGGGAACACCGATTGTATGCATTGGGAGTGAAAGAATTGCCCGTCTGCTTGGAGAGGGCAATACACACGTGCCTCTGAAAACCAACAATCGTTCTAGAGGTTGTGGCTTCACAAGATCTCTGGATATGACACGCTTTTTTGGCTCTCCAGGTACCTTTAACGATCTGAATGTTCTTGATCGGTCACCTGTTTTTAGTGATCTATTACACGGTAAAGCTTCGAAGGTAAAATACTATGTCAACGGCTGCGAGTATTATATGGCTTACTATCTCACAGATGGTATTTATTCCCAATGGACAAATTCAGTCTATTTCAACTCCTCAATAAACATGCTCTAAGTGTCTTTTGTTAGAAATTGTTGTTAGCCGATATAGTTAGCTCCACTAGATGAAAACAATATTATCCGTAGCTGAATCTTCTAGGTAAAAACACATACTAAAATATAAGGGGTTTTCCTTGTAAGATTGTAATTTGATGTGTTTAGTCAAGAATAATATCCAACAGAAACTGATTTCTAGGGTTGACCAATATGCATTAACTGCGATACTGTTGGGGGGATAGTAAATTTTTGGTTAAATATGAATATTGACATTGCATTGATGATATTTATATTGATCATTGGACTGATTGCATTGTGTAATTATAGTGTAAACCAATAGATGTGGTAAGCACCTTTGACTAATAGCCAGTAGGTGAGATCGAAAATAAGTTTTAGCTATATCTAGCTGTTTTTGATTATTGATCTATGTATTCATCTCTATCTATGAAAGTAGTTTTGGCTGGTCCATTGCCAAAAATCGTTTATGCATAAAAGCAGGTAATACTTACACTAGAGTTGAACAAACCGGAAAAAGGAAGAAAATGAGCAGATCAAATTAACTTCAATTGGGTACTCATAATGAATCTTGCAAATGCTTTCTTCAAAGCATTTAAACGCAAAGTTATTCGTTTCCCATTGTTCATAAGGACTTGTATATAGAGCCAAGAAGAAAAGATCAGAGAAAATAGATGCGTAACCAAAGAAGAAAAATTAAAAGAGGACGAGAATTTTAATAACTTTTTTAAATAAAAGATCATGAAAAATATATTTCAAATTAGTGGTTTGGACCTTTATTTTTTTTTTGTTTTTGATAAAATTTTGGACCATATTATGAAATTATATCCACTGGTTTTAGCTCCACGTAAAAATAATGGATTAATTATCTACCAACATCTTATATATGAACACAAACCTACAAACAATTTTGTACATTTAATTTGTTATATAAGTCCTATACTTATATGTATAAACATGTTGATATATGAAAACGTAAAATATTTTTCACATGTTTTTTTTATGTAAGATTTTTTGGAATATTAAAAAATATGTTGTTTACATGTAATAATGTATTTAGAAATGGTATTTAGAGGCCATCTTTTTTTTTCTATTACAACGTTCTACAATTATTAGTTCTTTGCTTCTGTTACTTTGTATTATTATTATCAAGTAAAACATTCACCAAAAATACAAAAAATGAGAATCAATTATCGAAAGGAGTATATTAAAAATCGCGAGACTCTAGATCTAACGTTCTATTAAGAAAATCACGAGATTCGATACGTTATTCGAACATGGAGAACATGTCAATCATCGACGTCTTAAAGAAATAATAATAATGAAAGTCGGAGAGACCAATATCACTTCTTTCTCTATAATTTTTTTTTTTGTTTCTCTAATATTTTAATATAGTGTTTGATGTACATAATTGCTTGTACTCTTTACATGACTTCATTAATTTACCATTTTACAGTTAGGTATATTTCAAAGTGAAAAGGTGAAACTGAAACAGCTATATAAAGGGTGTGAAGGGAAGACACTAAATGTATAAACCAAAGCAACAAATCAACCAATGGGGTCTCCAATGGCCTCTTTAGTAGCAACTTTGCTTGTCTTAGCCATCTCTCTCACTTTTGTGTCTCAATCAACTGCTAACTACTTCTATCCTTCTCCTCCACCACCGGTTAAGCACTACCAATACAAATCTCCACCACCACCGGTTAAGCACTACTCTCCTCCCCCGGTTTACCACTCTCCACCACCGCCTAAGAAACACTACGAATACAAATCTCCACCTCCACCAGTTAAACACTACTCTCCTCCTCCGGTTTACCATTCCCCACCTCCACCAAAGAAACATTACGTATACAAATCCCCACCTCCTCCGGTTAAGCACTACTCCCCACCACCGGTTTACCACTCTCCACCACCGCCTAAGAAACACTACGAATACAAATCTCCTCCTCCTCCGGTTAAACATTACTCTCCTCCTCCGGTTTACCATTCCCCACCACCACCAAAGAAGCACTACGTGTACAAATCTCCACCCCCACCGGTTAAGCACTACTCTCCCCCACCGGTTTACCACTCACCACCACCACCAAAGAAGCACTACGTGTACAAATCTCCTCCTCCTCCGGTTAAATACTACTCTCCTCCTCCGGTTTATCATTCCCCACCCCCACCAAAGAAACATTACGTCTACAAATCTCCACCACCACCGGTTAAGCACTACTCTCCTCCCCCGGTTTACCACTCCCCACCTCCACCAAAGAAACACTACGTCTACAAATCTCCTCCCCCTCCGGTTAAGCACTACTCCCCACCACCGGTTTACCACTCCCCTCCTCCACCAAAGAAACATTACGTCTACAAATCTCCTCCTCCTCCGGTTAAGCACTACTCTCCTCCCCCGGTTTACCACTCCCCACCTCCACCAAAGAAACACTACGTCTACAAATCTCCTCCCCCTCCGGTTAAGCACTACTCCCCACCACCGGTTTACCACTCCCCACCTCCACCAAAGAAACACTACGTCTACAAATCCCCTCCTCCTCCGGTTAAGCACTACTCTCCCCCTCCGGTTTACCATTCCCCACCCCCACCCAAAAAACACTACGTCTACAAATCCCCTCCTCCTCCGGTTAAGCACTATTCTCCCCCTCCGGTTTACCATTCCCCACCACCACCAAAGGAAAAGTACGTATATAAATCACCTCCTCCCCCTCCAGTCCACCACTACTCTCCTCCACACCATCCTTACCTCTACAAATCTCCTCCTCCTCCATACCACTATTAGAATTCTCTATCATGGTAATTACTCTCTCAATACTTACATCTACCCACCTTGTTAAGTTAACAAGGAAAGGTGGATGCATGCACGACAATAATTATATTGAATATTATAATGTACTTTTTCAGGAGAACACGATATACACAAGAAGACAAAGACAAGGCGAAACCATTATTGGTGACTGAAATAAGAAAAACATAGAGTGAAAGAGAGAATCCAAGCAGGGAAAAGCTTTCTCATCATTTCCAAAGTGTCTTTAAAGTTTTATTGCAATAAATTTGAAACATGTTTGTTGATCAATCAACGGTCTTTTAATCATGCATGCAATAAGTAGTCATATATGTTTGTAATTTTACGTCTTGTTTCTTTATGATTTTTTTCATGTGCAACTTTGCTTTTTCCTATAATAAAAAGGAAATATACTACGTTTCTATTTCTTCAAATCTCATGCATGCAGGCATACTCCACACTAATTCTTTAAGAAACCATGGACTTTAAAGCATCTTTAATGGTGATACCATTAAGGGTTCTTAAATCATTTTTAACAATAAATTTAATATTAGTTTAATGTTTGAGATTCAACTAGTTTCTGTTAATATTTTTGTGTCCAATGGTGAGACTCAAGTAGAGTTCTAAAAAAAAAAAATTTAATTTTTTTTTTAAATATTGCAAAATGAAAGAAAATCAAATTTGTATATAATAAATATATAAATTTTTGGACTTTCTATTTTTGATATACAACATACAAGTTGTTTTCCTAGATCCAAATTTATTATACATGAAAACTCCAAGACCAATGTACTATACTACAAACATTTCATTTGCAATCAAAGTTTTAAACTTACAAGTTACAACAATACAATGGTGTATGTAAAGAACCAAAGAAAAACAAAAGAACAATCTGAAACATTCTTTCATCACTTTCCCTTTTCCTTTATACAAATCCTCACATAACTTATCCATGGTTGATGCGGTCATGGATGCAAGTAGACCAAGAATACAAGAAAACGACAAAGATATCGCGATTGCACATGTTCTCATTTTCTCAACCTGCAAAACAAAAGTCACCGTTATAAAGATACCCAAATGCTTGTTGTTGTTAAAGATGATTGAACATCTCCATCAATGGATCCCTAAATTTGGATCTTAGAAATATTTTTAATATAAATTGTTAATCATCACCTCATAAGATCTTTACTAAGAGATTTTAATTTTGTTGGCTTCCATTGGTTAGGATAGATCTAGTATTTAGAAACATCAGCAAATGACTGCAAAATTGTTTCAGTGTTGTGCGAGATAGATCTAGTAGTTCCAGTGCATCTACTGCTTCACCTACAACTCTCTCGAAAAAAAAACAACAATCACGAATCAATATACACAGCAATCACAGTGAAATTGAGTGGTTTCTACAAGGAATTTGTTGAAATCGAAGAGATATTTGAATCGATCAACACAACAACATGCGAAACCCAGAAAATCACAGTGATATTGTTGCGAATTTCCGATCGATCTCAACGGATTCAACAAAGAATTGGAGCAAATTGCACCACCGACGGCAAGGTCTGATTATACCCGGAACAACGAGGGGAGAGAGAGAGAAACACACGCACGTTTGTTTGTTTTTTTTAGTATTGGAGAGAAAAATCAAAACTCCAGTATCTGTTTGACACCTGTCCGGATCTAAACAATTCTTAAGTGTCCACAATTGGATCCGTATCCTGAGTTCGAGCCCAATTTAACATGAATTTTCATTTTTAAAAATGTCAAGATCCACTTAAGATCTATCTAAGATACGTGAGTGGAGATGGTCTTATGTATAGAACTACACAAGTCTTGTTACCCTTTATGGTAAACATTCTAAGATCACAATATTTGTGAGCAAGCGCAAGTTCTCCTTTGCAACTAGTACTACACTCCATTTTTTATGTTTCTCCTCCTTCACATGACTCTACCAAACAAATCCTACAAACCGCATCATCCTCTTCTCCATCCGCCTCACCGGTTTCTGTTCAATAAACCAAGAAACACTTCAAGAACACGGTAAACAGATCGGGAAAGAGTGACATATATACAAAGAAGTAATTTTTACATGACTCAGATCATTAAAGTTGATGACTTTGAATCTTTTACACCCAGAAACAACAAAGAAACTATTTTTCTCCACTTACGAAACATTAAATGACAATTGCATTACAGAGAAGCAATGGTTTTATCCACTCCAATCATAAACAAAACAAATCACCATCAATTTCTAAACGATCTCACCAATTTCAAGTCAAATTTCATGGAAAGATTGGAAATTTCGAGAATCACAAACCGTGCGAGAGTAGATATTAGCGAGTGTGGAACCCCAACCATTATCGCTGAAGCTGTATTGAACAATCGAAGAACCGAAGATGACGATTTGAGGTTTTCCTGGTCCAACCATGGCCGATCGATCATCTTATTCTTCTTACTGGGAGAGAAGAAGTGGGCTTTGTCACAAATTTTGATTCTCCGATCAAACAAATAACAATTGTACTAATTTAGTGCTTGGAGTGCTCCGGTAAGCACCGAGGATTAGGCGTTCACATCTCCAGATCACGATCAACGACGGTGACGAAGAGAATCGCCGGAGAAGAAGAGATCGAAGAGAAATCGACAAATGAAATTTTTTTTTTTTTTTCATTTTTCCGTCACGACCAAAATAAATAAAAATCGGTCAATGAAAACTGGCCACGTGACCCGACCAACTGTCTCATAAAACTCTACGCAATGAGCCGTCTCAGATTAATTAAATCCTTTCTAATTTATTTTAAATACACTTTAACCTTAAAACCCCTAAAAAACTCACCGTTACCGATGGTCTTAACCCTTCCCCATAGTTGTAGCACTTTCCTTTTAAAAATCAAAGATTTGTTTGTTTGATAAAATCAAAGGCTTAAATTGGTTACAAATCTTTATATTATACAACCACTTTTAGATTTGTACCGCTTTTGATTGTACTAATCACGAAAGCGGTACCAAAAACGTTACACTCAGCTTACCGCTCTTGCTTACAGCTTTGCACTATGATTACAGCTTACCGCTCTAGTATACAGTTTGTTACCAATCTGACCCAAAGTGTTAACAGATGATTTATTAGCTTTGTTAATTTTCTTTTTGAGTTTTTCTTTTTTTGATCCAATCAGCGTTGTGATGAATTTCATCCGCATCATCATCACTACTTAAATTGATTGAAAAGAACACAATCCTCAGGATTGTAATGTTGGAGTACTAGGAATACCAATGTTTACAATGTTTAAAAAATTTGGGATGTCCTTCATCAATATTAACAGATGATCAAATTTGAAACATTTTTTTAGTTATGGATCTTGTACCAATAATTTCTTGGCTTTTCCATTTGCAAAGTATTTGAACATAAAACTTTATTAAAAACGTAAACAAGTATCATGTATAAATATAGTAGGAAAACAAATGTATTTACAATGTCGCTTTCAAACGCACCACTTGGATGCATATTCTCTACTTCGATCTTGCAACTCTTCAAATATACTCAAAGATGGTTATTACTACTAATTATAGTATCCATCCTACAGTATCCAGCCTACCCTGCAGATATATGTTGCTTTTGATTTCCCAATTCTTATTTTTTGTTTCATTGTAATTGTTTTGTATTTTTTCCCATAATATACATAGAGATCAGTTATTGTTACCAATTAGGTCTTCAGATCTCTCTAAATACGCACGCCATAACAGCTCATTTTCATTTTGACTGAATGATGAGCATGTACTTTTCTCCATTTTTTCACTTCAGAAGAAAATGAGCTGGTTAAAGTGTTAATTTTTCAGTGATACAAGTCTATTATTTACATGATAAGGGATGGATAAAAATTTAAATGAGTGAGATCAAATGAATGGTTGAGATTAATTATAAGGATTTTCCTTATATAACATTTTGGATAGGATTTTAATCCAACGGTTGAGATGGGTGAGATCAAATGACGACACTTTCGGTTTACTTTTAATAATTAAAGAGTGTTACACTTAATGATCAAATGAAAAATAAATCTAGCACAAACATTCTATAATTTGTGAAGCATAAGATTTCTTTATAGTGAAACTGTAGGAATAAGGCCCCTGATCACTAACATTCCATGTTTATTCTAATGCTTTAACTTGAAATAAATTACAATGTTCCTTTACGAGTAGGATTTTTCCCACAATAACAATTACATTTAGAGATTTGGAGCCTCAAATTCGTGGTTTAAGAGCTCTAACTTCTATACGAATCGATCATAATCTTGCTGAAGCATTTCTTTTATGATCCTGTCTTGCTGAATTATCATAACATTGACAAATTCATGAATTCTTAATTTTAGTAAGAATTCCAAGTTTTCAAGTACCGAATCAGGTACTGGAGAACGAAGAGAGAAGAAATCCAATTAAAAATAAAATACATAATGTGGCAACAGTCAAGCCATTAAGTGAAACGTCCACCGATACATTTCAGCGGCCAGCTTCAATGTCCAATATTGCTACATTCTTGATGCTGTCATAGCCAATGCTACTAGTTTCTCCTTGTCCTGATAATATTTCAACACCGAGCAAGTGGTCGATTTCCTTTGCCTCAGGATACTGATATGACCATTGATGTTTTGTTTTGGTAACTCTCAAGCCCTCTAGCTCTGCAGCTACTTCCATCATCTTTGGCCTTTCCTCTCCCGTCACTCTTGTACACTCAAGAGCAATTCTTGCAGCTTCCTGGATCTCCCTCTGATTATTCTCGTTCATCACTTGCCCGTCAATAATCTCATGCAACCTATTTTCTTTCATGGCAGAAGCAAAGTAACTCACCAGATGTTTTGAGTTTTGTGGTCTTTCAAAGCACAATGCCTTTTGACTTGATAACAGTTCCATGAGGACTACCCCAAAGCTATAAACATCGCTCTTTTCGTTCAACAACCCTGTGTTGTAATATTCTGGGTCTAAGTAACCTAGAGTGCCTTGTACCATAGTTGTGAGCTGCTCTTTATCCATTGGTATCAGTCTTGAAGCACCAAAGTCAGCAACTTTTGCAGTTAAGTTTTCATCCAAGAGAATATTAGCAGTCTTGACGTCGCGATGGATGATTGGAATAGAAGCAGAGGAATGAAGATATGCGAGAGTTCCAGCAACTTCTATCGCTATCCTAAGGCGGTGTTCCCATGTAAGAGAAGAATCAAACAAAGAACCGTGCACGTGATCAAAAAGAGTACCACTAGTAATGAACTCATACACCAACAAGGGAACTTCAGTCTCTAGACAGCAACCCAAGAGCTTGACAACGTTCCTATGGTTGATTTGTGAAAGCACGAGCACTTCATTGATGAACTGCTCCACTTGGCTTTTGTCGCCAAGTCGAGCTTTCTTTATAGCAACTATGGAGTTGTCCGGTAATATCCCTTTGTAGACTGTTCCTTGACCTCCTTGACCCAGGATTCTGCTCTCTTCATAACCATTGGTTGCATCCTTCATACCTTCCTCGGTAAATATTTTGACAACAACATTTGATGGCCCTGCCCCCGAAAGTCTTTGTATCAACATCCCACCGCCATTTTGCTCGAAGAATTGTTGTCGGAGCTTGGTGTCTTTTTTGTGCTTCATTCTCTGTTGTATACAGCTAACGCCAAGCAAGAGGACCAAGAAGCCGATTGTAGTTCCTAGTCACAACACACATAGATGCTTAAAGTGGTTTTTAAGAAAAGATTATAATTCAGTACAAGTCAAGGGAGCTTACCAAGCAAAATTTGAGTCCATCCAAAGTATCCAGGCTTGTCTTTACGAGTGCAGCTCATATTGGTAACATTTAAGCGGTAATCAGATGGGCAATTACAAAGGAAGTCTCCCAACGTGTTTTCGCAGGTGCTGAGACCAGAACAATTATGTCTATGTACTATATTAGTACACTCATCGATGTCTGGCCCAAGGAAAAAAAACAGAAAATTTTATGAGAAAAACACTCAACTCATACTATAAGAAAAAAAAAAAAAAGAGAACAATTTAAAGTACCTTGGCAACCATTTCCATTTGAAAGGTATGGATTTCCATCAAACCCTTTGTTACATATACAAATATACCCTGTTCCACGAGGAGAATTGCGACATTTGCTGTTCACACCGCATATGCTTGTGTTTCCAACTTGCTCGCATGTCTTTTTACCAATAGACCAATCCAGTACCACAGGGAACCTCGTGATATTCCGAAGATTCTTGAGATCATCTATAGAACTGAAGGTAAACATACCATCTTCGACTAGAAAGGCGTAACTGCAAGGATTGAAGCTATACACAGAAGTATGGTTAGAAAAGCTAGATGGTATGACTCTGAAGTAACTTCTCCCTCTAGGGACAGAAGTCTGGCAACAACTTCCACCAGAACATGATCCATTTGTCTCTATGGGAGAATTACATGTTGACATGCATCCCGTTGAGAAGCTTCCAATTCCATCAGTGTTGAGAAACGCGTAAGTGTCACAGCCTACTGCAGTAAATCTGTTCTTGTCTGAGAATGTTAAATTACCCAAGCTAGACCAACGGGTGCTGCCGCGAGTTAAGTTTCCTTGCTTATTGTAGCAAACATAGGATCTAGTATTCAAGACGCGTAGCTCGCCGCTGTGGGAGATGTTGATCACTTCATTACCGCCAAAGATTAGCTTATTCTTCTCGTTACATGTGAGATTGAAACTATCATCTTCAGCATAGTAACAACCTGGAGAAGTGCCAAAAGGGTAATCAATTGTGACGTTGCCACAACTAGTTTGGCAACCTTGCAAAGATTTTCCTTTGACTAGATGCGTATAAGCAAAAAAGAAAAAAACTATCAAGAACAAATATTGCAACTTCATCTTTTTTTTTTCTTTCGCTATAACTTTGATTGCTCTTTGAGTTTTCTCTCATAAGAATTTGACCTCAAGTCTTGAGATGTTTTATTTTTTCTTTGCTCATTTAGGGTGACATTTTTTTCCGATCCAGCTAACAAACAAGACCATGTCAATGTCAAGCAAGGAGGACGTTTAAGTACGCTCCATATTCCCATATTATATCCCCAACGTCTATGTTTGCCTCGGTTTAACAATGACCTTTTTTGTAGTATTCAAAGAATACGACGGTTAGTGGTTGCAAGGAATCTTCACATGTGAAGAAATGGTAAATGTTCAGACTATGTGCTTAAGATATTATTATTATTATTATTGAATAGAAAAACCATTTTGACAATTTCAAAAATAGTAGTGGTTCAACCTTCAATTCACTATCTAATCTTCTTTCAAGGCAATTTTTCTTTGTTTTCCTTATAGACTCTAGATCACAACATCCTCAGTCATCAAATCACAAAATCATATGATGCTTTTTTTATTTCTCTATTTGAAAATAATGACATGTCACATTTAGATTTTGGAGTCATGAATTCGAAGTTCAAGAGCTTTGAATAATCTAGTATCAAGAACAAGTATGGAGAGTTTGCAATCAGACAAAAAGATTCCAATCCATCCAATGTCTTTAGACTGTTTACGTGTGCAGCATTTTGTAGAATCAAAGCAGAAACATATATTCATAATATCTTTTCTTGTTGTTACAAAATTTATCATCCCCGCAGTTATGTTTATGCTCAGGCCTAATATCGGTACACTCATTGACGTCTGGTCAAGGAATGAGTGAAGTTTATGAGGAAAACACTTAACATAAGTTATCAAAAGAAAAAATAGCCAGTTTTAAGTACCTTAGCAACCGATTGACAGGTGTGGATTCCCTTCAAAACCTTGTCAAAATTGAAGAACATGCCCATAGTCAAATTTGCAAATGAGGGTTTTGCCCACTCAAGTGATGACTTGAACCTTAAAGTATTCTGTGCTGATGCGAGATTGCAAATCGAGAGAAATGGATCATCCTCCATCTCTTTTTCTAAAAACCTTGCAGAATCTAGGAAGTGGGTCTATTGATCATAACCATTCCCTCTGTTTTCTTTTTATGCTTTCTTCAAATTCTAGTTTCTCTTCTTGATTTGAATGATCTATCTATGTATAGATATTCAGATTCATCAATTGGAAATTTTGAACAACATCTCTGAATTTTCTACCACCAAATCCGATACACCGGTGACAGAAACAAGAATCTTTTTTTTTTTTTGGTGAATACAGAAACAAGAATCTTTCAAACACTAAAATGTTTATGAATGTTATGATGTTGTGCAAATGTTTAGGATGATAAGGAGGAGAGAACAAACGAAATTATCAACGGCCAGCTTCAATGTCTAGTATAGCCACATTCTTGATGGTGTCATAGGCTGTGCTACTGGTTTCTCCTTGTGCTGATAAGATATCAACACCGAGCAAATGGTCGATTTCCCTTGCCTCAGGATACAGGTCTGAGCATTTATGTTTGAGTTTTGTGACTCTTACGGCCTCTAGCTCTGCAGCTACTTCCTTCATCTTTGGCCTTTCCTCTCCCGTCACTCTTGTACACTTAAGAGCAATTCTTGCAGCTTCATCGATCTCTGTCTGATTCTCCTCGTTCATCACTTGGCCGTTAATAATCTCATGCAACCTATTCTCTTTTGTGGCAGAAGCAAAGTAACCAACAATATGTTTTGAGTTCTGTGGTCTTTCAAAACACAATGCCTTCTGGCCTGAGAGCAGTTCCATAAGAACTACCCCGAAGCTATAAACGTCGCTTTTCTCGTTCAGCAACCCAGTGTTGTAGTACTCTGGGTCTAAGTAACCTAGAGTTCCTTGCACCATAGTCGTGAGTTGTTCTTTATCCATCGGTATCAGCCTCGAAGCACCAAAGTCGGCTACTTTTGCAGTTAAGTTCTCATCCAGGAGAATATTAGCAGTCTTGACATCACGGTGGATGATGGGAATAGAAGCAGAGGAATGAAGATATGCGAGAGTTCCAGCAATCTCTATGGCTATCCTCAGGCGGTGTTCCCATGTAAGTGAAGAATCAAACAAGGAACCGTGCAAGCGATCGAAAAGGGTACCACTAGAAATGAACTCATAGACCAACAAGGGAACTTCAGTCTCTAGACAGCAACCCAAGAGCTTGACAACGTTCCTATGGTTGATTTGTGAAAGCACAAGCACTTCATTGATGAACTGCTCCACTTGGCTGTTGTCGCCAAGTCGAGCTTTCTTTATAGCAACTATGGAGTTGTCCGGTAATATCCCTTTGTAGACTGTTCCTTGGCCTCCTTGACCCAGGATCCTGCTCTCTTCATAACCATTGGTTGCATCCTTCATACCTTCCTCGGTAAATATTTTGACATCAACATTTGATGGCCCTGCCCCCGAAAATCTTTGTATCAACATCCCACCGCCATTTTGCTCGAAGAATTGTTGTCGGAGCTTGGTGTCTTTCTTGTGCTTCATTCTCTGTTGTATACAGCTAACGCCAAGCAAGAGGACCAAGAAGCCGATTGTAGTTCCTAGTCACAACACACATAGATGATTAAAGTGGTTTTTAAGAAAAAATTATAATTCAGTACAAGTCAAGGGAGCTTACCTAGCAAAATTTGAGTCCATCCAAAGTATCCAGGCTTGTCTTTACGAGTGCAGCTCATATTGGTAACATTTAAGCGGTAATCAGATGGGCAATTACAAAAGAAGTCTCCCAACGTGTTTTCGCAGATGCTTCGACCAGAACAATTATGTCTATGTACTATATTAGAACACTCATCGATGTCTGGCCCAAGGAAAAAAAACAGAAAATTTTATGAGAAAAACACTCAACTCATACTATAAGAAAAAAAAAAAAAAAGAGAACAATTTAAAGTACCTTGGCAACCGTTTCCATTTGAAAGGTATGGATTTCCATCAAACCCTTTGTTACATATACAAATATACCCTGTTCCACGAGGAGAATTGCGACATTTGCTGTTCACACCGCATATGTTTGTGTTTCCAACTTGCTCGCATGTCTTTTTACCAATAGACCAATCCAGTACCACAGGGAACCTCGTGATATTCCGAAGATTCTTGAGATCATCTATAGAACTGAAGGTAAACATACCATCTTCGACTAGAAAGGCGTAACTGCAAGGATTGAAGCTATACACAGAAGTATGGTTAGAAAAACCAAATAGTCTGACACTGAAGTAACTTCTCCCGCTAGGGACAGAAGTCTGGCAACAACCTTCACCAGAACATGATCCATTTTTTGTCTCTATGGGAGAATTACATGTTGACATGCATCCCGTGAATAAGATATCATTTCCAGCAGTGTTGAGAAACGCGAAAGTGTCACAGCCTACTGCATTAAATCTGTTCTTGTCCGAGAATGTTAAATTACCCAAGCTAGACGGATGGGTGCTGCCACGAGTTAAATTACCCAAGCTAGACCTTACGGTGCTGCCGGGAGTTAAGTTTCCTTGCTTATTGTAGCAAACATAGGATCTAGTATTCAAGACGCGTAGCTCGCCGCTGTGGGAGATGTTGATCACTTCATTACCGCCAAAGATTAGCTTATTCGTCTCGTTACATGTGAGATTGAAACTATCATCTTCAGCATAGTAACAACCTGGAGAAGTGCCAAAAGGGTATTCAAGTGTAACGTTGCCACATCTTTCTGGGCAATTGTGCAAGGTTTTCCCCTTGACCAGCTGCGTATAAGAAAGGCACAAAATAGCCACCAAGAATAGACCTTGCATCTTCATCGTCTTTGTTTCTTTCTCTCCAAACTTGTTCTTCTTTGAGCCTTCTCTCATCTCCCTGAGGCTTCTTATGAGAAAAAAAAAGTTTGGCTATTCAAATGATTACCTCTTTCGCAGACCAATTCCCATTTTTCCCTTTACTTTTGTTTCCAAAGTCTGCAATACTATAAACCAACGTCCAATCACACAGCCAAGACATTTTCTACTTTAATGTCGGTCAAGTGAAGACCATTTCAGTGTATTACAAGGGGGCGTTGAAGTGTCTTTCATATACCATATAATATCCAAACGTCTACGTTTGCTTCCGTTTAACAGTTAACTCTTATTATTATCTTTGCATGATTCAAAAGACAAGGGTTGGTGGATTCTGACCACATGCATGGATATTATAGAATAGAAAAACCCATTTGACAATTAAAGAAGTACCATTTGAGCTCTTGTCAACTTATGTCACTGTCAAACTGGAGGTTTCGTGTGGTAAGTACTTAACTTCACGTCCCCAGAGAATCAAGACTAGACGTCCTAAAGAGAAGATAATCACACCAAACCATTTAGTATTTGTTAAAGGTTTCTCTTTTTCATTTCTAATAACAGAACCAGGACTCACTATCCATTGGCTCATACCGATCAAACTCTGAGAGCATAACAGACGATGTTGAGTACAGTCTTTGGAATTGAACCATAACAATCAAACTAAACACAACTTGCAGAAACTGCATAATAACGAGCCAAAGACGTTTGTTTGCACAGAACCTGCAGATCAAGAAGTAGAGTTTGTTTCAAATTAAGAGTTTTAGGGATACTTAATACTTATTAACAAAGCCCTTTATTTGGTAGTAAACTATTAAGTATCCATAAAACTCTGATTTGAAACAATAGAAAGGATAGAAGACTCACATCACTTACCACCAAAAAAGGAAAACATAAAAGAGAAGCAAGCTTCAGATGGATCAAAAGCAGGCAAACACAACATGCTTTAAGTTCAAATCAAATGAACAATTCATATTGGAAAGGAAAAACGAAAAAACACTCGACTTAAAACTGAAACAAACTGAAATACCTTCTTTCAAAACCGAGTCTTGGCAGATGAAGCAAAAATTGACTTTCTCTAATTTATAAAGACTTGACTTTCGAAACCACGTACACATTGATCAAAGATTTATGAATTGGCTATAATTATTTTCACTAGGAAGCATGTGTTGAAACACCACTAATTGTTTTCACTAGGAGTTAATATTTGTCATTTCCTCTAAAGAATTAAAGATGCAAAAAATATTTGTACAAAAGTCACACAAATATGGCAAACACCCAAAGATAATTTTTGAAGCAATAGAAAATGTCTCACCTAAATAATTATCTTCTACACATAATCGTACACATGTGTGCTTAAAATGTCAAGTAGTTACATGTGTGCTTAAAATGCTTTTATTTTGGTCATATTTGCTTTTATTTTGGTCTAAGCAAGATTTTTGGCAGATGGTGGCGTTGATTTGCCATGGTTGCTCTTCTCCTTTGCCATTGGAAAGGGGGAATAATCCTAATGAAGTTACTAGCCAAATCTGCCAGCAGCTTTTAGTTTTCAATTATCAGTGTTCAGTTTAGTAAAACTATTACTACTAACCCTTCAATTCTTTATTAAAATCTAGTGCTCTTTCAAATGCCATGTCCTTCCTTTGTGTGAGGATTATCGCAGGTGGACATTTGACATGCAAGTATTAGTCGTAAGACTCTTATAAACAGCTAACTCTGACTTTGGATTTCTAAGTTTTCGATTTCCGTCTTTCTTCTGTGTATAGAATCCCACGTAACGAGGCTGAAGCAGGTTTTTGGTCTTTTGTACTTACTCAGATGTTAAAATGCTTCTTATTGGTTTCTTATTGTTAAAATGTTTCAACTTTTCTCTTTTACTCATTTAGATGTTGCAAACTGTCGATAATTGGAAGAATCATCTTCTACTTGGTAATCCTGAATCATATCTCTCGATCCTCTCCAATCCTCAGATGGATGATTCCAACAATGAGGTATTTAAATTTTCTCCCTGTTAAAGTTTTTTCTCTTATGGTTCTTTTTAATTTCACCTACCAAGTGTTATGGAACGCCTGAGATGGGTGGATGTTCACTGTTGCTTTAATCCATTGCTGACTGGTCTTATCACAAGAGAGAGGCAAGATGTGGATGATCAACTCCGAAGGACTTTTTCGATGCCAGCACATCCCATCTACTCTGATGAGCAGTCTCGAGCCATCGTTATGGTAACGAGGGCTGTCGAAGAATTACTTGCCGTACTTGAAGAAGCTAGACGTGGTACATGGCGTCCCTGAGCCCATTTTCTCTTAAATGAAGAGGATGGACCAACTATTATGCCTTAGTTTTTTTTTCCTCTTTCCTTTAAGGGTTTTCTTTTCCTGTATTGACATCTTTCAAATATGTTTTTTAAAAGAACTATATTTATTGCTGATTTTTAAAGTTATTTTAAATTGGGTGAATTAGGAAAATATGCAACTTTTCAAAAAATATTTGAAGAATGGGTAATACATTATTTATATAATTTGTAAAATAGGCAATTTTTCATTATTACACTATTTTTAATTTGTAAATTATGCAACTTTCTCCTATTCAAGGTGGATTATGGATGAAGAATACTATTCACGGCTTTCACTATTCACGATTCATGGTGGATATGATTGATACTATTTACGGTGGATGGTGGATACTATTCACTAGGGGTGGGTGTTTGGATATCCATTTAGGTTTCAGTTCGGTTACTTCGGTTATTGGGTCTTCGGTTTTAGGAATATAATACCCATTTAAAATTTTCGGTTCGGTTTCGATTCGGTTAAGGTCGGTTTCGGTTTCGGTTTTGGTTATCCGAAATACTCATAATTATGTAAAGTTTTTCCAAATTTTGTTCGGTTTATTTATTTTTAACTCAAGTTATCCTAATTAAATTGATTATTTTAGCCAAATATACCCATAATTCCCAAATTGACCGATAAAACATAAAAAAAAGTATCCAAATTGCCTAAACTATATGAATATATCCAATCTTATATCTAAATATATGTAGTTAATTTTATATTTCGTGTAATTCGGATACCCGTTTGGTTTTTGGTTCGGTTCTGGTTCGGTTTCGGTTTTAATATAACACACAGTCGGGTATATTATAAAATCGGATTCGGTTCGGTTCGGTTCGGTTCGGGTAATTTCGAGTTGGATTCGGTTCGATTTTTGGTTTCAGATATTTTTCCCACCCCTACTATTCACGGTGGATGGTAGACACTATTCACGATTTACGACAAATATTATTCATGGGCGGTCACGATTTATGGTGGATACACGGTTCACAGTGGATGATTGACACTAGTTACGAAAAACACTATTCACTACACACTATTCACGATTCATGGTGGATATACAGTTCATGAGAAACACTATTCACAGTGGATGGTTGACACTATTCACGGTGGATGGATGCACTATTCACGGTGGATGGATGCACTATTCACGGTAGATGGTGAACACTATTCACGACATATATTATTCACGATTCATGGTGGATACCCTTCATGATGAATACTATTCATTGTTTACAATAGACACTATTCATGAAGCGGTGACTATTAATAATTTATGGTGGATATACTGTTTACAATGAATATTATTCACAGTAGTACTGTTCACGATGGGCACTATTCACGCATGAACGGTGAATAGTTTTTTCATCATCCATCACTGTGAATTGTGAGTATCCACCATCATATGTGAATAGTGCATTAAAAAGATTTGTATCAGTGTAATAGTGCAACATGTATATTTCACCAATTAATAATAGTGTATTGCCCATTTGGCGTTATAGTTTACTAAAAGTTGCATTTTTGGCAAATTTTTCCTTTTAAATTTTATGAGTTTTATTACCAATTGTCCTAAAACTTAAAGCCACCATTTGAACAATTGTCACCCACTTTTCATACCACTGAACAAAATTTTGTAGAACGTATACATTTTAAAGGTACCTGGTAATGCCTGATTCTTGGTTGGGCGAGAATCTCTAGTAACTTCTGAAACATAACTAATGTTTTCTGGTGCAATATTAATAGAGCTTGGAACCGACTAGGACTCTAGGAGTG
Source organism: Draba incana (assembly GCA_963576765.1). Classification (NCBI taxonomy): domain Eukaryota; kingdom Viridiplantae; phylum Streptophyta; class Magnoliopsida; order Brassicales; family Brassicaceae; genus Draba; species Draba incana. The sequence continues at coordinate 12,956,285 of OY755208.1, forward strand.
GGCAACACTTTTGTTACTCAATAATCTATTCAATATAAATTAATCTTCAAAGTCAACGGGCAAGGCATCATAATCGATTCCACATAAGCTACAAAACATTAGAAGCATCATAATTACATAAGCCACGAAACGTGGTAAAAAATTTCATGTTATTTTTACCACGTCATAGGACAAATAATTGACCAATAGAAAACCAGTTTACTCTCATCTCATCTTTCAGCTAACAAAGAAACCCTTTCTTTGTTAGTAATAGTAACTATGAAGTATATATCTATAAAACTCTGATTTAAAACAATAGAAAGGAGATATCCAAAAGTGTTACGAGAGATGGGAGATTCAATTCTTATCTTGCCGTGGGAGGTCCGGCATGGTTACATGAGATGGTTTCCCAAGACGCAAGACACCGCATCTAAACGGCCCTCCTATTGGTTATCGATGCTTGTTCTTGCATTCATGAGTTTTATCCTATTGCTCTGTTTTCTTTTTCCCATGTTTTGGATATTGTTCCCATGATTTAATTCTATTCCAGAAGAACAATAGAAAGGATAGAAGACTCACATCACTTACCACCAAAAAAGAAAAGAAAAAAGAGGACAGCATTGAATTTGAAAAATGAGACAGTTTTTACAACCGAAAAGATGGATCAAGATGTCAAGAATAATACAGCAGAATGATGAAAATAACCTAAACCAGCTGATTACTTCAAGCCACAAGGTTAAGCTAAAGCCCTTTAGAGAACTGCCTCTCTATTAATCACTTCTCTCACACTATATTCTCAACCATCATCACCGATGCAACCATAATGATCTCTCACATCAAAGTCTCAAGATCATTTCACATCAACGCAAGTTTACAAGAGGAGAAAACGAGTCTACATTTAGGGAAGCTCTATATATACCAATCAAGAGAAGTGAAGCCAGTTCCATTTATAACTCAATACCCAATTCCCTTTGTTTCAACTCCAATCCCATCCGATCATTCTCGAGTTTCATCCTTTCATTCTCCATCCTCATTCTCTCCAGTTCTTGATCCCTTTTCTTACTAAACCTCTCCCACCTAAACCTCTGTTTCTCCAATTCCAGCATTTCAACTTGGATCTGAAGCTTCTGCTCTTCTAACTGAAGAGTCCGAGACTCAATCCACTGCTTCTGCGTCGAAGCTGCTTTCCCACTCTCAGCCCCACCTTGAGGAAAAGGCATTTGAGCTAAAGAGACTTTATTGCATTCCAAAGAATTAACGTGATCCGCATCTTCATGGCTATCGCTTTGTCTTATCTTCTTCAAAGGACCACCACCTCCGTGATGAACCACCCGACAATCTCCACGCGAAAAATGCTGCTCCTCGTACTCATCATGATCATCACCATCCCCGTCATGATCCTCATCATCAAGATCCTCGATTTGATGTTTCCTAGAATCATCGTTATCATGATCATCTCTGTTTCTCAGCGCCAACTGTAACGAACGCTGCAAAGCAAAGTCATGAGGCAAATGCAATCTATTCCCGTTGTGGTACGAACACATCTCTTCGTAGAAAAGATGTTTCGAACTCATGATTTTCCTCACATCGTCCTTCTCTTTATCGTTCAAGTAACCAATCGAATCCAAAAGCGCAGGATTCTCAACGACCTGACAAGACGTGCCTCTACCGAGCATATCGTTAAGCTTCTTATACCGTTTATTCAAATCATTGAACTTATCCTCGCATTGCTGAGGCGAAACATGGTAACCCCTCTCGGCCATAACTTTCGAAACCGATTTCCATTTCCCTTTTTTCTGTAAAACCGCAAACTTTCTTCGACTACTAGTATCTATAGTTGAATCATCACCAATGTAAGAAACAGCAGTAATTAACAATTTCACCATTTTATCAGTCCATTTCACTCGTTGCCATGGAGATCCTTTATTTGACTTATTAGCTTCACCTTCCTCTGGCTCATCATCATCACTATCACCTTTATGTTGTTGTTCAGTAATTGAAATGTTGTGATGATCACAGGTTTGACCTGTGACCATAGTAAAGGGAAGACTTTCGTGAAGAAGTCTAGGATTTGGATTCATGGAACTTTGCAAATCGAATCCTCCGTAAGAAGAAGCTACACCACGAACTGGAAAATTTGCTTCCATTTCCACAAATCCCTACCTATGCGAGAAAACCCATCAGAGAAAATCAGAGAAAATAGATCTCGAAGGTCAACGAAATGCGAAAATTAGTATTGGATCTCTTGGGAAGCAAAGATCGAAACTTTAGTAGAGAAATGAATCTGGAAGAAGAAATTAAAGAGTTAAGTATGACAGAGTAACTAACAATCAAAGCTTTGCTTCGGCTTCTTCTCCGGTCAGCTCTTCAAGGTTTCTCTCTCTTGTTTTTCTTTGTTGTTGTTTCTCTCTCTAAACATGTTCTGTGTTTGCGCCAGTTAAAAGTTGTGTATAGGTCATAGGTGGAAGCCAAAAGCTCTTTCTTTTGTGTAAACTTTATTTTCATTTCACGTCCAAACTTCTCGGAAACTTCTTACTTTAGTCCACTACTTTTTTTTTGTATTCAAATACTAAAATGACATACTGAAAATTGTGTATAAGAGGATGGGGTTTGATCAAAGGTGGATTGCTTGGATTATGTTCTGTGTATAGTCGGTTTCATATACGGTTTTAATTAATAGTCAAACTCATGGATATATCAAGTCCCAGAGAGGTATCCGACAAGGCGATCTGATGTCGCCATTCTTCTTTATCTTATCTGCGAAAACGTTTATTCATGTTATGAACATGGCGGAAGAAGAATGTTGCATCACGGGAATGAAGCTGTCCAAGCATTGTCCATCAGTCCAACATTTATTATTTGCGGACGATAGCTTATTCCTCTGTCGAACATCAATGAGAGAATGATCTAAATTTCTAAGGTGTTTAAAGCTTTACGGTTTAGCTTCCGGTCAAGTGATCAATTTTCAAAAATCAGCGATTACCTTTGGTGCAGCTATTGATCCGTTTATGAAGCGACTAATGGCTAACTTGCTGGGTATTGAAAACGAAGGCGGTGATGGGAAATACTTGGGGTTGTCAGAATGCTTTAGTTGTTCGAAGCAAAAGTTACTCTATTTTATCGAGGAGAAGCTAATCAAGAGACGTAGTGGAAGTTTGCCAAAATGCTTTCTTTTGGGGGAAATGAGGTCCTCCTTAAGTCAAATGTCATGGCATACCGGTATATGCAATGACGTGTTTTTGGCTTTTTAAAAAGCAATGTCAAACGATTACGAGGGCCATGAGTAATTTTTGGTGGGATGCGTGTAAAAATAAGAAGAAAATCTATTAGATATCTTGGGAAGAAATATGTAAGTCTAAAGCTAATGGTAGACTTGGATTTCTTGATTTGAAAATTTTCAATCAAGCTTTTCTCGCAAAACAGACTTGGAAGCTCCTTAATGAACCAAATTCTTTATTATCTCGGGTTTAGAAAGGTAAATATTATTACCAATAATATGGGGTTTATTTTATAAATACAAAATACATGAAGCATTCGAACTAATAAACCAAAAAAAAAGCCTCTAGTTTGTCCACAAGGTTTCACACATTACCCTGCCAACACAGCTGTCACAACAACACTTCCAACGAGTTTGTACAATCAACAAAGACATAATAAATTCCAAAACTATTTGAAATGACAATGTTACCAAAATAAAATATACTGTTCACAGGAAATATACGGAGAAATTTTTTTTGTATATATTTAACATCTAAATACAGTATAGTGTGTAGATATATAATATGTATAGTATATATGTAGTGTATATATATATATATATTCCTATACATATTATATATATCATATCCTATAATTAAAGAAAATAGAATCTATATATGTCATTTGCAGTATATAATTTAATATACAAATGATCTAAACATACATATTTTAGTAAATGAAGAATTTGCACTTAATATCCAAAAATACTAATGATATTGGAGAAATACCTACGATACTATTCACAATTCTGTAATCCCAAAACAACCCTTCTCTCTCCCTCCCTCTCTCTCTCTTTTCCCCTTGTCCCTCTCTCTCTCAGTCTCCTTCTTTCTCTCTCTCTCTCTCTCCCACCTCTTTCTCTCCATCTCTCTCTCAGTCATGCTCTATCTCTCTCTCCATCTCTCTATCTTGTGAAAATTGTGTAATCTTGACAAGATTCACGAATCTAAGGAGCATATGGTAATACACTACTCATCCAATAGTCATTTATCTAATAAAAAATATAGTTTAGATATTTTACTAATTGAAGAAGTCTATATAGATATTAAGCTAATTTGCTCTAAATATATACATTGATAAATTGTTTGTATCACTATAATTATACAATTTATACTATATATACAAACAATACTTAAATATTTACTATATGTACATATATAAATAGCTTATATAATATATGTCTATGCTTGTGCTATGTATGTTTGTGTATGCATATGTATGTTTATATGCATAAGCATGTAAATATGTATATGCTATATATGTATGTAGAGACGTATGTATGAATGCACTTATGTATGTATGTGTATGTATGCACTGTTGCTACTTGATAATCCTTTGTTTGATTTGTGTTTGGTGAACATCAGTTTCACCAAATCCAGCCTGCACTATTTTTGAATATTAACTTGGCTCCATGAAAGATACCTTAAATCAGGCTAGGTAGTAATAAAATCTGAGTTAAGCACACCTTGACAGAAACAGTCTTTGTCGTGTGGCCCATTTGAATGCATTCTAAAACCAATTTAACCATGGAAAACATGTATGTATGTGCGTATGTATAATGTATGCATATATATGGAATTATGTATGTATGCAGCTGTATGCACTTATGTATGTTGATCTATATGCATTTAAGTGATTCACAATAACAAACCGTACAGTTGAGCGAATCGACCTTTATCTAACTTTAGCACAGTTCCGGGCCTGAGACCCATTTACGAATATAATCCAGTATGATTATATTTTAAGCTTTATGAGCCGGATTTCTAATGTTGAAATCCAGCTCAAACAGAACTAATGGGCAATCAGATAGGGCTAAAATATCGGAAGATTTGAAATTACTGTAACACAGATCCGCTTTGATCCTGAATTGTTCGGTTAAGATCCAATTGTTCGGTTAAGATCCTTTACCTGGGATCGGACAGTTGAGCGAATCGGGGAAGTCGAAGGATCTGCGCATGACCTAGGTAATTGTGCGAGTTATATAAATTAATTAGCCCACGTCTCCTTTCCTTTTAACTGCTCGCTTTCTGATTCCCAGGGTAATGAATCATAAACTCATCTCTCTTCTCTTTTCTTTTGTAGATCAATTTTTCTGTGTTGTCGTTGTTATTTCTCTTCACCCATTCTCCGTTCCCTTCTTGATTTTAGCCGGAGCTCATCACGGCATGACCTCGAATAAGATCCCTGACTGCTTACCTTAGGATGTTCCAGATCGGGGCTACCTGGCCAAAGTGGTATATAATCGTTCTTGATTAATAACTTTGTGAGAATTGAGACTATATTCGACCTGAGCAGGTGGAGATGATTGTTTGGTATGGCTGCGCTCGAGGGGCGAGCTGCCTACGTATCCAGTAAAGGAAGTCTCGTGAAGCTATATCATTCAGGCTTCAAATGCGGTAAGAAAACAGGGGCTCAAGATATCGAAGAAGGTTTTCGAGGGACGCTTTTGACTGCAGATATCTCTTTTGAAGCCTGCTAGAAATTGTATTTTGAAGTGTAAAAACAGAATGCCTGAGAAAGGGTCATTAAACATCTAGAGGAGGTAAAAATCTCATAAGCTATTGCTACTCAAAACTGTAATCTCTTCTGTGCTTCTTATGCTTGTGTTTCTCAGTTAGTTGTGCAGGAGACGGATGACTCATTTTTGGGTCAGTTTTTGTCAAGGCAAGGGCTTTGGAGCTTTATTTTGTGTATAATCAAACGCAAAAATTTGGTGATAGCTTGAAGCTACTCAGGCTTTTGTGTGTGTTTTTAGTGTACCCTTTAGTTGAAGGCAATGTCTTAAAAACCTTTTGATGCTCAAATCCAAATCTATATATGAACCAACTCATGGATCTATAGACGTTTTTGTATTTTGATTAGTCTGACATTTTTGCTTACTAAAGTATAAAACAAATTAGCGATTACGCAACAACAACAAAATGAACCCAATACTAAACAGGTTGTACGACTCTACAGAAATTTTATTTTGAAATGAAAAATGTCAAGTTTTATTTAGTATTTACTACTGTACGTGCATATTCAAAGGCATGTTCTTTGACAGAAACTAAAACGTGAGCGTACCACATTATACAACAGAGTTAAAAGGATCCGTCATGAAATCCATATATATTTACAAACATTCATCAAATTAACTCAAGCATATCTTGAGATTGCACTTCAGTTTGGCTCAATGGACACGAGTTGCTCCAGAAGCACTCTTGGATTTGGAGAGAAGCAAGTCTTTGAGCTGCTTATAGTTTCTCAGCTCCTCTAGTGCATCTGATGTACTTCGAGCCATGGAAAATTCAGATTCTGTACCTGACACTGACACTGAACCTTCTCTCTGAAGCCCAGTCATGTAACTGCTCGAGTCTTGCCTTAATGGTGGTGCGGTCTTCAGCATGTGAACCAGAACCCCAACCGCTGCGTCCTGCGATTTTCTCCCTATAGGTAGCGACTGCGATATAACGCTTGATGTTTTCCTCCTGTCCAGACTTTGGCTGCATAGCAAAATCTTATGTCATTATATCACCAAAGACCACAAATCCGATAAAAAGACAGTAAGAGAAGCGGAGAAATGTAATCCAAAGTTGTAAAAAAAGCCAAGTACCTGTACTCAAGTCCTGACTCGTCAACATCGTCGAAGTCAAAAGGGCATGAGCAATCAGGATCATCCAAGTCATCTTGGGAAGATAATCTACTGGGGCTCCTAGAAAAACCGAATCTTGGTGAGCCACTCGAAGACAGAAGTCCTGAGAAGCGTCCTGAATCGTATTTGCTGTCCTTTGTCAGCTGAAGATAAAACACTGATGATATGTCAGGTGACAAGACAAGACACATAAAAAAAAGTAACAAGCATAACCTTGTGGCCAGGGTAGTGGTTCATCAATCCAGCAGGAGACTCTCCGCTTCTCGTGCTTTTGGGAGAAAAAGGAGGGAGTGGATTCCTACTTGGCTCAGAGAAGTTGGATGAAACGTATCTATTGAATGTGGATGAAGAAGGAATGGTCACTGGAGCAGTCCCTGGCCTCACACCCGAAATGTATCTTGGCGTAGAGGGAGAACCCGATGGAGAGAAAGGAGGTGAAAGCTGGTGATCTGTACGGAAATCGGGAGCAGGCGAAAAAGCCGCTGGAGGTCTGTGAAAGCCGCTGGTCCAGCTATGCGGACGCTCAGCAGTCAATGGAGGCCGACCAGCTCTGCCTTGAACACTTGGGAAAAACCTCATAGGATCTGTTGCAGGACTGCCAACGTAATCGGTTATGATTCTTGGAGGCAATGTGATGTGAGCACCGAGATTAAAATCAGACAAGTCGGAACGGTAAGTAACCGAGGCGCAAAGATGACCGGGAGGCACTTGAACAGGTGCAAAACGAAACTCCTTCATGGTTTCGGTTTCCGTTTCCGTGAGTGGAGCAGAGAAAGATGAAACCTTGTAGATGATATTGTAACCAGAAGAGGCAAGAGACGAGGGGCGTAGCTGCCTAGAGACACGATACGCGGGGAGAAGGCGAGTCTGGGCATAGAGAGATCGCAGTAGAATGATAGATTTCTTGTAAACCTTCTGGTAACTCGTTGAAGAAGAAGAAGAAGAATCAACTTTCGAGATAATGAGTGGATGATTCTCATACTGAACAAGCCAACGCTCGATCACAGTCTCAGCGTTATGAGGATGAACAAGTATGATATCAATGATCATATTATCCAAGATGTTGTTCCTATGCAACGCTGCAGGACCATCTCCCATCACCAGATTGAACCATTTGTCACTCTTTTTAACATTCAGACCAGATCGGGATTGCAACCAAGGGATTCTAGATTCCAGAACGATGTGCAATGCCTTTGGGAAAATATGTGAAACAATCTGCTCTAATCTTCCACTATCCGCAAAATCCATTGAAAACCAACAGGATCTGATCTAGAACAACAATTCTAAGAAAAATTCGACTCAAGAAATCCAAAATGAAACTAAGAGCAAATTCGAAAGCTAGGATACCGTGGTCTTATTGGAGCTTCGGAGACGTCAACGAAAGGGTAAAGAACAGAGACGATTGTGAAGAGAGAAAGTGTTTCAGAGATTTTTTTTTTTTTTTTTTGTCGGCAAAGATTTTCATTGATTAAAACGTTTACATCGGCCAGCTTATGACATAACTTTGAGATTTGATTCTCGCTTGCTTGGCTAAGAAATCAGCATGGGCATTTGCCTCACGAGAGATATGCCTAAAACTATAGTTACATAGCCTTGCCACTTTAAGGATATCATGTAAAACTATGACATATGGTAGATGTCCATATCTATCCTTGAAGCTTGCAAAAGACCATAAGAGGGGTGGGCTTTCGGTTCTTCGATTCGGTTTTTCGGTTCTAACTAAAATGAGTCCATATTAAACCATATGAGTTATAGGTCGGTTCGGTTCGGTTTCACTTCGGTTTTGGTTCGGTTCGGTTTTGGTTATTAATAGAATAACCGAATCAAAACCTAAACAAATCAAGTCCCGAATCAAAAATGAAACACAAAAACATTATACGTAAAGCGTTTTGAGTCTAAAGTCCATAATGAAACATCATATGGAACACAAAATGAAACACAAAGTCCATAAGAATAAAATGAAACACAAAATACCTTAGGACCAAAACATAAAATCTTAAATAAAACATAAATTCTTAAATAAAACATAATACTTAATTTATGTTTCGGATATTTCGGTTATCCGTGGATTTTCGGTTCGGTTCGGTTTTGGTTTCGGTTTTTCGGTTCTAAGCACATAATATCCATTGGGTATTTTTAAAAAATCGGTTTAGACTCGGTTCAGGTAATATCGGTTCGGTTCGGTTCGGTTTTTCGGTTCCGGGTATTTTTGCCCACCCCTAGACCATATAACGCCTTGAAATCTCCACAGAATGTGATATCTCTATAGCCAAGCCTGTGAAACTCCACAACTGCCAATCTCAAAGCCTCTGCTTCCGCCTGTGCCAGAGACTGTGTCGGAGGGAGTGAGCTTGATCCATAAAGCTTCTGCCTTAGCGTTGTATCATGAAGACTCCATCCAATGCCTATTTGATGATTCGCAGAGACCCAAGATGCATCAACCAAGCAACACTGATGACGAATTTGATCAAATAGTTGATGCAATGTTTTAGGAGTACTCTGATGTTGATGGTTTATGTTGCTCCTTGATGATTGACCCTCAATATCCATTTCTTGAGCTTCCTTCCATGTGTTAAGATCAGACAATGCTTTGGATATCACAAAAGGAATAGGCCATCTTTTATTGTTGAAGACGATCTCATTCCTCTGCTTCCATATTCTCCAACCAAGGAAATGGAAAAACATTAATTGCTCAGAAGAATCTGTAACATTGTCTATGAGGGCAGTGTAATTCTCCGGAACATAATTCTCAAGAAACAAAAGATGATGAGGGAAGTTAAAAGAAGCTAACTCCCAAACTTCTCTACTAACTCGGCATTGAAAGAGCATATGATTCACTGATTCATCCATCTCTCCACAGACTAAGCAAGTACTATCCTTTAAAATCTTTTTTTGTTTCAATTTAAGAGAAACCGGTAAAGCTTCATGTAAAACTTTCCACCAAAAATGATGAATTTTTGGGGGTAATTTCATCTTCCATAAGTTATTAAATATAGATGATGATGTACATGAAGACTGACCTCTTTGATGACGAAGATGGTTATAGCCTGACTTGACTGTATAATGGCCATGAGGTGTATGCAGCCAAGTAACTGTGTCTTTTGCTCCTGTAAGTGAACATCTGACTTGCTTAATCAGTGCTACATCCAGTGGGTGCACATCGGATAACAGCTTATCATTATCCCAAGTAGTTCCAGGCAGAAAATAATCTTTAACTTTAAGCTCAGAATTAATGTTTGCACCTATTGATGATGGTGCATAAGATGGATTAGTAGGCAACCAAGGATCCTTCCAAAAGTACACAGTCTCTCCATTACCAATACTCCATTTAACCCCTTGCTTTAACAACTTCGTGCCTTGAAGTATGCTTCTCCAAGCATAACTTGAGGACCATTTTTGTTTGGCCTCTAGCAAAGTCGTCTTGGGGTAGTATTTGGCTTTATAAACTTTAGCTAACAATGAGGTAGGATTCTGTATTAATCTCCAACTCTGCTTAGCCAAAAGAGCAATGTTGAAATCTCTTAAATCCCTGATGCCAAAACCTCCTAGATTCTTCGCGTTAGTGATTCTATTCCAAGATATCCAGTTAATTTTGGCTTTTTCCTGAGAAGAAGACCAAAAGAATTTCCTGGATATAGAAGTCAGCTTCTCCAAAAGTTTCTTAGGAAGTATAAAACATTGCATACAGTAAGTAGGTAATGACATAAGCATTGATTTAATCAATGTCTCCTTCCCAGCAGGGGATAGTAACTTAGTATACCAATTTTCTACCTTCTGAGCCATTCTCTGAACTAGGTAAGAAAAGCTTTCCATTTTACTTCTACCTATATTCTCAGGGAGCCCTAGGTACCGACCAAATCCTTCAACCCTTTGAATATGAGTAAGTCGTAGTATATGTTGTTGAAGGTCAGAGGTCATACCTTTTGAAAATGTGACAGCAGACTTAGCAAAGTTCACTTCCTGTCCTGAGGCTTCCTTATACATTTCAAGAATAGTCAAAAGAGACTGGCATTCTTCCAATGTTGCCTGACAAAACAAGAGTGAATCATCTGCAAAAAGGAGATGAGTGATAGTAGGACCTCCCTTACAGACTTGAAACCCCGAAATATTACCCTTCTCCCTTGCTCTACTCAATAAAAAGGATAAAGCTTCTGTACAAATTAAATAGAGATAAGGAGAAAGAGGGTCCCCTTGGCGAATACCTCTTGAAGGTGTAATTTTCCTTGTTGGAGTTCCATTAATTAGCACTGAGTAAGTGACCGTAGTTACACACTTCATGATCCAACCGCACCATAAATCTGCAAATCCCATTCTTCTCATTACCTGCTCCAAGAAAGACCATTCAACCTTATCAAATGCTTTGCTTATGTCCAGTTTTAATGCCATATGAGGAATTTTCATCTTCCTTATCCTCAACGAATGTAGCATTTCTTGAGCAATCAGTACATTATCAGTTATAAGCCTATTCAGAATGAATGCAGATTGATAATCAGAAATAATATGATGCAGTATTAGCTTGAGCCTATCAGCTAAAACTTTTGATAAAATCTTATAAGCCACATTACTCAAGCTTATAGGCCTAAAATCCTTCACTTCAGAAGAATTTTCAATTTTTGGCACCAGACATATATGAGTGTGATTAAGGTCCTTATCAAGCTCCAATGTAGCAAGGGAATGACTTATAAGACTAACCAGGGAATTCTTAACTGTATGCCAATGGTCTTTATAGAAAGCCACAGAAAGACCATCCGGCCATGGAGCCTTATCTGGATTCATTTGTTGAATTGCCTGATAAATCTCAGCCTCAGTTACCTATTTTGTTAAAGACTTATTCATCTCTTCAGTAACTCTTGGCTGCATTTCTTGTAGAAATTCCACCGAAGATTGTTGATTAGCTGATGAAAACAACCTGGTGAAATAATCAATAACCAGATGATTAATATCCTCTTGATTAAAAAGTATATTGCCTGTATCACCTTTAAGAGATTGAATCCGATTGAAAGCCCGCCTTTGCTTTGTTTTCGCATGAAAATATTTGGTGTTTTTGTCCCCTGCTTTTAACCAAAGAGATCTGCTCTTAGTCCTCCAATATTCCTCTTCCATTCTATAAGCATAAGACAATTGTGCTTTAAGCTCATTCAGCAAACCGTAATCAATGGTAGGCATTAGATAGACCTCTTGAATTGACCTCTTTAGAAGCTTGATTCCTTGTTGAGTATTAGTGATGTGTTGTGTTCTCCATCTACATAATCCTCTTCGACATTCTACCAATGCCTTACTGAAATTTTGAGTAGGGAAACTGCTGCAATCTTCACTCCAGACTTTCTTAATATACTCTTGAAAACTTGGATCCAGACTCCACCTACGATCATACTTGAACAATTTTTTGCCTCTCCATTTGATAGTAGCTGTGTGAACAATGAGAGCCCTATGGTCAGAACATTGCCACGGTAGGAGTTCAACAAAAGCCGTTGGATACAAATCCATCCAATCACAATTTGACACAACCCTATCAATTTTCGATCTAACTGTGTGAGTATGCCTCTGACCAACCCATGTATATTGCCCTCCTACAGTTCTCAGATCATGCAAACCACAGGAAAATAACATTCTTCTAAATTTACCACAAGCTAACTCAGACTTATGTATCCCACCATCCTTCTCATAAGGATACTTTATATCATTAAAGTCTCCTAATACCAACCTTGGGATATGAAGATATTTACCCTCCTCTACTTGGTTAATCATTTCATTCCACTGCCTATTACGATGTTTTGCAACTGGGTGACCATAAATGTATGAAACACAAAACGTATTTTCACCATCATTTACACATACATCAGTTTGATATAGAGACGGTGACGATGCAATATTAAGCTGAATATGATCATCCCAGAAAATAGCTAGTCCCACAGCTAACCCATTTGCAGGCAAAACAAAAGAATGGGCGAACTTAATTTCTTTACCCAGATTTTCTACCACTCTATGGCCGTTCTTCGTTTCTACAAGAAACATAATATCTGGGTTAGTCAAAATTTTGAAATCGCTAGAATCTTCTGAGGGATTCAGATAGAGGCTGCGAAAGATGATCCAGATTAACTGGAAATTTGATCCAGATTGACCGGAAATTTGATCGATCAAAGATCGAAATTTGTTTTCTCAACTCGCTTGTTGAGTCGCCCGATCAGCATGTTCATTTCAGAGATTTAAGCAAACTGAAAAATTATAGGATGAATTTGCTAGATAACCAACAAAAAAAATAATAATCAAGAAAGTAACAAAAAGTAGTGTATGTGGCAAAAACTCAACCATTAGATCTAGGTTAATTAGTTATTTTTTTGTTAGTGTTTTTTGTTTGGTTATTGAGCCTAATTTCCCAAAATTATATTATTGTTATTACTAAACTTATCAAAGTAATTTGTTTTTTTGTCGTCAACTTATTACTTATCAAAGTAATTAATTTTGGAGTTTCGTACCAATATGTAAGAGCCACGTCTTTCGTTTTTTTTTAAAATCTGAAAATATTGATATATAGAATCGGTTACAAGAGCCAAACTCTTACAAAGAAGATCACCAAACATTTACAAAGAAGATCACCAAACATGAGGCGAAAAGAGATCCGACCTAGCTATTTACAAAGGAACCAACTTCTCTTAAAAATTAAGTACCAAGTACAAACCACACTTTCAGGTCACCCAAAAATAAGACTTAACAAGAAGAGGCCCAACGCTTTGAACTCTTCCCTTGATTTGACAGGAAAATTCGCTTCCATTTCCACAAATTTCTATCTATGCGAGAAAAAACATCAGAGAAAACCCGAGAAAATAGATCTCAAAGGTCAACAAAATGCAAAAATTAGTATTGGATCTCGTGGGAAGCAAAGATCGAAACTTTAGTAGAGAAACAAGCAGAGATTAATTGGGAAGAAACATGATACTAATTTTCGCATTTTGTTGACCTTTGAGATCTATTTTCTCGGATTTTCACTAATGGGTTTTCTCGCATAGGTAGGGATTTGTGAAAATGGAAGCGAATTTTCCACCTATGGTTAGGATTACCTTGTCGTCACATACATTAATATTTCTATGTGATCAAATGTATTTTTTATATATCTTTACGTGTATCTACGTGTATTTTCATAAAAAAAACATTTCAGTTTTACGTGCATATATATATATATATTTTGGATATCCATATCCAATACAAATGTATATAAAATAAAAATTAATAATTTTTAAATTATTTATGAGGTTCACATCATTGTAGTTTTGGTAACTTTGATTATATTTGGAAAAAAAAGCATTTCAGTTTAACGTTCTCTTTCATTTTCTACTGTATAAATAAAAGGAAATCATTGATTCTTTTGTCTAAGCAATAAAAAAATAAGTGCATTCATTTCTTTTAATTTTTTTTATTGAATGGATATTGATATGTAAAAATATATTTGTTTCATAAGAAACAAAATTACTAACAGAAAATACAAATTCATTTGGAAAGAGATCTTTATGGTTTATCTTAATAGATATTTATGGTTTCAATTGATTTTTAATAGAAAATCGTTGTATATAAATATAACAAATATTTGTTTAATACTCAATACTCACATAATATCAACCAGTTCATACAATAATTTGTATTCACATAACATCAATCAATTCATACGCTTCAGATCATCAAAATGAAGCGTAATAGAAACCTTGGATAACTAACTATATTTATGGTTTCAATTGATTTTTAATAGAAAATCGTTGTATATAAATATAACAAATATTTGTTTAATACTTAATACTCACATAATATCAACCAATTCATACAATAATTTGTATTCACATAACATCAACCAATTCATACGCTTCAGATCATCAAAATGAAGCGTATGAATTGAAACCATAAATAACCTACTATGTATATGTGTAATTGTGTATAAATGTATATATGTTCGGGTATTCGGTTTGGCTATTCGGTTTTTGGATATAACCGAAACTAAACCGATATCCATGGACTCTCAAAATATTATCCATTGGGTTTATTAGGGGAACCAAAACCTAACCAAACCGCATAAAATATTCGGTTCGGTTATTCGGTTACAGTTTTTTAATCCCAGGCCTACACCAAACGATATAAAATATTTTAATATAAATAGGCAATTACAAATATGCCACACT